>OX352765.1:55249797-55849797 GCA_947095585.1 Nephrocerus scutellatus | reverse complement strand
AGGAAAAACACGTCAACAGTAACATATGTCAACAGACATATTGCAATACGCCTCTGGATACACATGAAAATCTTGGCACAACAACAAAAGCTGAGAAAACAACAACGAAAGCAATGAAAAACGACAAACCAACGGAAAACCAAGCCGCATAGCACTATATTCTAACAACGGAAAGAGTATAAAAGGAGCACGCAGCTCAACCAAAAGGCCTATTCTTCCCGAGCTCCTTCCCGAGTTCACATTTAATAGTTCAAGAGTACCTACCTTGCTATTACCTCCACGCTAAACGCTATAGGATATTTCCGAAACTCCACGCAAGAGTTCAAAATACTAAGTACTTCGGACTTTGTATTTTGTTAGTAAGTACTTCATTGATATATTTAACGCTAATAAATCTTCATTTCCAGCTATAGTGGCTTAAGAGTACCTACCTTGCCACTACCATTAACCCGTTTTCCCTTATTCTAGGACCAAAGAGTATGAGTACTTTGTAATTGTATTAATTATTTAATGAAAAAATCTTCATTTTCAGCTATAATGGCTTGAGAGTACCTACCTTGCCACTACCATTAACCCGTTTTTTCCCTAATTCTAGGAACAAAGTGTATGAGTTCTTTGTACTTGTATTAAACACTTAATGAATACATTTTCATTTTCAGCTATATGCTATAGTGGCTTAAGAGTACCTACCTTGCCACTACCACTAACCAGCTAATCATTTCCATAAAATTTAAGGGACTTAATAATATTTTATTGTAATTGAAGAAAACATACATGAGAAATTTTTAAATTCCAAGATCCAAAAACAACAAATTTGTATGGTAACGACCCCCCCCCTTACAATTGGCGGCCGAACAGGGACCCTGGAATTTTAAATAAAATAAAACTAAGTCAACAACAGCACGAAGACAAGATGGTAAAAACGAGCTGGGTGTACAACCTGTCGAAGGAAGAGCTGAAAAACTATTTGAGCGAGTTCAGACTGGACAGTAATGGTGCACTTGACGAGTTGAGGAAACGTTTTTCCAATTACATTACAGGGCGAGACGTCACGACGGAGGACGAAACGCGTCTCACCGATTTGGACCGAATGCACACTCGTGGCCAATCGCCGCTGCCCCTAATATCCTTCAATTCTACGGATTCAGTGGGCCACGATGAACCAAAGGGGGCTATAAGCAAGACAGCGTCCCCAGCACCACGAGAAACAACAGCCACTCGAATTCCATCGGAAACACCAGGGACATCATATCCCATGGTTATCGACCAGGTACGGAAGTGGTCGGTACGATATGAAGGTGGCAAGGCACCTCTTTTATTTATCGAGAGGTTGGAGGAACTCGCTAACGCGTACTCGTTGCGCAGAAACCACCTTCCTCGAACTATGCCTGAGCTGCTTCGCGACCGAGCCCTACTGTGGTTCCGAAATAACAACCTGGAATGGCAGGACTGGAACAGCTTCAAAGCTGGACGATGAGATTCGCCAAAGACGACAGAAACAGCAGGAACAATTTAAAGACTTCGTAATCGCCATGCAGAACCTGATGAGGCACGCAGATTACCCCGAAGAAGAACAGGTGGAAAGGATCTTCCGGAACTGCCGCCAAGAATATCAATATTATATCCGAAGAAGAGATTTCAGAAATCTCCGCGAACTAATCGGACTGGCAGAAGATTTCAAGGGCGTAGGAGGTGCTGCGGACTAGAGGTGAGACGAATATATTAGTATTCGTTAAAATATAACTAATATTTGTACATATTACTTATCACTAATACGAATAACAAAGATATTATGATACTTTGTAATTCACCAAACGTATTAGATTACACTATTCCAGTAAGAATCCAATCGAGAACTAATATTCATATGCATGTGTAGGTATTCAGTATGCATATGTGTGATACGAAAGCGCAAAGATGAAGTGATTTGGAGTGAGACAGAAAGCATCTCATGGTCTTATAGTACCATTCAGTTTCATAGCTCAAAATACGGACGGACATCGGTCATTTGACTCGGCAATTGATGCTGATCATAAATATAATTTTTCTATGTTACATGTTCAGTCATGTATCAAACTTAAATATCCTATGGGAATCTAAAGAACTTTTATTCTATGCGCTTCTATGTACATAATAGTATTGACAACATAATTTAATATACATATGTAACATAAACAGATATGTATGTATTTTAAAAAAAATAGATGTCTAAATACTGTACTCTCAAATGTAATACCATAGCTTTCTTACTATGAGAGATACCAGTATTAGTGATATTTTCGTATCGGTTAAGATATTATAATATTAAATAACGAATATATTCATATCAGGTGATAACTTCAAATATTAGTATTAACCCATGCCTACTGCGGACCCAATCTGGCCCATGCCTCGACCTAGACAGAGCGAACGAAATTGCATGGTCGCTCCGAACTCCGAAGAACGAATCAACACCAGAACAGCCTGCTTGCGATGTGGTCAAAATGGACACCTCAGACGGGATTGCCGCAACCCACAAGTACTCTTTTGCTGGCACTGTGGGCGGCGGGACATACGAACAGCGGAGTGTTGCCGTAAGCGAAACAATCGATCTGGAAACGAGCAGGGGAGCCGTTGGAACAGAGGTGTCACCTCATACCCAGTAAGTTTCTTAACATCTGATTCCAACAGTATTCCTGTCATCATCGCCATAGGAGGAGAACTCGTCAACGCCACCATCGATACGGTGGCCACCAGAAGCTTCATAAGCGAGCAATTTGCTACGGACAAGAGCAACCAACAGCGTACCCTTCGACACGACCGTCCGGATGGCTAAAGGGACGCCTAAACTCATCCACGAGGCTCTATAGCTGGACATCTGGATTGGGAATAGACGCACAGATTTCTTATTTCTGATCCTCCCAGATGCTATGGACCACGTCATACTGGGGTTGGACTTCTTAGCACGAGTAGATGCCCGGTTAGCTTTCGGAGGCCAGACAATAAAACTTCAGGCGCAGACAGAAGCGTTCTAAAGAGCACCACCACCACGACCATGCAGCAGACAGATCAAGTTTTCCTTCAGCAGGAGTTTGTCAAGTTCGACAAGTTACCTGCAATCTCTAACTGTTCCTTACAGACCGATGCAAGCGACTACGGCTTAGGAGCAGTCCTTACCCAGGATCTCGATGGCAGCGAACGAGTCATCGCCTATGCCAGCCAACATCTCAACCCAGCAGAAAGAAACTACTCCCCAACCGAGAAGGAGTGCCTGGAAATCGTCTGGGGAATCAGAAAGATGCGACAGTACATCGAGGGATACCATTTCACGGTGATAACGGACCACATCTCTTTTAAATGGCTGAATTCTATCGCCCATCCGGATGGATAGCACGATGGGTGATCGAACTGCAACAATTTACTTTTGACATCAAATACAGGCGGAGTAAGTTAAACGAAGTTGTGGACGCCCTTTCACGACAACCATGTGAGACACTGATGATAACTGCGGAGAAACCATCCACGACGCCCAAAAGCCACTGGCTAGAAAAGAGGATCGCAGAGAACACTCCGGGAGAAAGTGTTGCAGGAAAACCACGATGATGCTTCAGCGGGTCACATGGGCATTCGAAAAACCACGGCGCGCATATGGGGACGCTACTACTGGCCAGGTATGTTTCGGGACGTCCAAAACTATGTCAAAAGATGCGAAAGCTGCCAGCGCTATAAGCCCAACCAGCAACAAGCGGCAGGGAAGATGCTAACTCAAATCGCAGAAGAACCGTGGGCTACACTGTACGCCGATTTCGTGGGAGCACTACCGAGATCAAAACATGGTAACACCATGCTGTTGGTCTTCTTCGATCGGTTCTCCAAGTGGGTTAAGCTGATCCCTATGCGACGAGCAACGACGGTCGGAGCAAAAAGGGCGTTCCGAACGACGAAAAATTGTCCGGGGTCATGCTCGCAATGAATTCCAGTCTGCAGGATTCAACGGGGTACAGCCCCGCTTTCCTTACCCAGGGTAGAGAGCCGCGTCTTCCTCTTGCATTGTTTGACCAGGCCACCCCGGGAACAGGTACGTTATCAAAGACACTCGACGAACGCGCAAAACAGAAGTCTTCGAAATCGTCCGACGAAGCCTAGAACTCGCGGTGGGAGACCAAGTCCGCCACTATAATTTAAGACGCCGTCCATGGAAACCGGAAGTAGGACAACTGGTGCTAATCAAACAACACCACTCGTCGAACGCTCTGGAAGTATTCGCCAGCAAATTGGCCCCAAATTACGATGGACCATACCAGGTTACGAACTTCATTTCACCGGTATGCGTGAAGTTAAGGCGCAAAGGACAACACAAGGAACGCACCGCACATGTAAACGAGTTAAAAATCTTTCACAAGGACTCCGTAGCCAAGCACATAGAAGCAGAAGAAAGAGTTAACATCACAAGAACAACAACATGACGCCTACAACAGACATGGGAATCTAGCAACATCATCTGTCGCCCATACCATTATCAACAAACGCCGACAAAGAACCATAACAATAGCACCAAAGACACAATCAACAAGCACCTAGCAGCCTCGCCCCGACGTAATAAACGCGAACAGAGACGCCATTACACGAGAGACAACAGCATTAAATGATCTTAACACTCACAAATCCGCTGGGCCAGATGGTATTCCTCCATTAGTTCTGAAGATGTGTTCTTCTAATCTGGCATTACCATTGCCTAAGCTTTTCCATTTATCCTATTCTTCTGAACTCTTCCCGAGAAGTTGGAAAAAAGCATTTGTCCAGCCCAAACCCAAAAAATGCGAGCCGTCGTTTCCTTCTTCGTACCGACCCATAGCACTTACATCCATTCTTTCCAAGATCATAGAAACGCTGATCAATTATCAGCTTAAGAAATATCCTGAAACAGACGAAATCCTTAGTGACCGGCAGTATGGATTTCGTGGGCATCGATGTATCATTTTGGAGAAAGCAAAGCTGTTGCACTCGATATTTCTAAGGCATTGGACAGACTTTGACATCAATGATGTCGCTGATAAGCTGCTACCTTGGATTAGAAGCTATCTTTTGGACCGCTCAATTCAAGTTGTTTTGGACGGTTTCAAGTCTGAAATACACCACATAAATGCTGGCGTTCCCCAGGGCTCTGTTCTGTCCGCGACACTCTTTCTCATTTTTTTTATGATCTCTTATCTGTGACTTCTAATCCAATTCACTCTTCCGCTGACGACAGCACTCTCAGCTTCTCATATAAGTTTGAGGAGCGTCCCTCCACCTCTGATGTGGAACTCAAACAACTTCGTATCTTAAGCACGTTAAATTCTGACCTTGACAGCATAATACACTGGGGAGAAATCAATAGAGCAGAATTTAACATTTCCTAAGCCCAATGCTGTCTCATGTCGTCCAAGCGAATCCTAAGCCCCATGCCATTATCCATGAATGTTACTTGCATCGAGGAAACTGAAAATGTCGCAATTCTCGGTATGTGCGTTAACGACAAGCTTCGTTGGAATGACCACATATTTATCGTCGCTAAAAATGCGCAAATTGTTTAGGTTTTCTAGCCCGGTGCAAGAAATATTTCACTCCCTTTGATCTGGCTACCATATACAAGGCTTTTATTCGCTCAAAACTTGAGTACAATTCCATATCTGGTGCGCTTAAGACTACTTTGCATCAGCTAGATAGAATACAAAAACTCGCGATAAAACTTATCGGTGACGAAAATATAGCGAAATCAATAGATTCGCTTGGACACCGCAGGAACGTTTCTTGCTTGTCGCTGTTTTATCGCTTCTTCTACCAGCGGTGCTCAAGAGAAATAGCCAGCTGCATACCACCTCTCCTTGAATTCCACCGCAATACTCGTGGCGCTCTTAATGCTCATCAGTTTACCCTCAAGCCCATCTTCGGACGTACAGGTAAATTCAGGGATTCGTTCTTCAGCCGTACAACACGTATGCGGAATGCTCTGCCAAGCTCTGTCTACCCACATCACTATGATCCACATGCATTCAAAACACAAGCTCATAGACATGTCCTCTTTTCTCCTCCTCTTCCTTAACGCCCACGCTGTGCCAAGCAAATAGCCGAGCATTATAAGGTTAACCCCTTTGAAGCGTGCGCGAATTTAAAAAATAAAATACAAAAATTCGGCGACATTCCCTCGAAGTTCATTGGCAACATGCAGAATGTTCCCAAAACACCAAACTAGGAACCTAGAGAAAAAAAAACACACAAACACACCAACTTGAGATGAAGAGAGCAGACATTCGAAACAAGTTAGACAACGAACGCGAAAACACTAACAATCCAAAACTGACGAAACGAAAACGGTAATATCCTTTCCAATATTCCCGCAAATATTTTTCTTTCAGAGAAGAACCACCAAGCAAAAGGAGTAAAATTCTAACAGTGGTCACGACGAGTTCTACAAATTAAAATAAAAACGCAAGGATACAAAAATTCGAGCAATTACACCGTATCACGATCGAACGAACTTCGAACACATGGGTATTGCACGGGGAGCCAGAGACGCTGGCGCAGACAAAATTATTTGTAATTATCTGGACCAGGGGGCATCGACGTCCGAATGTCGGACTACCATCGTCTCCGACATGGCGCGTTCATGAACGACGTACTAATTGAGGTCGGGCTAAGGTGGGCAATGAGGCGAGTCGCGAAAGAACAGCGGGCCCGCACAAAGGTGTGCAGTTCCTACCTACTGGACACCATGCGATGCTACCAACCTACACCAGGGGAAGACGAAGAAGCCGTTGCAGAAGGACGCTGTGCACTGGTTCACCGGTGGAATAAAACTGGAGAATTTCTCGACAGAGACCTGGTGGTCATTCCCATATGCGAAAACCAACACTGGTACCTCGGCGTTGTCGCGCACCCCGGGAGACCGGAAAGGGTAAAAATATACGTACATGACTCCTCAGCCAAGGACGGCATGAAGAAAAAATACAACTCATCAGTGGCTACTGGATCCAGGAGCACAGAGTCAGAGGTCGTCGTGGGACGTGGCAGGCTTATAAAGGCCTTTATCCTGACCAACACGTCAACATCCCGCAACCAACGAACATGACCGACTGTGGCCTGTATTTGCTGGAGGCAGCTGAGAAAGTGATAGCATAAGGACTGCCGAGATTGGTCAGAGTCGGCGAAAGAATATCCACAGCAGACATTGCCAACAAACGCCGGACTCTAGCCGCCGTGATCCGGACGAACGCTAACTCAACGATATAATTCTCTTCCTTCTAGGTAAGAAGAGATTCAGGAATCGCCAGCACCAAAACAAGAGGCGTAGCCGCAGCAGTAGTAGCAGCAATAGCAGTAGTAGCAGCAACAGCAGTAGTAGCAGCAGCAGCAGCAGTAATAGCAACAATAACCCCAGCGTCATTAGTAACTACAGCATAGACAATGGGAGTACAAGCATATAATATAGCAAAATTGCCTGGTGTTACAACGTCAGCAATATGATATATTAATATGACTTGACTAGCTTTGTCATAAAAAAAAGGGGGCTGTTCGTGTAGAACAGAAGTCAGCGAGAAGCTGTCTTTAAGGGGGAATTTGCTGTGAAATACAACGCCTTCGCCCCTTTGAGTAGATGTAGCTGCCTTGCCGCAGTATATTCTACTCTCGAATAGATATTACTACCTTGCCGTAGTATGTTCTATTCTGCTTTTGATGAGTGATTTTAGCCTATAAGTGTGGCTTAATAGTTAGATTTCTTGGGAATTTTGTTTTCACCCTTTTGGAAAAATAGTAGCTATTCCTCTTTTGTTATGTATGAGGATTTTTATTAATTATTTGATTATAAAGGTTGTCATTAATAAATTTCTATTATTTAATCGGATTGAAAACATTTTCCCAGAAAAAATAATTTTATTGGTTCGACCGCCGGATTGAACCTTACACCTAATGCATATCGGCCGAGTACACTCGTATTGCGCCAATATGATATATAGGCAAAATGTGTTAATTTTGCATTATCTATCGAGTGACTGTGTTTTTGTATAGTAAGTACTTTAGACATATGGTCTGTAGCGGAGTTGTTTAAAAACAACTTCGTTACATTCCCCCCCCCCCTACTTCGGGGTGAAAAAACATAAGACACACTTATAGGCTAGGAATAAGGATTTTTAATGCTGGTTGGAATTAATAGTTATTAATAACTAATGTTGGTTACTTATATTATAACTTGTTATATCTATATGTATATCTCTGGTATTTAAAAAAAAACGTATTTATATGTATATAAAAAATCTCTCGTATGGTGTGGTCACTCTTTTTTTTTTTCTTGTATATTCTGGGTGGTCTATGATTGTGCCAACACCTGTACGAGTTACAAAAAGATGTTTAGAAAAAAATGTTTTGTGGGTTTTTTTGTTGTTTTTTTTTCTTTTCTCTTTTTTTTCCCCATTTTATTTAATAATAAGCTTAAGTGTATCGATAGTGATAATAATTCATTTTACAATTTTTGTTTTCTTTTTGGGTTTTTTTTTGTTTGGTTTTTTTGGTGTTTTGTGTTTTAATTTCATTTTATATAATAATTAACTCTCTTTTTTTTGTTTTTGTTTTTTTTTTTTAACAAGGTAACAATAATGGTGATGGTAGTGATAAATGTAATAGTAATAAGTAGAATAATAATAGTAATAAGTAGAATAATAATAGTAATAAGTGGAATAATAGTAGTAATAAGTATAATAGTAAAAGTAATAAATGTGATAGTAATAAGTATAATAATAAAAAAAATCCTTCAAGGTAATAATAATAACAATTATAAAAAAATGATGTCTTCTAAGTGTTGCTGGGCTGGTGGATGTCGTCCTGGATGATGGTCATAACGCTCCCTGCGTATTTTAGCGTGATGGTGTGCTCCGGTTTTTGATGTCCGTAGATTCGTCCGCTGGGTCCGGCAATTCGAAATCTTTTGGTTGCCGTCGGAATTAGGATGCCCTTGAAGACGTCAGGGTCGAAGTGGTCGCTTTTTCCGAGGGTTATGAACCTCATCATCGATAGCTTCTGGTTTGGTCTTGCCTGGTTGATTATAGTGGTACTGGCGTGGGGGTTGGTTGTTTGGGTTGGGTTATCGATTGGTGGTTGGAGGTTGGTGAGGGAAAGGTCGTTTACGGTTGGATTTTGGGATTTGCGTTTTAGGTTGGTGTGTGGAATGGTCCGGTGTGCGGTTCTTGGCCCTTTTGTGGTTCGAGCGGTGGTTGGTCGGGGCTCGGCCCACTGAAGCGGGATGGTGGCATCGTTTTTGGTCCTGGGTGCCAACTAATACAGCCGACGGAGCTCATGTACGGTTAGAGGCTGGTTAGGGGGTGGTGGCTGCTTTTTCCATTCGAGGCTTCGAGGGTTTTTGTTTTTGTGATGTGGTAATCTTCGGTGGTGGTGCCAATACGGGGTGTGGCCTGGTGCGGCGGTGCGTTCCTGGTTTCGTTGCCATCTCGATCGGTACTGGTGTTGCTGGTTGGACAGTGGTGTTGAGTATACCTGAGTTTTGGGTTTCGTCTATGGTCGGTGTATCGGATAGTTGTTTTAAATCCCTGACGTGGGCAGTTATTGTTTTGTTGTTTCCTCCTTCTAGGATGCATATGACCGGTGATGGTTTTTTGGAGATCCGGTAGGGTCCTAGCGGCGAAACTTTGCATAGCTGAAGAGAGTGGTCGGTGACGATAGTACACCATTTCCCCTATTGCTGGTGTCCATGGGCGTCGACGGAGGTCGTAGTATCGTTTCTGTGTGCTAAACGCTTTGGCTAGGTTGTGCTTGACTAGGGCCAGGATCTCGTTTAACATGGTGATACGTTCCGGTGTGTCAGGTTCTTGGTTTAGCGGTATATCAGGGGTGGCAGGCAACCGTAGCTCACGGCCGAAATGTATATAGGCGGCGGAGTATCCGGTTGTTTCGTTGTGGCTGGTATTGATAGCTAACATAAACTCAGGTAGGTACTCGTCCCAAAGCCGGTGATCGGTTCTGACATACTGTGAGATCATTGTCTTGATTACACGGTTCATCCGTTCGGTCAGGTTAGCTTGCGGGCTATACGGTGGGGTAAATCTATGCTTAATCTGTAGTTGAGTTAGTAGAGTCTGGAACTGCTTGCTTCGGTACTGCGTACCATTATCGGTGATCAATATCTTGGGGCAGCCGTACCGGCTAAGTATACGTTCTATAAAGCCTTTAATGAGGGCGGGGGTGGTTGCAAGAACGGAGAGCCAAGAATTCTGTCCATTTGGGAAACTTGTCGTAAAAGACCAGGATCATTGTGTTCCCTTTTGCCGATCGTGGGAGCGGGCCTATGAAATCGGAGCATACGATTTCCCATGGATGATTTGCGGTGGTTACGTGCATCTCTCCAGCAGGTTTTCGGATCGGAATCTTGTACTCGAGACAGGTAGGGCATCTTCGAACAAATCGTGTGGTATCGCGATATAGTCCGGGCCAGTAATAGGTTTTTGCGATTCTGGTAATGGTTTTGGCTATACTCATTTGGCCTGCGGTCACATCCGTGTGGTTCTCATGCATGACCTGTTGGCGAAGTGGTTTGGGAACGCAAATTTTCCAAGCCGACGTAGTGGCTTCGGTATAGCTGGTCGGAGTGAAAATGTGTCTGTATAGGGTTTTCTCTACGATCTGGTATTCCGGGTTTTCCTCGGGTTTCGTGGTGACTGATTTCATCTTGGCATCGTACCATGGGCAGGTTTCGGTTATTGGTAATAAGAATCTAATGGGGTTTTCGGTTGGGTGTCGAGACAGTACATCGGCCACGGTGTTGGATGATCCCTTTCGGTAACGGATTTCATAGTCGTGCTGTTGGAGTTCGATGGCCCAGCGTGCTAATCGCCCTGAGGGGTTATTGATGTTATGCAACCATTTAAGTGACTGATGGTCGGTATGTACTATGAAGTGATACCCTTCTAGGTATGGGCGCATCTTTCGTATTCGCCATACCACCGCTAGACATTCTCGCTCCGTGACTGAATAATTTCGTTCGGCGTCGGTGAGCGTTCGGCTAGCATAGGCTATCACCTTTTCCTGGTTATTGATGGTCTGCCAGAGTACTGCACCGAGACCGTCGGCACTGGCATCTGTCTGAAGGATGAACTGCTTCGGTTAATTTGGTTTTTTACGTCTCGAGAGCTTTCTCCTGGTCTTCTCCCCATGACCATTTCTGGGTTTTCTTCAATAATCTGGTAAGCGGTGCGGTTATGGTAGCGAAGTTCGGTACAAAGCGTCGATACCAGGATGCTATGCCGATGATTCGCCGGAGTTCCTTTATGTTTCGTGGTGCCAGTAGAGATTTTACAGATTCAATTTTATTGGGGTCGGTGTGTACACCATGTCGGTTCACCATGTGACCGAGATAACGCATTTCGGTTTTTCCGAATTCGCATTTGTCGGGATTAATTTTAAGTTTTGTCATTCTCAACCGTTTGAATACTTATGTTAGCGCAGCCATGTGTTCTGAAAAGGTGCGCCCGATTATGATAATGTCGTCTAAGTAGGCGAAAGGATGCGGCTTTAGCTCGGGGCTGATTATCTTGTCGAGTAGTCGTTGGAAAGTGGCAGGAGCGGAGTGGAGTCCAAACGGCATGACTTTCCATTGGAAAAGTCCTCTCCCAGGAACGGTAAAGGCTGTGCATGGGCGACTGGTTGGCTTCAGGGGTATTTGCCAATAACCTTGTTTCAGATCGATTGTTGAAACATATTTGGCTCCCTTCAGTTTGTCTAATACGTGGTTGATTTGCGGTAGAGGGTATGCGTCTTTGACAGAGAGTTCATTTAATTGCGATAGTCCACGCATAGCCTCCACGTGCCTTGCTTTTTCTTAACTAGAACTATCGGAGAGCTATAGGGGCTATTTGACGGTTCAATTTTATTCTCTGCCAACAGCTGGTCTATTTCTTCATTGATAATTGCCTGCATGGCTGGATTCCTTGGCATGTATCGTTGCTTAAATGGGCGTTGATGCTTGAGTCGGATTTCATGTTCTGCGATGTCGGTTGGTCGTTTAAATTTTTCAAATGTGGGTATTTCGGCTGCCAAGAATTTCTTCAGTTGTTGTTCTTCGGACAAGAGACTTTGGATAACTGGTTTGCCAGGTTTGGTTCGAGCTATTATTGTCTCTTTTCCGCGGTTGATGGTAAATCCAAACTTGGATAAAAAGTCGGTTCCTATTAGAAATTTGTCCGTGAGTTCTGGTATGTATTCAAACTCATGTGTAAAGGTGCGTCCCTCCCATGTTAGTTTTGTCATGTACGCATGGTGGGCGGTAATAGTGGATTTATCGGCTAAGGCGAAAGTCATGGCTATCGGTCGGACTGGTACTCGGTTTGCTTTACAGATTCGCTGTATAGTTTTACCGATACATGATCTTCCGGCCCCGGTGTCGATGACGGCATTGTATTGGTGATTATAAAATGTGATGGGTAGTGTGTATGAGGCATGGCTGAGGGTAGTCAAAGTGGGGGAGTCTAATGCCTCACAAGATTGGACAGCCCGTTGACGTTTCCCGGCCTGCATCGGCAGTGGCGGCTCTGTATCCCCTGTGTGCCGCAGTATGAGGAGAATAGTAGGCGTGGTTGCTGACAATGCTTCCGCAGGTATCCAGGCTGGCTACATGCCCAACAGTGGGTTTTTCGCTCATATGCGCTGGTCGATGTTGCGCTACTGGAGTGTGACGGGTGTGGATATATGGAGTTCGTGGTAGAGGTCTTGTGGTTGACATTGCTGGTGTGCGATGGGTATAAATGTGTTACTTCGTTGGCCACTGGTTGGTACGACGATGTGACATTGCTGGTGTGCGACGGGTATGGATGTGTTACTTCGTTGGCCACTGGTTGATACGAAGATGTGACATTTCTGGTGTGCGACGGGTATGACTGTGTTACTTCGTTGGCCACTGGTTGATAGGCAGATGTGACATTTCTGGTGTGTGACGGGTGCGGGTATATTATATTATTGGCCATTAGGTCTGGCGGCAAAATTGGTCGGGCGGACTGGATAGGCAGGTGGTGTGGAGTGGCTGCGGGTTGCGACGCTGATTGGCTGTATTGTACTTGTGATATTCTTGGACGGAATGGCGGTGCGGTAGGACGGAATGGTGGAACGGTAGGACGTAGTGGCAATGGCCGACTTTGCGTCTGAGTGAGTCGTGGGGCAGGTTGTTCTGCCATTAAGCACTCGAAATCTTCGATCAGTGTGGTTAAATCGGACAACGTGCTGAACTCCCTTCGCTTGATATAATGCCGGTAGTCGGGTCGCAGGTTGTCATAAATCCTATCTAGTTTTTCTTCAGCGGTCATTGTGGTATGCCATTGCATCAGGGCTTGAATCGATGTGAGAAATTCCTTGCCCTCTTCTCGGTGGTTTTGTGTACGACTACGAATGCGGTTGAGTAGTTGGGCGTAGAAGCGCGGTGGTAGGAAAAAGCGGCGCAGTTCTTCGCTAAATGCTTTCCAAGTAACTAATAGCTCTTTGCTATTCCGGTACCACACCAGCGCGTTCCCTTTCAGCAGTTCGGGTAGTGTACGGACGATGCGATCGAGAGGCATTTGGTAACATTCGGCCAATTCTTCGACGCGTTCCAAAAACTCCAATGGATTATTTGCACCGCCGTCGTACCTCACATTCCATTTCCGTACCTTGTCCATTATATCCGCGTCTGACAATCGGTATGCGAAAGTTTGCGAAGTACTCGCATCTACTGCTTGTGTGGTGCTTGCATCTACTTCTGAGTACAATCTTGGCGATGTTTCGTAAATCTTGCCAGTCGGATTTGGTACCTGCAAGTCCTTATGGGTTTCGCGTTTTTTTTGTGAAGTACTCGCGTCTACTTGTGGGCAGATAATTTCTGGTATATTTCTGGTCGGGGTAAGCTCTTCGCCTGGTTTACATTTTTTGACTTCGGTGCTCAACCTTTTGCGCAGCTCGTCGACCGTGCCTGTTGAGTCGATACCACGACGCTCCAACTCACTAACCAAATTTGTAACAGTCTTTTGCTCGGGTGACGCTCGCCGGTCACCCAGGGTTCTTTCTCCTTCTTACTCGTCGTTACAAATTAAAGATTTTGTTGATTTTTTCGGTTTAAATTATAATTTCTTCTTTATTCAGTTATTTCTCTAATATATACGTACTTAGATATAATTGTACTTAGAATATGCCTACAATAAGCTGGTTTGTATGTATACTATACGGGGGAACCAGCGGGGTCTGATTGCGATCGAGGCTATTCGACTGCGGAAGGGGGTTGATGGGCGGCTTCTGCTCCTCGACTTGTTGCTACTGGAGCATTCGAGCAGTGTTCGAATGAACAGCGCAGCCTAGTATAGTGAAGTACTTAATCGGTAATCCACCGTACTGGTAAGAAAGCGTGGTCCGCGGGGATAGCTACCACAATGGGAGCATGCGGACTGCTAGTGTCTGATAATTTGACTTATTTACAGTATAGCAAAACTGCCTGGTGTTACAACGTCAGCAGTTCGTTATACTGAAATAGACAACGTGAATGTAGGTATACAATATAGCAAAATTGCCTGGTGTTACAACGTCAGCAATCTTGTTATATTGACATAGACATTGGGAGTACAAGCATATAATATAGCAAAATTGCCTGGTGTTACAACGTCAGCAATATGATATATTAATATGACTTGACTAGGTTTCTCATAAAAAAAGGGGGCTGTTCGTGTAGAACAAAAGTCAGCGAGAAGCTGTCTTTAAGGTGGAATTTGCTGTGAAATACAACGCCTTCGTCCCTTTGAGTAGATGTAGCTGCCTTGCCGCAGTAAATTCTACTCTCGAATAGATATTACTACCTTGCCGTAGTATGTTCTATTCTGCTTTTGATGAGTGATTTTAGCCTATAAGTGTGTCTTAATAGTTAGATTTCTTGGGAATTTTGTTTACACCCTTTTGCAAAAATAGAAGCTATTCCTCTATTGTTCTGTATGAGGATTTTTATTCTTTATTTGATTATAAAGGTTGTCATTTAATTTCTATTATTTAATCGGATTGAAAACATTTTCCCAGAAAAAATAATTTTATTGGTTCGACCGCCGGCCGAGTACACTCGTACTGCGCCAATATGATATATAGGCAAAATGTGTTAATTTTGCATTATCTATCGAGTGACTGTATTTTTTTATAGTAAGTACTTTAGACATATGGTTTGTAGCGGAGTTGTTTAAAAACAACTTCGTTACAGTCTTCGAACTAGAAATGAGCAGTGCTACGACACCTCTGGACTGCTACACGACCGCATAGCTTCCACGATAACCATGGGAGGAGAAAAAACCATCACTACAATCGACGCGAGGGCTACAAGGAGTCTCATAAGCGAGGCTTAAGCATGCGAGGTACGACATACAGGACAGACAGTGAGAACAGCGGTATAAGTACGGATGGCAAAAAGGCACAAAAAGGCTAGTAGAATATGCATTCGCAGCCACGATACGATTTGGGCACATCTGCTTCAAGATGCAGCTACTTATCCTACCGGAGGCAATTGACAAGGTAATACTGGGACTGGATTTCCTCAGTCAGACCAAAGCAACGATGAGCATAGGAGGGCATAACCTCACCCTTAGCCACGACAGAACCATTACGCAGCCAGCAGGACCGCAGTGAGAGTGACGACGAAAAGATAAGGTCCTTCGTAGACCAATTTCTTTATTAGTGTTACAGACTCGTTTACCTGCAATTGTTCTATAAGGATGTTAAGTTATTATCAAGCACATAAACTTGATAAAGATTTGATGTATAACAAGCACTTGAACTTGTTACACTCGAAGTGGATAATTATTAGAATGAAAAAGAAATGTCTTCTTCCGTGGTGTCATTAATAATCACAATTTTATTGAATTGGTAGCTTATTATATACAATACAAAAAATACATTACGTAGGCAACTTACAATTAATGAATAATAAACTAAACGTAAACAATAATAAAGAGAATTAACAAAGTAGTAAATATGCTGCGTCGTGAATGTAGTCCGTTGCCCTAAGTAGAAATTAAAATGTGCAAAGTGCTGAATCTTTAATATAGTTCATTACCCCAAATAGAAATTAAAATGTGCGGATATGCTGAATTGTCAATACAGTTCGTTACCCCAAACCAACGAACTGATTCCAGGTCAACTACTAGATCAGCAACAAGTTCGTTGGCTTGAATGAACGAACCGCTGTGTGTCAGCATACTTGCATATTTCTTGACGTCACTAAACATTCTCCCCCCGTTAAATAATAATTTAACTATTTTTTAATCGTAACTGTGAAGTCTGATTCTTCCACTTGGTGTCGAGGCTTCGGCTGAGGTTTTGGTGTAGGTTTGAGTGCTATGTGTTTCCAGGTGACGTAGATGATTAGCGAGATGGAAAATATTAGCGCCAGGTATCCAATGGTCAGATGGTGATAAGTGTGTGCTTGAAGCTTATTAGGCAGCTCAACATTCCCGAACCCTCTAAGACAAACTGTGAAGATTCTCTATCGCAAACTGCTGAAAGCCGAGTTGGAGCTAACGTGGCGTATATCCATTTGTTTTTATGATCCATTTGAATCCATGTCGACTTACTCTCCGTCCGTTCGAACATACATGTAGATTGAGTTTCGTTGTTGAGAAGTCGTAGTTCACATGAACAGGCTTCTGCGCCATTCCTGTATTTTGATTAAATATTGAAACACAGATATTGCTCGTCCTTCAGGCTAACGCAGGATCTTAGAGTTGTTGAATCTATTGGAAAGTATTCGTCGCGATGGGAGCTTATGGCCAATACTGGTGCACAAGCTCAAATAGCAACCATGGTGTTGTTGATGAGACTTGGAATAGCAATTATTCTGAATAGATCGTACTGCTCCTGATCTGCCAGTGGGAGTGTTATTCTAAAAACGACATGATTTTTGGCGATTCCACCCTTAACCGTCATTAGTTTGTACAACTGCAGCAAATTATCTTCATCAGTAGGAATTTCTAAATAGGCTGGTAAGTGTGCCTTGATAGTTTGCAACTCTTCCCTAGGTTGTGTTGTTGATAGCAATAGAGCGCTAATTCTACCTTGATGAGTTTCAGAGAGTACATCTAATAGTGCTGTCTGCATCCTTTGTAAGTTCACTATCATGAGGATTAGTTGAGAGGCAACTGACAGGAACGCCTGGAATATCTTCAACTGGAACTCATCCTCGCAATTTTCCCGAACTCTTGATGTGATTTCATTCAAGTGTTTATCAATTGAATTTTTTACTTGTTGCTGTCTCGCCTTTCTTTAGTAAATTTATGGTTGAGTCAAATATGGATGTTTGGTTGCGCAGTAGGCCAAGCAAATAATTTTCGTTATCCTTTACTTGGTTCATCGTAATCGACATCTGTTCTGCATACTCTGAATCCAAAACTCCAAACAGCGAATTGGCAATGTTTCCTATCAGATTCACCGCTCCCCTCTTGGTTCGTCTGGCTGATAGCAAGATTTCTTCGGATTGTAGCTCGTCTATGATGTGGTGAAACTGGTTGAGTGTATCGTGGCATAGTTCTTGTTCCCGCAATTTTTGACATAACTGCTCCAATCGTTTTGTTCCATTTGAGGGGGCACTAAATTCTGATCTTATTGGGTCCAGTTGGTAATAGATAATAAAGTCCCATTTACTTGTTGCTCTATTTACGGACCCTACTCCTTCGAATTGAATTCCAAGGCTTGAATTGAATTTCGAAATCTGGATCTTGTCTGCACATACAATTGGTAATATTAACATGATGGCTAGCAAGGATGTGAGGTTGATGCCACTCGATGTCTTTCGTCGTTTTGTGGGTATTGTTGTTGGTTCCGTTGTTGCAGAATCCTCTGAGCTCTGCTGCTTTAAGTGGAACTCAGGATGTTCGTCGTTGTCTTGAACTGGTAGCGGTGCCAATCTGTGGATTGGACGTTTCCAAACTCCAGTTGCACTTTTGACGTCCACAACGCGTACAGATCCATCTTTGCCCTCATAAGTTTTGACAATTCGTCCAAGTGGCCATTGCAAGGGTGGAACATTGTCTTCTTTAATGATGACCATTTCTCCCACTTTGATGTTCTTGGAACACTCCTTCCACTTATGACGATATTGCAGTTCACTCAGATATTCCTGTGACCATCGCTTCCAGAACTCATATTTGAGATGAGAGACTAGGTTCCATCTGGTCAATAGAGTTTGTTTTGTAGATGCTGCGTTGGCATCAATTTGGGCCGTCAGTGGCTCTCCAATCAGAAAGTGTCCCGGAGTTAGAGCGGTGATGTCGTTCGGGTCACTGGACATGGGTGTGAGAGGTCTTGAATTTAAGATGGCCTCTATTCCAACTAGCACTGTATCAAGTTCTTCTTAAGTCAGCGAGGTTGTCGATACGCTTCTTATAAGCAGGTGTTTTGCCGATTTTACGGCTGCCTCCCAAAGACCACCGAAATGAGGTGCCCTCGGTGGAATGAAGCTGAATTGAATCGCCCTGTGACTACATTCCTTTATGATTGTTTTCCGTGCGGTTTCCGAATAAAGTGTTGTTTTGAAATCTGCCAGCTGATTGTTTGCTCCCACGAAGTTTGTTGCGTTGTCGCAGTATAGGGTTTGACAGTGTCCCCTGCGGCCAATAAATCTCCTCAATGCTCCAAGAAACGCTTCAGTGGTTAGGTCGCTGACAAGTTCCAAGTGTACAGCCTTGGTGGTGAAACAGCAGAATAGTGCTACGTATGCCTTATGAGGCCTTTTCCCGCGAATTTTATAATGGATCCAAAATGGACCACAATAATCGACTCCTGAGTTAATGAAAGGTCTTGCTGGTGTAATTCTAGGCGAAGGAAGATTGCCCATTACTTGTTTGAGCAATTGGGGTTTAGCTCTACTGCACTTTATGCAATGTTGTACTATTGAGCGGGTCATTATTTTTCCCTTGATAGGCCACCATCGTTGCCTAGCATGAGCTAAAAGTGTCTGAGGTCCGCAGTGCATATTCCTTTCATGAATCCCTTTCAATAAAAGTTTTGCCAATGGATCGTTGTACGGTAGAAGCATTGGATGTTTTGCATATGATATGATATGATATGCATCATATGATAGTGCTGATGACTACAAACGTCCTCTTCTCTGATAACTCCCTTATCGTCTAAAAATGGGGCAAGACTTGAAAGGTGACTTGTTCGTTTTAGTTCTTTATAAGTTTTTAGATCATGACTTCCTTGCTTAAAGTCGCATGCTTGTATTGCTCGGGTTATGACAACTAATGAATCATTTAGTTCTTGGGGAGTCAAGGTAATCTCGTCTTGTCTTTGAAGTTTCGGAGAATTCGCGTGTTTGATGAAGCGTAGTATGTATCCAACAATTCTCTGAAGTACTGCAAATGAATTCCGATGGTTGATTTTGTATATTAATTCTTGATCCTCAGTATGGGTTGCTGTTGCTACAATTGGCAAATTTCGTTTACTCTCTGTGTCTTCAAGGATGGCCAGCCCCTTAACGTATTTTCCTGGCCATAAGTCCTCCTTTCCATGTAAAAACATGGGTCCGTAAAACCACAGCGTGCATAGTGGTAATTTATCTGGTTGTAATCCTCTTGATAAAACGTTGGCAGGATTGTGCTTGGATGCCACATGACGCCATTGGTCGGGAAGTGAATTTTCCTGAATAGTAGCGATTCTGTAGGCCACGAATGTTTGGAACGACGATTAAGGAGAATTTATCCAGGCCAGGACAATCTCTGAGTCTGTCCATAAAAATGTCGGTACGGTTTTAATTTTCAGATCATCCTTGATTCTTGCAGTGAGTTGGGCCGCTAGAACTGCAGCGCATATTTCTAGTCGTGGTAAGGTTTGTTTCTTTAATGGGGCGACTCGCGATTTTGAACATAACAATCTTACTATCGTTCCTCCATCTTTCAATTTTGCTCGTAGGTATATTACTGCTCCATATGCCTTTTTGGAAGCATCGGCAAGCGCGTGGATTTGTATGACTGTTGATACGTTACTGCCGAACATATGTCGTGGAAATTGAAAATCATTTAACTCCTTTAGGTTGTTTCGAAATGATATCCATTTTGTATGTAGTTCGGCGGGTAATGCTTCGTCCCATTCTAATTTTAATCTCCATAGCTCTTGAACAAATATTTTTACAGTAACAACTACTGGACCCATCACGCCCAAGGGATCGAATAGTTTCGCAAGATCCGAGGTGACAATTCGTTTTATGACCCGGCTGGTAGAGTTCAATTGAGTTTTCACACGAAAATTGTCTGTCTTCGGATGCCATGTGAGGCCAAGCGCCTTGATTGATGCGTTGTCTTCGTCTTCCAGGTCAAGGTTGATTTCTTGGTCCTCCCTGGCAAATCTTTCAAGCAGTTGTGCATGATATGCACACCAATTCCGTAATTTGAATCCTGCACCCTCTAATATGTGCGTGAGTTGATTCTTCGTTTCGATAGCGTTTGATAGGCTGTCAGTCCCACTTAGACAGTCATCTACATAAAAATCGTTGAGGAGAATTTGAGATCCCAATAAAAATGTATCGGATGTTTCTTTAGCTAGTACTTGTAGGCACTTTGTTGCTAGATAAGGTGCCGCTCTTGTACCATATGTTACGGTGTTGAGTTCATAGGACTGTAAAGGCTCGTTTTCACTCTTTCTCCAGATAATGGTTTGGTACCTTTTATTATATTGATGCATAAGTATTTGCCGGTACATTTTTTGTATGTCAGTGCAAAAGACAAACCTGGGCAATCGAAATCGAAGTAAAAGTGAAAATAGTTCACCCTGCACTGTTGGGCCCGTGTACATGACATCGTTTAGGGAAAGTCCTGACGTTGTCTTTGATGATGCATCAAATACGACTCGAAGATTGGTAGAGCTGCTGTCGGCCTTCAACACGCAATGGTGAAGAATGATGTAATGTGGTGATATAATGTCACCGATATTGATTTTTGTCATGTGACCCAATGATAATATTCGTCCATGAATTGTATGTATTGAGTCTTCAACTCCGGTTTTCGTGATAGTCTCCTCTCTAAGGCTAGGAACCTGTTCAATGCAACTTCTTGAGATTCGCCAAGTCTACTTGTGTCTTCACAGAATGGCAATCTCACAATTAAGCGCCCGTCACTACCCCTTCGGGTGTTTTGTGCAAAGTGTGCTTCACACAACTCTTCATTTCTGGATAAATGAGTTCGTACTGGTTGTACCTCGTCGAGGCTCCATAAACGTTCGACCATTTGGTGTAGATCATTGTCGTTGTAAGTGGAAATTCCACATGCTGCTGTTATGAGTTGTGCTTCGCCTACCCTTCCAGCCAATACCCAACCAAAGACGGTATTCTGGAGAGTAGGTAGATCATTTTGAAGGCGTATCTGCCCAATGGAAAGCAACTGATGATAGAATTCGGCACCAAGTAGGATGTCAATCTTGTCTGGACGATGGAATGCTGGGTCGGCGAGTGGAATGTTGTTTGGTATTCCCCATGATGAAATGTTTAAAAATTGAGAAGGCTGTGGTGTAATGATGTGCGGCAAAACAAATGCTTCCAATCAAGCACTAAAGTCATTAATTCTTGACTGAATGCTAGCATTAATGCCGAGATGGGATTCTCTTTTTTCGTTTCCAATGCCTTGAATACTGATTGATGCTGTCCTTGTGCGAAGTCCTAATCTCTTCACCAATCGTTCGGTAATCAAATTTACTTGAGAGCCAGAATCCAATATACCTCTACATTTCATCACCTGCCCATTGTTAGCCACTATGCGTATCATGGCTGTACTGAGCAGTAGGTATTGTTGTCTTTCTCGCTCCTTGGATGCTGCTTACGTTACCGATGAATTCGTCTTCGGCTCTTGGTTCATGAGATTGCTATCGGTACATGAATCTTTATTGCTTTCGAGATGAAGAAGTGTGTTGTGTTTTTTGTCGCACTTCATACAGCTCCGCGAGACGCAATTCTTAGCAACATGACCAGCTCTTAAGCAATTCAGACATAACTTGCCCTTTTGTACCAATTGTATCCGAGCAGCAGGTTTTAGTTGCAAAAATTGATTGCAGGCATACAAGGGATGAGTTCCTTTTCCACAAGATTTACAGATATTTTTGAGCCGTTGCTCTGATGCTGCTGTTGCACAAGTTCGTGGATATCCTTCTTTTTTCTTGTGTCCGATAGCCTCTAGCGATTGAAATTGGTTTTCCAGAAATGTCAAAAATTTCTTCACTGTCTGGAGTTCTTTAGGTCTTTCAAGCGATTGTTCATAGAGGCCCCTGGAACTCTGATCTAGTTTGTTAACTAGCAAGTGTAGTAGAATAGGGTCCCACGTTGAGGTATTAATGCCTAGATTACCTAGCTAGCACTCATGAGTGGTATCGTGTAGAGCCTTGATAGCAGCCGCTTGGTTGAGCTTGTGTTTGGTTGGGTTGTCCAAGTATTTTTTGTATAAGTGTTGATGTCAGATTTTGAACGTTGTTATATCGATCCTGTAGTGTGGACCAAGCGGTTGTGTAGTTCTCTTCTGATAATGATAGGTGCCGGATAAAATTTTCTGCTTCTCCGCTGAGATGAGATTTTCGATACCACATTTTTTGAACGTTGGGTATCTGTTGCTTGTCGATCATTTGAGAGAATAGATCGAAAAATTGTCTCCGCTTTAAGTAGTCACCATCGAACTTCGGAATGGTGACCTTTGGTAGGTTCAGTGAGTTCGGCTTAGCTGTAATATTCTCTTCCGAAACTCCTCCTCTAGCATGTGATTGCATCTTGGTTGCCATTGTCACCAATTTCTCTTGGACCAAACTTTCCATTTCGACATATTCTGTGTGTTTGTAGCCGAACTTCGTTGGGTCTTCCTCTAATTCCCAAATGGAATAATTAAGGGACTCAACCTGCTGCCACAGTTGATCAATCGTTTTAAATTTTATCTCATGATACTGTGGGGGTTGATCTTCGCTCAGAGATAATCCCTGGATCATTCTCCGCAACGAATCTAATACGGCCCTTTGTCTTCTGATCGTATAACTAATTCTTGATGGCTCATCCGCCGATGTCGTTATTGGATCTATTTTTGATAGCGCTGGTTGAGCGGGGTCCATTCCTCTCTCACCGCCAGTAGCACCTTCAATACTCGCATCTTCAAGGTTCGCCATTGCCTCTTCGAACCGTTTCTTGTAAATTTCACAAAGTGTTGATATTTCCGAATAATATTCCTTCGTGAAATAATCGTGATCAGTAGGAACATTCGACAGCAGCTTTATTTTTCTGTCTGTTTTTGCGAATTTCCCCCAATTGTCTTGCAGCCGGTGCAATCGCTCCTCAAAATAAAACCTTTTTGTTTTTCTATCTGGGGAGTCCTTTTTAAAATTGGCTATGACTCTCTGGATTTCTTGGCCAATTGCCAATTGTTCCACGACAAGTTCTTCAAATGAAGCCATGATCAATGTATATGTTTAATCTTCCAATAGTGAAATTTTACAGATGATAGTTTTGGCCGATGTCGGGATCAAAATTTTCGCGTAATTATGATGGTACCAGTATATGGCTCCGGTACACGCCAAAGTATTTTCAAATAGTACGAATTTAAATTAGCACCAGTGTATAGCCCTGGTCTACGCTTTAAGAAAATCGAAGTCACCAAAATGTGACTGAATGTGACGATCACGTCGGGGTCACCAAAATGTTACAGACTCGTTTGCCTGCAATTGTTCTATAAGGATGTTAAGTTATTATCAAGCACATAAACTTGATAAAGATTTGATGTATAACAAGCACTTGAACTTGTTACACTCGAAGTGGATAATTATTAGAATGAAAAAGAAACGTCTTCTTCCGTGGTGTCATTAATAATCACAATTTTATTGAATTGGTAGCTTATTATATACAATACAAAAAATAGATTACGTAGGCAACTTACAATTAATGAATAATAAACTAAACGTAAACAATAATAAAGAGAATTAACAAAGTAGTAAATATGCTGCGTCGTGAATGTAGTCCGTTGCCCTAAGTAGAAATTAAAATGTGCAAAGTGCTGAATCTTCAATATAGTTCATTACCCCAAATAGAAATTAAAATGTGCGGATATGCTGAATCGTCAATACAGTTCGTTACCCCAAACCAACGAACTGATTCCAGGTCAACTGCTAGATCAGCAACAAGTTCGTTGGCTTGAATGAACGAACCGCTGTGTGTCAGCATACTTGCATATTTCTTGACGTCACTAAACAAGAAGTTTGAGTCGATGATGGTCGTTTACAACATTACTAGCCATAAAATCGTAATGCAGAACAACCGACCGCTATAGCAACGCTACTTCCCGAAGAATCCGGTCAAGCAAAGTATTATCATCGAAGAAATCGACGACTTAATGTAAAAAGAATGCATCGAACCATCCAAAAGCCCTTCAGTGTCCCAATTGTCTTGGTGAGGAAGAAGACTGGGAAATGGAGAATTTGTGTATATTACAGGCAGATAAACTCCAAGTATGTTTCAGATGCATACCCGCTTCCGAGGATCTACCACATTCTAGACCGACTCAGGAACGCGAAGTATATAAGTAGCCTGGTTCTCAAGAACGGGCACTGGTAAATTCCGACGGAAGAAGGAAGCAAAACGTACACAGCATTCACGGTACCAGGGCGTGGACTCTTTCAATGGCGAGTAATGCTTTTTTTCTACATTTAGCTCCCACACCATTTCAGCGAGCATTAGACCAGTTTATTGGTCCAGACATGGAACCTCACGCATTCGCCTATTTACATGACATCGTCGTGACCGGATAATCCTTGGAAACCCACATGACACATCGGAAATAAGTACTGCGAAGGCTGTGCCAGGCGAGCCTTAAAATCAACACAGACAAGTGCGAATTTTTTAAGAAAGAGATAAAGTACCTGGGACACACGGTGAGAGAACAAGGAATACACACTGACCCAGAGAAAATTGCGATCATTCAAGAACTCCGACCCTGACGCGCAGCAAGCCGCATTCGACCAACTAGAGGATAGTCTCACACAAACATTCGTTCTCGCCTGCCCGGATTTTGACAAGAAATTCACGCTACGTGCACGTACACAAGACATCGACGGCCAAGAGAGGATTATTGCTTATGCCAGACGACCCCGGGGCGATTTCACTTCCAAATTTTTACAGAAAGATTTGTCCATCTGTGATACACTTGCGTATAAAATTTGAAGAAAATGTTTAATAATTGTTGTAGGTGTTGAATGTATGATATTCATGTTTTATGTCGTTAGTAAGTGTAACGATATTTTAAAAAGGGACGGGATAAAGAAAGTGGATTTATCCATCATTAAATAAGGACATGATATATGTTTTCAGATTTCCGTGAACACCACCAACAGAGGGTATAATTCTACGGTCCTCTTCGGACACGGATTGATTTTGTGACGTCAATCAACGCCCATCAATAATATTACTATTATCAATGTATCAGTATCATTGAAGTGTAAGGCTTCAATTTCTCACTGATGGGAGTGAGACCTATTTAACATCTCTGCCGATCTATGGGTCACGGCACCCGGTTGGAAAAACGGAACTCCACGCCGAGTAAGAACTCACGCTGAGTAAATACTCTACCTGCATTTGGGTGTTAAACTACAGCCAGCAGAAGAAATCCTTCCGTGGGCTTCCCAGCTCCCGTGGTACCAGACGAATCTCTGGTCAGATTTTCGTAGCTAACAAGTTGTTAACTACTGCAATAGAGTTCCTTACGACTCGGGACTGGTGGCCCCCCATACATCGCAATATGCACGGATTTAAACAGACTGTTTTAATCAGTCAGGTGAAGCAACCATAGCAAGTTGCCTCCTTGTGCGCCTTTGAAACGTGTATTTGGCAAACGCCTTCATGTACTCCATATGGTCAGTGCAGCTCAATACAGATTCGAAGACGTATCTGTTATTAAGCACGCTTATGCCCATCGCACTTAAATCTCTTATGTCAGAGTAGAGTGGACAGTCGCATAGGAAATGCAACCAGTCCTCTCTAGTGAAACCGCAGATGCAGCTTGCTGTCTCACTGGCGCCTCTTTGATGTAAGAATGCATCAAAGCTGCCGTGCCCAGTGAGCAGGAAACACATTCTAAGGCTAAAAGCAAAGTCCGGATTTGCTCTGACGTACTGGACGTCCTTCACAAATTTAAAAGTAACTCTGCCTTTTTCGGATTCAGACCATCTAGATTGCCATCTAGATATCATGGCTTCTTCAAGGAGTTCCTTGCACTGGGCAAGGCCTCTATTTTCCAAATCACTAGCTGCCAGCCAGTCGCTCTGCAGGAACGGTCGGTTCTTCTTGATCTTGAAGACAAGGCTTCTTCGGATTACTTCCAGATCAAGAGGTGGAAGAGACCTGCATAGCCTCCGTAAAGACTGTGCGACAGACTGGCAAGCATGGGATCAGAGCCATGCGTTGGGAAGAGTTAATATTTTCTTTGCCTCTTTCGAGCATGACAGTTTCATACCATACCGGCGCTCCGTATGTCGCACAAGCAACAAATAGGCCACCATATATGATGCGCATTGCCCGCCTGTTTAAACCACATTCAGTACAAAGTACACGGCGAATTTGACCTACGAGATTAAGCAGCCGCTTTCTGAGTTTAGCAAGGTGCACAAGGAAGTTCATGCGTTCGCTCATGTTAATACCGAGGTATCTTACCTGGTTAACATACTTGATGCTAGACCCGTTGAGCCTAACCACTGGGTGACGACTGCGCGATAGTTTGCAACATCATCACAGTCTTGTCCAATGAGACGTCAACACCGACTCTAGCACCCCAGTTGTGAACAATCGACACGAGTTCCCCACTCCTTGCCTCCAGCTCAAGTCGCGAGTTGCCTTCAACAAGGATGATCAAATCATCCGCGTAGGCACAACATTTGGAGAGCACTGCTAGCTGTCCTAAGAGGGTGTCCATCATAAGGTTCCATATAAATGGACCGCAAATGGATCCCTGAGGACAACCACGAGTGACACACTTACTGACGCATTCAGTAGTGCCAGCACAGGAAGCTAGCCTGTCGCTAAAGTAGCTCAACCAAAGAGGTACTTCACGACAGCCAACTTCTATCAGTTTTTCAACTACGCAATCCCAACTTAGGTAGTCGAATGCGCCCTTGAAATCTACAAAGATGGCAAGAACGTATCGACTTGCACTGCCATACACGCTGTCTTTTACATACAGCCATGCATCCTCAGTGCTTTTCCCAGTTTTAAAGCCGTATTGCCTGTCAGACATCAAACTGGTCGCAACACCCTCAAGCCGTCGTACCATTATACTCTCCAGCACTTTTCCAAGTACCGGTAAAAGACTAATGCCACGATAGGAGCGAGGGTTACTGCGCACCTTGTCTGGTGACTTGAGCAGCACTACAACCTTTGCGTGTTTCCAAGCGGCTGGGAAGTAGCAATTGTCGAGGCACTTCCGGAAGATCGTCGTGATATTGTCTGGGATAGCTTGCCAGATGCTTTTACACATCTCGCCAGTCATCCCATCCATCCGTGGAGACTTTCGGGACCTTACCGACGCCATGCACTCCCACAACTCAGATGATCCAGAGATGGAATATCTCCGTATCCAGGCTGATTTAAGGGACCGAACAGCGGCGGACGGGCTTCTGGAAAGAACTCCTCTAGGAGTGCTCTCACACTATCTGACCAGGTATGGCACACACGGTCATTGACACGAATGCCGCAAACTTCCGACCTACGCTTTCGCCTGCATATGCGGTAAATTTCACCCAAAGGATCTTTATTGTTGTTATCAACAAAACGCTTTCAATCGTCCTCTTTGGCTTTGAGGATCATATTACGGTACTCACGTGTGCTGCGCTGATAGGCCAACCTAAAGTGATCGACGCTTGGACTATCACCAGCTCTGGCCATCTAGTGCGCTTTCCTGAGACGTCTTAGCCACGCACGCTTCGCACTTAACTCGGTAGTCCACCATTTAGTACGTTTAGGGTTAGTTTTTCTAACACATCGGAAATAAGTACTGCGAAAGCTGTGCCAGGCGAGCCTGAAAATCAACACAGACAAGTGCGAATTTTTTAAGAAAGAGATAAAGTACCTGGGACACACGGTGAGAGAACAAGGAATACACACTGACCCAGAGAAAATTGCGATCATTCAAGAACTCCGACCCTGACGCGCAGCAAGCCGCATTCGACCAACTAGAGGATAGTCTCACACAAACATTCGTTCTCGCCTGCCCGGATTTTGACAAGAAATTCACGCTACGTTCACGTACACAAGACATCGACGGCCAAGAGAGGATTATTGCTTATGCCAGACGACCCCGGGGCGATTTCACTTCCAAATTTTTACAGAAAATTTTGTCCATCTGTGATACACTTGCGTATAAAATTTGAAGAAAATGTTTAATAATTGTTGTAGGTGTTGAATGTATGATATTCATGTCTTATGTCGTTAGTAAGTGTAACGATATTTTAAAAAGGGACGGGATAAAGAAAGTGGATTTATCCATCATTAAATAAGTACATGATATATGTTTTCAGATTTCCGTGAACACCACCAACAGAGGGTATAATTCCACGGTCCTCTTCAGACACGGATTGATTTTGTGACGTCAATCAACGCCCATCAATAATATTACTATTATCAATGTATCAGTATCATTGAAGTGTAAGGCTTCAATTTCTCACTGATGGGAGTGAGACCTATTTAACATCTTTGCCGATCTATGGGTCACGGCACCCGGTTGGAAAAACGGAACTCCACGCCGAGTAAGAACTCACGCTGAGTAAATACTCTACCTGCATTTGGGTGTTAAACTACAGCCAGCAGAAGAAATCCATCGCACTTAAATCTCTTATGTCAGAGTAGAGTGGACAGTCGCATAGGAAATGCAACCAGTCCTCTCTAGTGAAACCGCAGATGCAGCTTGCTGTCTCACTGGCGCCTCTTTGATGTAAGAATACAACAAAGCTGCCGTGCCCAGTGAGCAGGAAACCCATATTAAGGCTAAAAGCAAAGTCCGGATTTGCTCTGACGTACTGGACGTCCTTCACAAATTTAAAAGTAACTCTGCCTTTTTCGGATTCAGACCATCTAGATTGCCATCTAGATATCATGGCTTCTTCAAGGAGTTCCTTGCACTGGGCAAGGACTCTATTTTCCAAATCACTAGCTGCCAGCCAGTCGCTCTGCAGGAACGGTTGGTTCTTCTTGATCTTGAAGACAAGGCTTCTTCGGATTACTTCCAGATCAAGAGGTGGAAGAGACCTGCATAGCCTCCGTAAAGACTGTGCGACAGACTGGCAAGCATGGGATCAGAGCCATGCGTTGGCAAGAGTTAATCTTTTCTTTGCCTCTTTCGAGCATGACAGTTTCATACCATACCGGCGCTCCGTATGTCGCACAAGCAACAAATAGGCCACCATATATGATGCGCATTGCCCGCCTGTTTAAACCCCATTCAGTACGAAGTACACGGCGAACTTGACCAACGAGTTTAAGCAGCCGCTTCCTGAGTTTAGCAAGGTGCACAAGGAAGTTCATGCGTTCGCTCATGTTAATACCGAGGTATCTTACCTGGTTAACATACTTGATGCTAGACCCGTTGAGCCTAACCACTGGGTGACGACTGCGCGATAGTTTGCCTTTCAGCAACATCATCACAGTCGTGTCTAATGAGACGTCAACACCGACTCTAGCACCCCAGTTGTGAACAATCGACACGAGTTCCCCACTCCTTGCCTCCAGCTCAAGTCGCGAGTTGCCTTCAACAAGGATGATCAAATCATCCGCGTAGGCACAACATTTGGAGAGCACTGCTAGCTGTCCTAAGAGGGTGTCCATCATAAGGTTCCATATAAATGGACCGCAAATGGATCCCTGAGGACAACCACGAGTGACACACTTACTGACGCATTCAGTAGTGCCAGCACAGGAAGCTAGCCTGTCGCTAAAGTAGCTCAACCAATGAGGTACTTCACGACAGCCAACTTCTATCAGTTTTTCAACTACGCAATCCCAACTTAGGTAGTCGAATGCGCCCTTGAAATCTACAAAGATGGCAAGAACGTATCGACTTGCACTGCCATACACGCTGTCTTTTACATACAGCCATGCATCCTCAGTGCTTTTCCCAGTTTTAAAGCCGTATTGCCTGTCAGACATCAAACTGGTCGCAACACCCTCAAGCCGTCGTACCATTATACTCTCCAGCACTTTTCCAAGTACCGGTAAAAGACTAATGCCACGGTAGGAGCGAGGGTTACTGCGCACCTTGTCTGGTGACTTGAGCAGCACTACAACCTTTGCGTGTTTCCAAGCGGCTGGGAAGTAGCAATTGTCGAGGCACTTCCGGAAGATCGTCGTGATATTGTCTGGGATAGCTTGCCAGATGCTTTTACACATCTCGCCAGTCATCCCATCCATCCGTGGAGACTTTCGGGACCTTACCGACGCCATGCATTCCCACAACTCAGATGATCCAGAGATGGAATATCTCCGTATCCAGGCTGATTTAAGGGACCGAACAGCGGCGGACGGGCTTCTGGAAAGAACTCCTCTAGGAGTGCTCTCACACTATCTGACCAGGTATGGCACACACGGTCATTGACACGAATGCCGCAAACTTCCGACCTACGCTTTCCCCTGCATATGCGGTAAATTTCACCCAAAGGATCTTTATTGTTGTTATCAACAAAACGCTTTCAATCGTCCTCTTTGGCTTTGAGGATCATATTACGGTACTCACGTGTGCTGCGCTGATAGGCCAACCTAAAGTGATCGACGCTTGGACTATCACCAGCTCTGGCCCTCTAGTGCGCTTTCCTGAGACGTCTTAGCCACGCACGCTTCGCACTTAACTCGGTAGTCCACCATTTAGTACGTTTAGGGTTAGTTTTTCTAACCCTTTGAAAAGCACCATCATTAGCGGTAACCATCCCAGTGTCGACCAACAAGATTTGCTGGTCAACACTTAGATTTCCGAATTCGCCGAGCGAAAAGCTTGATGCTTCCACTATAATGCGTTCAGCGTAGACTTCCCATTCGACACCACGAGTGTGCCATCTTCTTGGGATCACAGTCTCATGAGCATACTGGGTCCTATCGGAGTCCAGAGTTATCTCAATAAGATTATGATCGCTGATACACATCCCAGCTAGGAGTCTCCAGCGAAATTGGAGAGAGCCGGTCGCGCGACTACAGAAGGACACGTCCATGTCACTCATGCTCCAGATATGGTTCCAGCGGCTCGTTAAACTTGCAGTAAACACTGACCAAGTAAAACTCACCAAAATCACCCTTGACCCACACGCAGGATCCCCACTCGTCTGTGTTGTCACTCACAGCCCGGCATTCAATGTTGATATCATTGACCACCACCGCGGCATTCATCCTAGAATCAGGAAAAATGCGCATGGTGGATGGGAGACCCCTTACGCAGCCGATAACTGTATAGGGCTCTTGTATCAACGCGAGGCTGGCGAGTTTTGCTCACAAAGATGCTGGCCAAAATCGTACATAGCGGCATAAGAGCCCTGACAATTACAACTATTAGTGTCTGGCATTCGCCTTTTCAACAAGACTGCTGTATACAGGGCAGGCTAATGACGTCATGAGGTGTGAAGCAGGATGTCCTCTCAAGGCGCAGTTACGGCAGTGTGGCAATTTGACACATCGCGAGGCAAGGTGGCCTGTGCAGCCACAACGGCGGCAAGTATTGTTTTTTTGCCTGCATTCAGATACCCTGTGGTCAAAACCCAGGCAGCGGAAACATCCCATAATAGGGTCTTGTTCCCGAACTACGTAGGAGTACCAAAGTACATAACAGCGGCGAGCCTTTACGAGAACATCCGTTACTTGGCCAGTGCAATCCAGTATGACATTTTCCACAGCATTAATTCCATCTATTTTGGGCCGGCTCACGATTCGAGCACTTTTTTTAAACTCCTCCTTATTGGGCGTGCCGTCGTTGAAGGATTCATCATTGGAGGCGGCATCATGGCCATTTCGGTTGGTGCAGCTTGTACAATGTTTGATGACCAATATACTTCTGGTTTTTCTCCAGATAATCAATTTGCCCTAAAAGGCGCGAGTTTTTGACCTCCAATTGATTAATCTTTTTGCTATAGCAATTCTGCAATTCAAGTATGTTTTTGAAAAGTTCCTCGCTTTCGTATTTTGCCAATGTCAGTACTTTCATTGCTATTTTCTCTAGCTTATTTGCTTCGTTGTTGGAAGCTTTAGTTAATAGTAGTTAATCTCTCTTGCACACTTTTTGGTAAGTCAGCTTTGACCTCACCCACAACACCGGAGGGATTACTGCTTAAGCAACCGAGGGAATTCATGTATGAGATTAGTACTGCATTTTAGGTCTGCGCCATTATCGGGGTTAGAAATACTAAGCAAATTGTTCAAACTTATCTGGGGTTGATTTTGCAATCTTACCAGACCTGTCGTCTTCTTATGGGTTCTGGGTCTACTTTCATCCCTACTGCTTTCAGCGTCAGTGGAAGTTTCCTCAGTCTCCATAGCATTTCTTTGCTCCGTTCTCTGCTTTTTTCTTTTTGAAATTCTGGGCATTCTTCTTTTTCGTCAAAACCGACTTCATATATTAGTGTCACTAGCCATGAAGAAGGCTTATAACGATAAATTTTCACTATTTGTTTTTTATTTTTATTTTTAAAATGCCGACGGCTTTTGAAAATTTTGTTTTTTTTTACTTTTACAACAATGCCGACGGCTTCTTTTAAAATTCTACCTGCACACGCAGATCGGTCAACAGGGCGATTCGCGGTTTATACACACACACACACACACACACACACGCACACGTACCGCAAGGGCACTCTTGAAGTAGAGTGTTGGGTCTTACAACCCCACGGGCCCTAGTCCGGGGAGTAAAACCACGTCAACAAACCTTGGTTCACCTGCCTCGGGTGATAGTACCATGTGAGGGGCCCTAGCCAGGGTTACGGCGGAGAAGAAGTCACTGTCAACCTCTCTTGCATGGAAAAACCAGCTCGCCGAGGCTCTGCCGACCGAGTAGGAGCGGTATAACTCCCAATCCGCCCGGAGAAAAAGCCGCGGCCAACGAGGGAGCGCGGCATTCAATGAAAGGGCTCGTGTCAACCCATTGCATGGCCTCACTGCTTGTATAGATAACCATGGGATCCTTAGGTGACTACACACCCGAGCATTGATAACGGCTTTGAGTGGGGACCCATATTACAATGAATTCTTTAAAATTAGGTGGAGGAGTAGGAGGAGGAGAAGTAGAAGAAGTGGTCGAAGTGAACGCCTTTCAAAGGAGTTCCAGATTGGTGAGGTCACCAGTTGGCCAAAAAACACAATCGCCAGGACCCACGGAGGAACGCGCGTCGCCGTCAACTATTAAGAAGACGGATTTGCTCTGACGTACAAAAGGACGTCCTTCACAAATTTAAAAGTAACTCTGCCTTTTTCGGATTCAGACCATCTAGATTGCCATCTAGATATCATGGCTTCTTCAAGGAGTTCCTTGCACTGGGCAAGGCCTCTATTTTCCAAATCACTAGCTGCCAGCCAGTCGCTCTGCAGGAACGGTCGGTTCTTCTTGATCTTGAAGACAAGGCTTCTTCGGATTACTTCCAGATCAAGAGGTGGAAGAGACCTGCATAGCCTCCGTAAAGACTGTGCGACAGACTGGCAAGCATGGGATCAGAGCCATGCGTTGGCAAGAGTTAATCTTTTCTTTGCCTCTTTCGAGCATGACAGTTTCATACCATACCGGCGCTCCGTATGTCGCACAAGCAACAAATAGGCCACCATATATGATGCGCATTGCCCGCCTGTTTAAACCCCATTCAGTACGAAGTACACGGCGAATTTTACCTACGAGATTAAGCAGCCGCTTCCTGAGTTTAGCAAGGTGCACAAGGAAGTTCATGCGTTCGCTCATGTTAATACCGAGGTATCTTACCTGGTTAACATACTTGATGCTAGACCCGTTGGGCCTAACCACTGGGTGACGACTGCGCGATAGTTTGCCTTTCAGCAACATCATCACAGTCTTGTACAATGAGACGTCAACACCGACTCTAGCACCCCAGTTGTGAACAATCGACACGAGTTCCCCACTCCTTGCCTCCAGCTCAAGTCGCGAGTTGCCTTCAACAAGGATGATCAAATCATCCGCGTAGGCACAACATTTGGAGAGCACTGCTAGCTGTCCTAAGAGGGTGTCCATCATAAGGTTCCATATAAATGGACCGCAAATGGATCCCTGAGGACAACCACGAGTGACACACTTACGGACGCATTCAGTAGTGCCAGCACAGGAAGCTAGCCTGTCGCTAAAGTAGCTCAACCAAAGAGGTACTTCACGACAGCCAACTTCTATCAGTTTTTCAACTACGCAATCCCAACTTAGGTAGTCGAATGCGCCCTTGAAATCTACAAAGATGGCAAGAACGTATCGACTTGCACTGCCATACACGCTGTCTTTTACATACAGCCATGCATCCTCAGTGCTTTTCCCAGTTTTAAAGCCGTATTGCCTGTCAGACATCAAACTGGTCGTAACACCCTCAAGCCGTCGTACCATTATACTCTCCAGCACTTTTCCAAGAACCGGTAAAAGACTAATGCCACGGTAGGAGCGAGGGTTACTGCGAAACCTTGTCTGGTGACTTGAGCAGCACTACAACCTTTGCGTGTTTCCAAGCGGCTGGGAAGTAGCAATTGTCGAGGCACTTCCCGAAGATCGTCGTGATATTGTCTGGGATAGCTTGCCAGATGCTTTTACACATCTCGCCAATCATCCCATCCATCCGTGGAGACTTTCGGGACCTTACCGACGCCATGCACTCCCACAACTCAGATGATCCAGAGATGGAATATCTCCGTATTCAGGCTGATTTAAGGGACCGAACAGCGGCGGACGGGCTTTTGGAAAGAACTCCTCTAGGAGTGCTCTCACACTTTCTGACCAGGTATGGCACACACGGTCATTGACACGAATGCCGCAAACTTCCGACCTACGCTTTCTCCTGCATATGCGGTAAATTTCACCCAAAGGATCTTTATTGTTGTTATCAACAAAACGCCTCCAATCGTCCTCTTTGGCTTTGAGGATCATATTACGGTACTCACGTGTGCTGCGCTGATAGGCCAACCTAAAGTGATCGACGCTTGGACTATCACCAGCTCTGGCCCTCTAGTGCGCTTTCCTGAGACGTCTTAGCCACGCACGCTTCGCACTTAACTCGGTAGTCCACCATTTAGTACGTTTAGGGTTAGTTTTTCTAACCCTTTTAAAAGCACCATCATTAGCGGTAACCATCCCAGTGTCGACCAACAAGATTTGCTGGTCAACACTTAGATTTCCGAATTCGCCGAGCGAAAAGCTTGATGCTTCCACTATAATGCGTTCAGCGTAGACTTCCCATTCGACACCACGAGTGTGCCATCTTCTTGGGATCACAGTCTCATGAGCATACTGGGTCCTATCGGAGTCCAGAGTTATCTCAATAAGATTATGATCGCTGATACACATCCCAGCTAGGAGTCTCCAGCGAAATTGGAGAGAGCCGGTCGCGCGACTACAGAAGGACACGTCCATGTCACTCATGCTCCAGATATGGTTCCAGCGGCTCGTTAAACTTGCAGTAAACACTGACCAAGTAAAACTCACCAAAATCACCCTTGACCCACACGCAGGATCCCCACTCGTCTGTGTTGTCACTCACAGCCAGGCATTCAATGTTGATATCATTGACCACTACCGCGGCATTCATCCTAGAATCAGGAAAAATGCGCATGGTGGATGGGAGACCCCTTACGCAGCCGATAACTGTATAGGGCTCTTGTATCAACGCGAGGCTGGCGAGTTTTGCAGTAAACTTGCAGTAACTTGCAGTAAACACTGACCAAGTAAAACTCACCAAAATCACCCTTGACCCACACGCAGGATCCCCACTCGTCTGTGTTGTCACTCACAGCCAGGCATTCAATGTTGATATCATTGACCACTACCGCGGCATTCATCCTAGAATCAGGAAAAATGCGCATGGTGGATGGGAGACCCCTTACGCAGCCGATAACTGTATAGGGCTCTTGTATCAACGCGAGGCTGGCGAGTTTTGCAGTAAACTTGCAGTAACTTGCAGTAAACACTGACCAAGTAAAACTCACCAAAATCACCCTTGACCCACACGCAGGATCCCCACTCGTCTGTGTTGTCACTCACAGCCAGGCATTCAATGTTGATATCATTGACCACTACCGCGGCATTCATCCTAGAATCAGGAAAAATGCGCATGGTGGATGGGAGACCCCTTACGCAGCCGATAACTGTATAGGGCTCTTGTATCAACGCGAGGCTGGCGGCTCACAAAGATGCTGGCCAAAATCGCACATAGCGGCATAAGAGCCCTGACAATTACAACCATTAGTGTCTGGCATTTTTTCTGTAAAAATTTGTATGGGTCCCACCAGACCCAGGGGCCCAATCACTTTCAAATTTTTACAGAAAGTGTTGTCCATCGAAGATACACATGCGTATAAAATTTGAAGAAAATCGGGTAAATTTTTTAAAAAATGTGTATGGGAGTCCCCCGACCCAGAGGCTCGAGGTGCGCCACATTTACATAGAAAGTATTGTCATGGGAAATACACATGTGTCCAAGGTTTGAATAAAATCGAACTTTAGGAAGTGTGTTAAAAAGATCACAAGATTCTGCCTACCAGCCAGCCAGCCACGGGCACACGAAGTTAATATAGAGAATTTAAAAAAGGAATAACTTTTAAAATTAAGAAAAAGAGCCAGTACTAGCAAAAATAAGTGAAAAGTTTAATCTGTATCCCAAGCCGGAAAATCTTTAAATTTGACTAGTTTTTTTTATAAAGCTGAAAACATTTTTTCTTTTAAAGTGGAATAATTTTTGTTTCACTGTGTTAGCTGCTAAACAAAATATTAGCTTGGTTTTGGAAACGGTGGCAGAGCCGCCATTTGCCACGAAAGCTCCCTAAGCAAATAAGAGGAACTTCGCTGTGAAAGGAAAAAGGTCTACCCTAGTTAGAATTTAATTGAATATTCTGCAAAGGTGGCGGCCGTTTCCGGAATGTATTCATCCGAGACAAGAATCTCATAATGTTAAAAGCTTGGTTGAATAAATTTCTCAAGTAGAATTTTATATTCAAAAAGAAAAAAACAACCCATAAAAATACAATTTTTCATGTAAATTCTCTAATAGGAGATGGGTATGTGTTAAAATTTGAAGAAAATCGAGCTAATTTTTAAAAGATTTATCACCAAACTCGGGCCTCAGGGCCTCGCTCCAAAAACTTTACAAAAAATTTTGTCCATCGGAGATACATATATATGTTTTTTAAAAAATTTGTTGTGGCCCCATGACCCTCCAAACCCTGTATCCAAAAGTGTTGCCCATCGGAGATACACACGTATTGTTTTGCCCTTATCAATAAAAAATCACTTGTATCACTGTTTTTCAGTTTTATTTTTGCAAAAAAAATAATTTATTTTATTTTATTTCACAAAATTGTGCGCTTCGATTCAATAACGTCTTCTCACCATGAGTTTCAGAACTCAACTGATTAAATAAGGACAAACAGAGAATTAAAAAAAAAAGCGAGAGACTTTCGCGCCAAAATCCTTTCTAGAAATTTCGATAATATGTGGGTAGTTTTGCTAGCCGACGAAGAAGAAAGAAGAGTCAGTCGATTTCGAACCAGTGAAAAGACAAGTTAACCTCAGTGCTCAGTGTAGTTTGTTCAAGAGAAAATTTTGTATAGGCACAGAGTGTCATAAAGTAAAAAAAATCAATTTTGAATTATCGAAAGGGCGAGTAATTTTTTTTAACCATTGCGAATAAAATTTTGTTCAGGCAAAAGTGCCTTATTAAGACTGAAATAAAAAGTCTTAACTTTTTTGCGAAGTTAGTGGGGACATAACATTAAGAGTTTGCGACTAGCATGATCAATTGAAACCGAATTTAAAAAAAAAAAAAAAAAACAACCCATAAAAATTAAAATTTTTCGTGTAAATTCTTTGATGGGGAATACACAATGTGCAGTTTGAATAAAATCGGGTAAATTTTTTAAAATGTTTGTTAAAGAGCCCCACGACCACGGGGCGATTTCACTTCCAAATTTTTACAGAAAGTTTTGTCCATCTGAGATACACTTGCTTATAAAATTTGAAGAAAATCGGGAACTTTTTTTTATAAAATTTGTATGGGTGCCCCCCGACCCCTGGGCCAGATGACTTCCAAATTTTTTACAAAAAGTGTTGTGCATCGTAGATACACATGCGTTTAAAATTTGAAAAAAATTTTTCATTTTTTGAAGTTAAAACTTCTTTTAGCGCGGTACGCATATTTTTAGATGAGATAAAATCTCTGGACTCGCGACACCGTTACGAGACGCTGGTGATATATGCATTGACATTGAATTTGAAGTAATGTTTTTGCCAATAAGAATTTCGTCAACGACCATACCACGCTGAACGCATCGGTTCTCATCCGATTACCGAAATTAAGCAGCGTCGGGCGCGGTTAGTACTTAGATGGGGGACCGCTTGAGAACACGGTGGTGTGTTGTTGGCACCCCCCCACACATTGTGTGTTCGTCCACACATTGTGTGTATCATATTTTTTACCTTTTTTCATATTTCTCCAGCTCACCAATTCAATCCACCCATATTATATTATATGAAATATATGTTTTTTTTGTGATTTCGGATTGTTTATTAAACCAGATTATTTTTGAAGTGAAAACTTCTTTATTTTTAGATGAGATAAAATGTCTGGACTCGCGACACCGTTACGAGACGCTGGTGATATATGCATTTGTCGTAGCCACTCTGACAATGGGAAGCTCATTGTGATGGTTGCTGTTTATATTTCGCCTAATAAGTCTTTAAATGCGATACGAGATTTTTTGTTTGAAAATTTATTCATTTATTCTAAAGCCGGTTCTGCAGTGCTTCAACATAAAATTGGAAAAAGATTTGATGATTTGCCAATGATTTTGGGTGGGGATTTCAACATGAACTTTGCAGACGATAAAAATCTACCATTAATTGAATTTTTGAATAGAGAATTTGATTTTACTATGTCCAATCAACGCAATATTAGCACAACGAGAAATAAAAGTACAATTGATGCGGTATTCACGAGATATTTAAATAACTTCGAATCAAAATTGTTTATTTCCTATTTTAGTTACCATGAACCTATAGTTTCTATTTTAGATTGTAATAATTTTAATGATAATGATAATGATACAAGAGTTGTCGAAATTGTTAACGATGATTCATAAAAGAATAGTAAATGTATTTTAAAGTTTCTAATAATTAATAAAATACAATTCATAAATAAAATGAAATTCATAGCCCAATAACCCAACCCTAGTACCCATCTAAAACATGTCTAACGCGCCAAAATAAGTTTTCACTTCTGTCGGCACTCCCGGAGTGCTTCACTTGACTTTTTGACGTGACAACGTCTTACTACAAGGTATGGGGTGCTTATTCAAAAAGTAAAATGTTATTGCTCACACTGTTAATACTCTGCTTGCTCACGCTGTTAATACTCAGCTTGCTCACACTGTTAATACACTGCTTGCTCACACTGTTAATACACTGTTTGCTCACACTGTTAAGTGAGACACTGTGAAATGTCAATATTTTGAGAACTAAGCCATTTCTCAAGCGATTTGTATAAAATTGGGTATGTAGGACTAAGATGCGACTATAAGAATTGTTCATATGGAAATTCTGGGATAGGGTCAATAGGGTCTGAAATTTTGTGGACCAAGCAATTTCTCAAGTGATTCGTTGATTCGTGTGAAATTCGGAATGTAGGACTAAGATGTGACTATAAGATTTCTTGCTATGAAAATTCTGGAGTATGATCATTTTGGTATGGAATTTCTGGAACAAAGCAATTTCTCAAGCGATTCGCATGAAATTCGGAATGTAGGACTAAGATGTGACTATAAGATTTCTTCCTATGGAAATTTTGGAATATGATCATTATTGTCTGGAATATCTGGAACAAAGCAATTTCTCAAGCGATGATCATTATTGTCTGGACTTTCTGGAACAAATCAATTTCTCAAGCGATTTGCATGAAATTTGGTATGTAGGGGTAAGATGCGACTATAAGACTTATTCCTATGGAAATTCTGGAATATGATCATTATGGTCTAGAATTTCGGGAACTAAGCAAATTCTCAAGCGACTCGTGCCTTTTAATTTAATCGTAATATTGGCCACAACGTCTTAGAATTTCACTCCAACCGCGCGTAAAGATTACACGCACATATTTTTTTTTTAACAGCTCTTACTTCTCCTATTACTATCGACGCAACTGCATTACTATGTTTGTGCACTGATATTTAAAATGTACCCACCTTACAATAAATTGTTTTGAACATTTAAATCAGCTTATAAATTATTTATTCTGTTGTATGTGATGTGATTTATGATCATGTATGTGGTTTCAATAACATACAATCAAGCTCATAGTTTGAGCAGAACGAAACAAACATATGCAGTAGTAGGCTGCGGTCAAGAATTCAGCCGCTGCGCAGTTTATGCTGCATGTTGGTCAAAAATTCACTTTTCAGCCAATGCATTAAAGAAAAATCGACTGTGCAGTTTACGCAGCCACTTTAAATTGTATGCAAATAGCAAAATGTAAATGTCAAATTGTCGCCCTACAAGCAGACTGTAAGTCGGTTTAAAATGTAGCCGCAATTTCGTGCATACCGACTGCCTGCTGGGTTTTTTTTTGAGCAGCACAAGCTGTGTAACTCCTTAATTCTTTACCGCAGCCATAGTGATAGTATAGTCTCTGTTCATTTTCTATCAGTGCTCTGCTCTTTCTATCAACATTGCATAAAATGTGAGTGAGTGCTCTCGTGTTTATTAGTCGTGTCTATTAACAGAAAAAAAAAATACTACTATAAAATACTGAAATATCCTTTCAGTACCATACGGTACTTTTCCACATATACACTTTTGTATATAATGATTATATGATGACAACACTTTCTATACAAATATGGAAGTGATATGGCCTCAGGTTAAAGAATTTACATGGAAGATTCTAACCATTATAAGTTAGTGTCTTTGACACAGCCTACCCTGCTCTTTTTTTCTTTAAAATTTGTATGGGTCCCACCAGACCCAGGGGCCCAATCACTTTTACAAATTTTTACAGAAAGTGTTGTCCATCGAAGATACACATACGTATAAAATTTGAAGAAAACCCAGAGGCTCGAGGTGCACCACATTTACATAGAAAGTATTGTCATGGGAAATACACATGTGTCCAAGGTTTGAATAAAATCGAACTTTAGGAAGTGTGTTAAAAAGATCACAAGATTCTGCCCACCAGCCAGCCAGCCACGGGCACACGAAGTTAATATAGAGAATTTAAAAAAGGAATAACTTTTAAAATTAAGAAAAAGAGCCAGTACTAGCAAAAATAAGTGAAAAGTTTAATCTGTATCCCAAGCCGGAAAATCTTTAAATTTGACTAGTTTTTTTTATAAAGCTGAAAACATTTTTTCTTTTAAAGTGGAATAATTTTTGTTTCACTGTGTTAGCTGCTAAACAAAATATTAGCTTGGCTTTGGAAACGGTGGCAGAGCCGCCATTTGCCACGAAAGCTCCCTAAGCAAATAAGAGGAACTTCGCTGTGAAAGGAAAAAGGTCTACCCTAGTTAGAATTTAATTGAATATTCTGCAAAGGTGGCGGCCGTTTCCGGAATGTATTCATCCGAGACAAGAATCTCCTAATGTTAAAAGCTTGGTTGAATAAATTTCTCAAGTAAAATTTTATATTCAAAAAGAAAAAAACAACCCATAAAAATACAATTTTTCATGTAAATTCTCTAATAGGAGATGGGTATGTGTTAAAATTTGAAGAAAATCGAGCTAATTTTTAAAAGATTTATCACCAAACTCGGACCTCAGGGCCTCGCTCCAAAAACTTTACAAAAAATTTTGTCCATCGGAGATACATACATATGTTATTTAAAAAATTTGTTGTGGCCCCATGACCCTCCAAACCCTGTCTCCAAAAGTGTTTCCCATCGGAGATACACATGTATTGTTTTGCCCTCAGCAATAAAAAATCACTTGTATCACTGTTTTCAGTTTTATTTTTGCAAAAAAATAAATTTATTTTATTTTATTTCACAAAATTGTGCGCTTCGATTCAATAACGTCTGCTCACCATGAGTTTCAGAACTCAACTGATTAAATAAGGACAAACAGAGAATTTAGAAAAAAAAGCGAGAGACTTTCGCGCCAAAATCCTTTCTAGAAATTTCGATAATATGTGGGTAGTTTTGCTAGCCGACGAAGAGGAAAGAAGAGTCAGTCGATTTCGAACCAGTGAAAAGACAAGTTAACCTCAGTGTAGTTTGGTCAAGTGTCATAAAGTAAAAAAAATCAATTTTGAATTATCGAAAGGGCGAGTAATTTTTTTAACCATTGCGAATAAAGTTTTGTTCAGGCAAAAGTGCCTGATTAAGACTGAAATAAAAAGTCTTAACTTTTTTGCGAAGTTAGTGGGGACATAACATTAAGAGTTTGCGACTAGCATGATCAATTGAAACCGAATTTTTAAAAAAAACATAAAACAACCCATAAAAATTAAAATTTTTCGTGTAAATTCTTTGATCGGGAATACACAATGTGCAGTTTGAATAAAATCGGGTACATTTTTTAAAATGTTTTTTAAAGAGCCCCACGACCACGGGGCGATTTCACTTCCAAATTTTTACAGAAAGTTTTGTCCATCTGAGATACACTTGCTTATAAAATTTGAAGAAAATCGGGAACTTTTTTTTTATAAAATTTGTATGGGTGCCCCCCGACCCCTGGGCCAGATGACTTCCAAATTTTTTACAAAAAGTGTTGTGCATCGGAGATACACATGCGTATAAAATTTGAAAAAAATTGGGCATTTTTTGAAGTTAAAACTTCTTTTAGCGCGGTACGCATATTTTTAGATGAGATAAAATCTCTGGACTCGCGACACCGTTACGAGACGCTGGTGATATATGCATTGACATTGAATTTGAAGTAATGTTTTTGCCAATAAGAATTTCGTCAACGACCACACCACGCTGAACGCATCGGTTCTCATCCGATTACCGAAATTAAGCAGCGTCGAGCGCGGTTAGTACTTAGATGGGGGACCGCTTGAGAACAGGGTGGTGTGTTGTTGGCACCCCCCCACACATTGTGTGTCCGTCCACACATTGTGTGTATCATATTTTTTACCTTTTTTCATATTTCTCCAGCTCACCAATCCAATCCACCCATATTATATTATATGAAATATATGTTTTTTTTGTGATTTCGGATTGTTTATTAAACCAGATTATTTTTGAAGTGAAAACTTCTTTATTTTTAGATGAGATAAAATGTCTGGACTCGCGACACCGTTACGAGACGCTGGTGATATATGCATTTGTCGTGGCCACTCTGACAATGGGAAGCTCATTGTGATGGTTGCTGTTTATATTTCGCCTAATAAGTCTTTAAATGCGATACGAGATTTTTTGTTTGAAAATTTATTCATTTATTCTAAAGCCGGTTCTGCAGTGCTTCAACATAAAATTGGAAAAAGATTTGATGATTTGCCAATGATTTTGGGTGGGGATTTCAACATGAACTTTGCAGACGATAAAAATCTACCATTAATTGAATTTTTGAATAGAGAATTTGATTTTACTATGTCCAATCAACGCAATATTAGCACAACGAGATATAAAAGTACAATTGATGCGGTATTCACGAGATATTTAAATAACTTCGAATCAAAATTGTTTATTTCCTATTTTAGTTACCATGAACCTATAGTTTCTATTTTAGATTGTAATAATTTTAATGATAATGATACAAGAGTTGTCGAAATTGTTAACGATGATTCATAAAAGAATAGTAAATGTATTTTAAAGTTTCTAATAATTAATAAAATACAATTCATAAATAAAATTAAATTCATAACCCAATAACCCAACCCTAGTACCCATCTAAAAAATGTCTAACGCGCCAAAATAAGTTTTCACTTCTGTCGGCACTCCCGGAGTGCTTCACTTGACTTTTTGACGTGACAACGTCTTACTACAAGGTATGGGGTGCTTATTCAAAAAGTAAAATGTTATTGCTCACACTGTTAATACTCTGCTTGCTCACGCTGTTAATACTCAGCTTGCTCACACTGTTAATACACTGCTTGCTCACACTGTTAATACACTGTTTGCTCACACTGTTAAGTGAGACACTGTGAAATGTCAATATTTTGAGAACTAAGCCATTTCTCAAACGATTTGTATAAAATTGGGTATGTAGGACTAAGATGCGACTATAAGAATTGTTCATATGGAAATTCTGGGATAGGGTCAATAGGGTCTGAAATGTTGTGGACCAAGCAATTTCTCAAGTGATTCGTTGATTCGTGTGAAGTTCGGAAAGTAGGACTAAGATGTTACTATAAGATTTCTTGCTATGAAAATTCTGGAGTATGATCATTTTGGTATGGAATTTCTGGAACAAAGCAATTTCTCAAGCGATTCGCATGAAATTCGGAATGTAGGACTAAGATGTGACTATAAGATTTCTTCCTATGGAAATTTTGGAATATGATCATTATTGTCTGGAATATCTGGAACAAAGCAATTTCTCAAGCGATGATCATTATTGTCTGGACTTTCTGGAACAAATCAATTTCTCAAGCGATTTGCATGAAATTTGGTATGTAGGGGTAAGATGCGACTATAAGACTTATTCCTATGGAAATTCTGGAATATGATCATTATGGTCTGGAATTTCGGGAACTAAGCAAATTCTCAAGCGACTCGTGCCTTTTAATTTAATCGTAATATTGGCCACAACGTCTTAGAATTTCACTCCAACCGCGCGTAAAGATTACACGCACATATTTTTTTTTTTAACAGCTCTTACTTCTGCTATTACTATCGACGCAACTGCATTACTATGTTTGTGCACTGATATTTAAAATGTACCCACCTCACAATAAATTGTTTTGAACATTTAAATCAGCTTATAAATTATTTATTCTGTTGTATGTGATGTGATTTATGATCATGTATGTGGTTTCAATAACATACAATCAAGCTCATAGTTTGAGCAGAACGAAACAAACATATGCAGTAGTAGGCTGCGGTCAAGAATTCAGCCGCTGCGCAGTTTATGCTGCATGTTGGTCAAAAATTCACTTTTCAGCCAATGCATTAAAGAAAAATCGACTGCGCAGTTTACGCAGCCACTTTAAATTGTATGCAAATAGCAAAATGTAAATGTCAAATTGTTGCCCTACAAGCAGACTGTAAGTCGGTTTAAAATGTAGCCGCAATTTCGTGCATACCGACTGCCTGCCAATTTTTTTGTGCAGCACAAGCTGTGTAACTCCTTAATTCTTTACCGCAGCCGTAGTGATAGTATAGTCTCTGTTCATTTTCTATCAGTGCTCTGCTCTTTCTATCAACATTGCATAAAATGTGAGTGAGTGCTCTCGTGTTTATTAGTCGTGTCTATTAACAGAAAAAAAAATACTACTATAAAATACTGAAATATCCTTTCAGTATCATACGGTACTTTTCCACATATACACTTTTGTATATAATGATTATATGATGACAACACTTTCTATACAAATATGGAAGTGATATGGCCTCAGATTAAAGAATTTACATGGAAGATTCTAACCATTATAAGTTAGTGTCTTTGACACAGCCTACCCTGCTCTTTTTTTCTATAAAATTTGTATGGGTCCCACCAGACCCAGGGGCCCAATCACTTTTACAAATTTTTACAGAAAGTGTTGTCCATCGAAGATACACATACGTATAAAATTTGAAGAAAACCCAGAGGCTCGAGGTGCACCACATTTACATAGAAAGTATTGTCATGGGAAATACACATGTGTCCAAGGTTTGAATAAAATCGAACTTTAGGAAGTGTGTTAAAAAGATCACAAGATTCTGCCCACCAGCCAGCCAGCCACGGGCACACGAAGTTAATATAGAGAATTTAAAAAGGAAATAACTTTTAAAATTAAGAAAAAGAGCCAGTACTAGCAAAAATAAGTGAAAAGTTTAATCTGTATCCCAAGCCGGAAAATCTTTAAATTTGACTAGTTTTTTTTTATAAAGCTGAAAACATTTTTTCTTTTAAAGTGGAATAATTTTTGTTTCACTGTGTTAGCTGCTAAACAAAATATTAGCTTGGCTTTGGAAACGGTGGCAGAGCCGCCATTTGCCACGAAAGCTCCCTAAGCAAATAAGAGGAACTTCGCTGTGAAAGGAAAAAGGTCTACCCTAGTTAGAATTGAATTGAATATTCTGCAAAGGTGGCGGCCGTTTCCGGAATGTATTCATCCGAGACAAGAATCTCCTAATGTTAAAAGCTTGGTTGAAATTAAAAATACAATTTTTCATGTAAATTCTCTAATAGGAGATGGGTATGTGTTAAAATTTGAAGAAAATCGAGCTAATTTTTAAAAGATTTATCACCAAACTCGGACCTCAGGGCCTCGCTCCAAAAACTTTACAAAAAATTTTGTCCATCGGAGATACATATATATGTTTTTTAAAAAATTTGTTGGGGCCCCATGACTCTCCAAACCCTGTCTCCAAAAGTGTTGCCCATCGGAGATACACACGTATTGTTTTGCCCTCAGCAATAAAAAATCACTTGTATCACTGTTTTTCAGTTTTATTTTTGCAAAAAAATTAATTTATTTTATTTTATTTCACAAAATTGTGCGCTTCGATTCAATAACGTCTGCTCACCATGAGTTTCAGAACTCACCTGATTAAATAAGGACAAACAGAGAATTTAGAAAAAAAGCGAGAGACTTTCGCGCCAAAATCCTTTCTAGAAATTTCGATAATATGTGGGTAGTTTTGCTAGCCGACGAAGAAGAAAGAAGAGTCAGTCGATTTCGAACCAGTGAAAAGACAAGTTAATCTCAGTGCTCAGTGTAGTTTGTTCAAGAGAAAATTTTGTATAGGCACAGAGTGTCATAAAGTAAAAAAAATCAATTTTGAATTATCGAAAGGGCGAGTAATTTTTTTAACCATTGCGAATAAAGTTTTGTTCAGGCAAAAGTGCCTGATTAAGACTGAAATAAAAAGTCTTAACTTTTTTGCGAAGTTAGTGGGGACATAACATTAAGAGTTTGCGACTAGCATGATCAATTGAAACCGAATTTTTAAAAAAAACATAAAACAACCCATAAAAATTAAAATTTTTCGTGTAAATTCTTTGATCGGGAATACACAATGTGCAGTTTGAATAAAATCGGGTACATTTTTTAAAATGTTTGTTAAAGAGCCCCACGACCACGGGGCGATTTCACTTCCAAATTTTTACAGAAAGTTTTGTCCATCTGAGATACACTTGCTTATAAAATTTGAAGAAAATCGGGAACTTTTTTTTTATAAAATTTGTATGGGTGCCCCCCGACCCCTGGGCCAGATGACTTCCAAATTTTTTACAAAAAGTGTTGTGCATCGGAGATACACATGCGTATAAAATTTGAAAAAATTGGGCATTTTTTGAAGTTAAAACTTCTTTTAGCGCGGTACGCATATTTTTAGATGAGATAAAATCTCTGGACTCGCGACACCGTTACGAGACGCTGGTGATATATGCATTGACATTGAATTTGAAGTAATGTTTTTGCCAATAAGAATTTCGTCAACGACCATACCACGCTGAACGCATCGGTTCTCATCCGATTACCGAAATTAAGCAGCGTCGGGCGCGGTTAGTACTTAGATGGGGGACCGCTTGAGAACACGGTGGTGTGTTGTTGGCACCCCCCACACATTGTGTGTCCGTCCACACATTGTGTGTATCATATTTTTTACCTTTTTTTCATATTTCTCCAGCTCACCAATCCAATCCACCCATATTATATCATATGAAATATATGTTTTTTTTTGTGATTTCGGATTGTTTATTAAACCAGATTATTTTTGAAGTGAAAACTTCTTTTAGCGCGGCACGCATATTTTTAGATGAGATAAAATGTCTGGACTCGCGACACCGTTACGAGACGCTGGTGATATATGCATTTGTCGTGGCCACTCTGACAATGGGAAGCTCATTGTGATGGTTGCTGTTTATATTTCGCCTAATAAGTCTTTAAATGCGATACGAGATTTTTTGTTTCAAAATTTATTCATTTATTCTAAAGCCGGTTCTGCAGTGCTTCAACATAAAATTGGAAAAAGATTTGATGATTTGCCAATGATTTTGGGTGGGGATTTCAACATAAACTTTGCAGACGATAAAAATCTACCATTAATTGAATTTTTGAATAGAGAATTTGATTTTACTATGTCCAATCAACGCAATATTAGCACAACGAGATATAAAAGTACAATTGATGCGGTATTCACGAGATATTTAAATAACTTCGAATCAAAATTGTTTATTTCCTATTTAAGTTACCATGAACCTATAGTTTCTATTTTAGATTGTAATAATTTTAATGATAATGATGATGATACAAGAGTTGTCGAAATTGTTAACGATGATTCATAAAAGAATAGTAAATGTATTTTAAAGTTTCTAATAATTAATAAAATACAATTCATAAATAAAATGAAATTCATAACCTAATAACCCAACCCTAGTACCCATCTAAAAAATGTCTAACGCGCCAAAATAAGTTTTCACTTCTGTCGGCACTCCCGGAGTGCTTAACTTGACTTTTTGACGTGACAACGTCTTACTACAAGGTATGGGGTGCTTATTCAAAAAGTAAAATGTTATTGCTCACACTGTTAATACTCTGCTTGCTCACGCTGTTAATACTCAGCTTGCTCACACTGTTAATACACTGCTTGCTCACACTGTTAATACACTGTTTGCTCACACTGTTAAGTGAGACACTGTGAAATGTCAATATTTTGAGAACTAAGCCATTTCTCAAGCGATTTGTATAAAATTGGGTATGTAGGACTAAGATGCAACTATAAGAATTGTTCATATGGAAATTCTGGGATAGGGTCAATAGGGTCTGAAATTTTGTGGACCAAGCAATTTCTCAAGTGATTCGTTGATTCGTATGAAATTCGGAATGTAGGACTAAGATGTGACTATAAGATTTCTTGCTATGAAAATTCTGGAGTATGATCATTTTGGTATAGAATTTCTGGAACAAAGCAATTTCTCAAGCGATTCGCATGAAATTCGGAATGTAGGACTAAGATGTGACTATAAGATTTCTTCCTATGGAAATTTTGGAATATGATCATTATTGTCTGGAATATCTGGAACAAAGCAATTTCTCAAGCGATGATCATTATTGTCTGGACTTTCTGGAACAAATCAATTTCTCAAGCGATTTGCATGAAATTTGGTATGTATGGGTAAGATGCGACTATAAGACTTATTCCTATGGAAATTCTGGAATATGATCATTACGGTCTGGAATTTCGGGAACTAAGCAAATTCTCAAGCGACTCGTGCCTTTTAATTTAATCGTAATATTGGCCACAACGTCTTAGAATTTCACTCCAACCGCGCGTAAAGATTACACGCACATATTTTTTTTTTAACAGCTCTTACTTCTCCTATTACTATCGACGCAACTGCATTACTATGTTTGTGCACTGATATTTAAAATGTACCCACCTTACAATAAATTGTTTTGAACATTTAAATCAGCTTATAAATTATTTATTCTGTTGTATGTGATGTGATTTATGATCATGTATGTGGTTTCAATAACATACAATCAAGCTCATAGTTTGAGCAGAACGAAACAAACATATGCAGTAGTAGGCTGCGGTCAAGAATTCAGCCGCTGCGCAGTTTATGCTGCATGTTGGTCAAAAATTCACTTTTCAGCCAATGCATTAAAGAAAAATCGACTGCGCAGTTTACGCAGCCACTTTAAATTGTATGCAAATAGCAAAATGTAAATGTCAAATTGTCGCCCTACAAGCAGACTGTAAGTCAGTTTAAAATGTAGCCGCAATTTCGTGCATACCGACTGCCTGCCAATTTTTTTGAGCAGCACAAGCTGTGTAACTCCTTAATTCTTTACCGCAGCCATAGTGATAGTATAGTCTCTGTTCATTTTCTATCAGTGCTATGCTCTTTATATCAACATTGCATAAAATGTGAGTGAGTGCTCTCGTGTTTATTAGTCGTGTCTATTAACAGAAAAAAAAATACTACTATAAAATACTGAAATATCCTTTCAGTACCATACGGTACTTTTCCACATATACACTTTTGTATATAATGATTATATGATGACAACACTTTCTATACAAATATGGAAGTGATATGGCCTCAGGTTAAAGAATTTACATGGAAGATTCTAACCATTATAAGTTAGTGTCTTTGACACAGCCTACCCTGCTCTTTTTTTCTATAAAATTTGTATGGGTCCCACCAGACCCAGGGGCCCAATCACTTTCAAATTTTTACAGAAAGTGTTGTCCATCGAAGATACACATACGTATAAAATTTGAAGAAAATCGGGTAAATTTTTTAAAAAAGTGTCTATGGGAGCTCCCCGACCCAGAGGCTCGAGGTGCACCACATTTACATAGAAAGTATTGTCATGGGAAATACACATGTGTCCAAGGTTTGAATAAAATCGAACTTTAGGAAGTGTGTTAAAAAGATCACAAGATTCTGCCCACCAGCCAGCCAGCCACGGGCACACGAAGTTAATATAGAGAATTTAAAAAAGGAATAACTTTTAAAATTAAGAAAAAGAGCAAGTACTAGCAAAAATAAGTGAAAAGTTTAATCTGTATCCCAAGCCGGAAAATCTTTAAATTTGACTAGTTTTTTTTTATAAAGCTGAAAACATTTTTTCTTTTAAAGTGGAATAATTTTTGTTTCACTGTGTTAGCTGCTAAACAAAATATTAGCTTGACTTTGGAAACGGCGGTAGAGCCGCTATTTGCCACGAAAGCTCCCTAAGCAAATAAGAGGAACTTCGCTGTGAAAGGTTTACCCTAGTTACCCTAGGGTCTACCCTAGTTAAAATTTAATTGAATATTCTGCAAAGGTGGCGGCCGTTTCCGGAATGTGTTTTGGCAGAGGTCTGCTAATATCAAAATTGAAACATAAATTTCTTACGAGGGTGCTGCAAAACCAACAGTCTACTTGTTTTTAAGCTCCAACGATCGTCGTGCCAGCGTCAGAGCTTTCTTTGTTCATCCGAGACAAGAATCTCCTAATGTTAAAAGCTTGGTTGAATAAATTTCTCAAGTAGAATTTTATATTCAAAAAGAAAAAAAAAACAACCCATAAAAATACAATTTTTCATGCAAATTCTCTAATAGAGATGGGTATGTGCTAAAATTTGAAGAAAATCGAGCTAATTTTTAAAAAATGTATATGGGCACCCATCACCAAACTCGGACCTCAGGGCCTCGCTCCAAACCCCTGGGCCAGATGACTTCCAAATTTTTTACAAAAAGTGTTGTGCATCGGAGATACACATGCGTATAAAATTTGAAAAAATTGGGCATTTTTTGAAGTTAAAACTTCTTTTAGCGCGGTACGCATATTTTTAGATGAGATAAAATCTCTGGACTCGCGACACCGTTACGAGACGCTGGTGATATATGCATTGACATTGAATTTGAAGTAATGTTTTTGCCAATAAGAATTTCGTCAACGACCATACCACGCTGAACGCATCGGTTCTCATCCGATTACCGAAATTAAGCAGCGTCGGGCGCGGTTAGTACTTAGATGGGGGACCGCTTGAGAACACGGTGGTGTGTTGTTGGCACCCCCCACACATTGTGTGTCCGTCCACACATTGTGTGTATCATATTTTTTACCTTTTTTTCATATTTCTCCAGCTCACCAATCCAATCCACCCATATTATATCATATGAAATATATGTTTTTTTTTGTGATTTCGGATTGTTTATTAAACCAGATTATTTTTGAAGTGAAAACTTCTTTTAGCGCGGCACGCATATTTTTAGATGAGATAAAATGTCTGGACTCGCGACACCGTTACGAGACGCTGGTGATATATGCATTTGTCGTGGCCACTCTGACAATGGGAAGCTCATTGTGATGGTTGCTGTTTATATTTCGCCTAATAAGTCTTTAAATGCGATACGAGATTTTTTGTTTCAAAATTTATTCATTTATTCTAAAGCCGGTTCTGCAGTGCTTCAACATAAAATTGGAAAAAGATTTGATGATTTGCCAATGATTTTGGGTGGGGATTTCAACATAAACTTTGCAGACGATAAAAATCTACCATTAATTGAATTTTTGAATAGAGAATTTGATTTTACTATGTCCAATCAACGCAATATTAGCACAACGAGATATAAAAGTACAATTGATGCGGTATTCACGAGATATTTAAATAACTTCGAATCAAAATTGTTTATTTCCTATTTAAGTTACCATGAACCTATAGTTTCTATTTTAGATTGTAATAATTTTAATGATAATGATGATGATACAAGAGTTGTCGAAATTGTTAACGATGATTCATAAAAGAATAGTAAATGTATTTTAAAGTTTCTAATAATTAATAAAATACAATTCATAAATAAAATGAAATTCATAACCTAATAACCCAACCCTAGTACCCATCTAAAAAATGTCTAACGCGCCAAAATAAGTTTTCACTTCTGTCGGCACTCCCGGAGTGCTTAACTTGACTTTTTGACGTGACAACGTCTTACTACAAGGTATGGGGTGCTTATTCAAAAAGTAAAATGTTATTGCTCACACTGTTAATACTCTGCTTGCTCACGCTGTTAATACTCAGCTTGCTCACACTGTTAATACACTGCTTGCTCACACTGTTAATACACTGTTTGCTCACACTGTTAAGTGAGACACTGTGAAATGTCAATATTTTGAGAACTAAGCCATTTCTCAAGCGATTTGTATAAAATTGGGTATGTAGGACTAAGATGCAACTATAAGAATTGTTCATATGGAAATTCTGGGATAGGGTCAATAGGGTCTGAAATTTTGTGGACCAAGCAATTTCTCAAGTGATTCGTTGATTCGTATGAAATTCGGAATGTAGGACTAAGATGTGACTATAAGATTTCTTGCTATGAAAATTCTGGAGTATGATCATTTTGGTATAGAATTTCTGGAACAAAGCAATTTCTCAAGCGATTCGCATGAAATTCGGAATGTAGGACTAAGATGTGACTATAAGATTTCTTCCTATGGAAATTTTGGAATATGATCATTATTGTCTGGAATATCTGGAACAAAGCAATTTCTCAAGCGATGATCATTATTGTCTGGACTTTCTGGAACAAATCAATTTCTCAAGCGATTTGCATGAAATTTGGTATGTATGGGTAAGATGCGACTATAAGACTTATTCCTATGGAAATTCTGGAATATGATCATTACGGTCTGGAATTTCGGGAACTAAGCAAATTCTCAAGCGACTCGTGCCTTTTAATTTAATCGTAATATTGGCCACAACGTCTTAGAATTTCACTCCAACCGCGCGTAAAGATTACACGCACATATTTTTTTTTTAACAGCTCTTACTTCTCCTATTACTATCGACGCAACTGCATTACTATGTTTGTGCACTGATATTTAAAATGTACCCACCTTACAATAAATTGTTTTGAACATTTAAATCAGCTTATAAATTATTTATTCTGTTGTATGTGATGTGATTTATGATCATGTATGTGGTTTCAATAACATACAATCAAGCTCATAGTTTGAGCAGAACGAAACAAACATATGCAGTAGTAGGCTGCGGTCAAGAATTCAGCCGCTGCGCAGTTTATGCTGCATGTTGGTCAAAAATTCACTTTTCAGCCAATGCATTAAAGAAAAATCGACTGCGCAGTTTACGCAGCCACTTTAAATTGTATGCAAATAGCAAAATGTAAATGTCAAATTGTCGCCCTACAAGCAGACTGTAAGTCAGTTTAAAATGTAGCCGCAATTTCGTGCATACCGACTGCCTGCCAATTTTTTTGAGCAGCACAAGCTGTGTAACTCCTTAATTCTTTACCGCAGCCATAGTGATAGTATAGTCTCTGTTCATTTTCTATCAGTGCTATGCTCTTTATATCAACATTGCATAAAATGTGAGTGAGTGCTCTCGTGTTTATTAGTCGTGTCTATTAACAGAAAAAAAAATACTACTATAAAATACTGAAATATCCTTTCAGTACCATACGGTACTTTTCCACATATACACTTTTGTATATAATGATTATATGATGACAACACTTTCTATACAAATATGGAAGTGATATGGCCTCAGGTTAAAGAATTTACATGGAAGATTCTAACCATTATAAGTTAGTGTCTTTGACACAGCCTACCCTGCTCTTTTTTTCTATAAAATTTGTATGGGTCCCACCAGACCCAGGGGCCCAATCACTTTCAAATTTTTACAGAAAGTGTTGTCCATCGAAGATACACATACGTATAAAATTTGAAGAAAATCGGGTAAATTTTTTAAAAAAGTGTCTATGGGAGCTCCCCGACCCAGAGGCTCGAGGTGCACCACATTTACATAGAAAGTATTGTCATGGGAAATACACATGTGTCCAAGGTTTGAATAAAATCGAACTTTAGGAAGTGTGTTAAAAAGATCACAAGATTCTGCCCACCAGCCAGCCAGCCACGGGCACACGAAGTTAATATAGAGAATTTAAAAAAGGAATAACTTTTAAAATTAAGAAAAAGAGCAAGTACTAGCAAAAATAAGTGAAAAGTTTAATCTGTATCCCAAGCCGGAAAATCTTTAAATTTGACTAGTTTTTTTTTATAAAGCTGAAAACATTTTTTCTTTTAAAGTGGAATAATTTTTGTTTCACTGTGTTAGCTGCTAAACAAAATATTAGCTTGGCTTTGGAAACGGCGGTAGAGCCGCTATTTGCCACGAAAGCTCCCTAAGCAAATAAGAGGAACTTCGCTGTGAAAGGTTTACCCTAGTTACCCTAGGGTTTACCCTAGTTAAAATTTAATTGAATATTCTGCAAAGGTGGCGGCCGTTTCCGGAATGTGTTTTGGCAGAGGTCTGCTAATATCAAAATTGAAACATAAATTTCTTACGAGGGTGCTGCAAAACCAACAGTCTACTTGTTTTTAAGCTCCAACGATCGTCGTGCCAGCGTCAGAGCTTTCTTTGTTCATCCGAGACAAGAATCTCCTAATGTTAAAAGCTTGGTTGAATAAATTTCTCAAGTAGAATTTTATATTCAAAAAGAAAAAAAAAACAACCCATAAAAATACAATTTTTCATGCAAATTCTCTAATAGAGATGGGTATGTGCTAAAATTTGAAGAAAATCGAGCTAATTTTTAAAAAATGTATATGGGCACCCATCACCAAACTCGGACCTCAGGGCCTCGCTCCAAAAACTTTACAAAAAATTTTGTCCATCGGAGATTCATATATATAAGTTTTTTAAAAAATTTGTTGGGGCCCCATGACCCTCCAAACACTGTCTCCAAAAGTGTTGCCCATCGGAGATACACACGTATATAAAATTTAAAAAAAATCGGGTTAATTTTTTAAAAAAATTTTTGGGGCCCAATGACCCTGGGGCCCGGGGTCTCCAAATTTTTTACAGAAAGTGTTTTTCATCGGAGATACATACGTATATTAAATTTAAAGAAAATCGGGTTAATTTTTTTTTTTAATTTTGGAGCCCCACGACCCCGGGACCCAGGGTCTCCAAATTTTTTACAAAAAGTTTTGTATATCGGAGAGACACATGTGTATTAAATTTGAAGAAAATCGGGTTATTTTTTTAAAAAACTTATGCGGCCTCACGAACCCGGGCCCGGGGTCTCCAAATTTTTTACAAAAAGTGTTGTCTATCTGAGATACACATGTGTATTAAATTTGACGAAAATCGGGTTAATTTTTTTAAAAAAAGTTATGGGGCCCCACGAACCCGGGCCCGGGGTCTCCAAATTTTTAAAAAAAAGTGTTGTCTATCGGAGATACACATGTGTATTAAATTTGACGAAAATCGGGTTAATTTTAAAAAAAAAATTATGGAGCCCCACGAACCTGGGCCCGGGGTCTCCAAAATTTTTACAAAAAGTGTTGTATATCAGAGATACACAAGTGTATAAAATTTGAAGAAAATCGAGTAAAATTTTGCAAAATATTTGTAGGGGAGCCCACCGACCCCGTGGCCCGAGGGTCCTCAAATTTTAATAGAAAGTGTTGTCATCGGAGATATGCATGTGTGCCCCACGAACCTGGGCCCGGGGTCTCCAAAATTTTTACAAAAAGTGTTGTATATCAGAGATACACAAGTGTATAAAATTTGAAGAAAATCGTGTAAAATTTTGCAAAATATTTGTAGGGGAGCCCACCGACCCCGTGGCCCGAGGGTCCTCAAATTTTAATAGAAAGTGTTGTCATCGGAGATATGCATGTGTGCCCCACGAACCTGGGCCCGGGGTCTCCAAAATTTTTACAAAAAGTGTTGTATATCAGAAATACACATGTGTATAAAATTTGAAGAAAATCGAGTAAAATTTTGTATTTGTAGGGGAGCCCACCGACCCCGTGGCCCGAGGGTCCTCAAATTTTAATAGAAAGTGTTGTCATCGGAGATATACATGTGTGTTTCAATAAAATCGGGCCATGGGAAGTGGGTTAAAAATTGATCGGCAAGATTCCATGACACACAAATCCACAAACACACAAACCCACAAACCCACGTAGTAGTTTTCATTAGTTACTTAATTCACTTCACAGCAGGTACCTCATCGAAATCGTGCATGCAGGATATCCTTGAAGGAAAACCACAAGTAAGCTACAATCCACATTTGCTTTTTTTTACTAACTACTAAAAGCATTTTTTTTATTTTGATTTTGATTTTGAAATAATCTTTATTAATAATTAAATTAATTAATAGTTGTGGTATCCTTTTTATATGTAATATATATTTACACATTAATTGAGTCAAATATTCATTTTTAAATTATAAATTTTGCGTTCATAATTAATATTATATAATTAATAAAATTATTGAATTTATATGGAGAACTCTTGAGGTTATTTTTATTGCCTTTGCCCAGCGGGTTTAGGGTGTGAATTCTCTTTTGGTTGCAATTTCCTTTTTTTTCTGGAACGGGTTGCAATGATTATGGCTGAATGGTATGTTGGTATGGTGTGTGGTTGGGATCGATGATCCCGCGGTGGGTTTTCTCAGCGTTTTTCGGACTGATGACTTGACTATGTAGTGATGGACGCAAAAGATCGACCACTTCCTTGATGAGTTTGTGAGGCCTCGATGCTGATGCAACCATGTCATTCCTTCTAACATTATCGCTACATAACACATTGTAAATATAAGCCTAAATAAATAAAGCAAACGTCTTATCACATGTGTTTATAAATTTTCTGTAACGAACTCACTGGAAACCGCTGAGCATACCCCAGCTATAGAAGAAAACAGCATTTCATCTATTCCATTCCTTCCATTAATCCCTACTTACGCTTGTTCATGCTAACTTGCTACCATGGTTCTAGGCCAAATAACCAACAAACACGTGGTGCCCAAACTTTCGTTTGTTTCGGCTATCTTAAATGCAGGAGTACCGTCCCTGCATTCCTGATTCTCCCACTCACGATACCGTTGACAGTCATAGTATGATATTTTCACACGACCATTGACGAAAGTGACTGTTTCATACAATATAACCTACCCTCGAAAGTAGGCATTATCCACACCAGTGTGTTAGCATAGATTTTCTATTGTCATTTACTCCAGTCACAGCGAACACACATTCCCAGAGTAATTTGCATTGCGCATAACCTGTTAAGCAGAAAACCTGTTTTGATCGTGTGAAAAATAGCGTACATTACTCGCAGAAGATTACCTATGTGGTCGTTAGATTCAAGCATCTAACTCGCATAACGTCCACTTTTATTGCTCGTTATGTACTATACTATTATGTAATATTCACACTGCTTGAAATAACATAAGGTCATATACTTTTTCTTAGACTTTTGATCGTTTTTATTGAAGATATTCGTACCAAACTTGTGTTTTTTAATAACCAAAGTAATTAAGGGCTCCAAGTACATGTTCTGTTTGTTGAAGGTATCTTTGGCAGAGTAAATCCATCTCTTTATTGTATGGCAATGTTCTTCATTTGAGTTTTTCTTAGTGATTTTCTTTGTATCGTTTAATTAATTATGTGGGCGAAGCTCCAGCAACCATTTACAGTCCACATAAGTGGTGGTAAAAGTTTTACCAAAAAGTTTATGTTTCCGTTGTCAGCAGTTTTAAACCTCATAATCAAAGTCATGTGATCAGAGACGGTTTCGTATCCGACTGCAAATTCTTGAACAATCAACTAGCCCGTAGGAGGATAGAAATAGTCGATGACTGATGAAACTATCCTGCCGTCCTAACACCCTCCTTTAAGATTAAATGTTATATCTGTTAAAATAGTTAATAATTTTTTTATATAATTAATGCAGGCTTCAACGCTTTGCTCCCAATAATGCCTAGGCACAGCGTGGTCTTGAAAATATTTGGATAGAAGAAGGAAAGTGTTGCAGTGGGTGAAGTTGAGTTCACACCCGAGCACTAACAAGTTACAACCTAGAGTATTGTGCTCATAAACCCACATCGACATCTAGATTACTCATGCATCAACTCAACCGTACATGTGAATATAGCAGTATATGGCAACTGTATATGGCCATGTACGCATGTACAGCTAGACACGATACCGTGTGTATCTATATCTAGATGATCCGTGCGGTGAGAATAGTTCGTGCGTTTTTTTTGACGAACCCGGTGTATGAAACTTATAAAAGTTATAGTTGTCTAATAATGTTATTTATAAATACATACGGCAAAACTATATATCCTACAGCACCTAATTTTTTGTACTTTACACGCATAGACACACGCATTACACATAGAGTGCGCTCGTGGAAGAGCGCCATACTGATTAAGCAGTTGGCCGATAGTTTGCCGATACTTTAATTTGACAAAGTTTAAACGCAATCGTGTCGCACATTAAACTTATTTATCGGCCGATACGAAATCGTTGTAGTCTGCGCACTTGCATACATGTTCATACTGATTAAGAGCGCGACTAAACTATCGGCCGACAGAAAGTCTCTAGTGTGCGGGGACTCTTAATGCGACACCTTCCCGGCCACTGAATGCACTGACACGTTATTAAAACGTTTTTATTAGCTCGTTTTCGTGTATTTCTGTCTGTGTGTGTAGAATTTTGTAATTGATTTTTCACATGCCCATAGACGAAAGTGACTGTTTCATACACTGTTGAGTGTAAAATATGTTTCCTGACTGTACAAACAGTAGGAGCGACGAAATTAATTGAACCAAATCTTATTAGTTTAGAATGATCATGAACACCAAAGGTTTTGAGTAGAATGATATTTATTTAGTCTTTTATAACAAATGATGAATGATGAATGATGAATTTTACAAATGATTTGCAAAGTTTACAAAATTAAAGAATGCTTAATAATCTAATACAAACTTATGAATTTGAGAAATCTAATGCTTATATGATAGATACCGTATATCCATGTTGTAATATGAATAGTCGCTCAGGTGTCACTGCATATGCACTTTGCTTGATGTTCTTTGCTGCATACCCACGTTGTAATACGACGAACAGTTGATCTCGCCGCATATGTACGTTGCTTGATGTTCTTTGCTGCATACCCACGTTGTAATACGACGAACAGTTGATGTCGCTGCATATGTACGTTGTTTGATATGACGAATAGTTGATTTATCTTCATAAGCACGTTCTTTCTGGCCTTGATGATGTACTTGAAATTGTCGTTATTTTGTTTTGTGTTACTTAACATAGTTCCCCGCGTTGAATGGGGTTGCGTTCAACTGAGAGTTTATGTTACATTGACTGCGTATGATGCTTCTAGTTGTCGAGGTTGTGGAACAGGGATGGAAGCAGGGTTTTTTCGGCTGCGAAGTCTGCAGATAGTGACAATTATTACCAAGGCTATTGATAGAATAAGAGCCAAATAACTGATAATGTGATGATGTGTGATATTCACAAGGAACGCATTATGCAGTTTTGTGAGCTCTTGATTTCGCAATGAAGAAAGTTGAGTCTGAAGCGTCTTTAGTGATTCCAGGTTAGTGTTGTTGAATTTTGGAATTAGCTAGTGCTTCGTGAACATCATCGCCTTTAGTGATTGTGGAAATATTACCAAAACTGACGTATGAGGAATGCAGAGTGCTGGTCGTCATCGGATTTCCTTGGATGGTGATTAAATTGTTTCTCATTACGCAGTTGTCTTCCAGTGAAAGGAGCCCAGATCCTGCAAGTTTGATTTGAATTGTTTCTGTTTTACACACAGCGGTGAGTTGAACATCCTTCAGAGTACCGAAAATCCAGTGAGTTGAACGTCCTTCAGAGTACCGAAAATCCAGTGATTTTTGTTGTTTAGCTGTGTCCACATTAGATTATTACTTGGTTTTATTAACTTGCAATCTGTCACTGTGTTATTATTGAAAAGGTTGAACTCGCAGTTACATGCCCGAGAACCAGCATGGTATTTGGCCTTTTTATTGGAGCAAAAGTAGCGCATGTCCTTGGCCTTCTCGCAATCTTTCAGTTCGGCTGTCGTCAGTGAGAAGTATTTATCCCGGCCGATTTATGGCCAAAATTTCAATTGCCGGGTTTATGATCAGCAGCGTGTTGTTGATGATTGAAGGAAAAGATATAAGTCGAAACAAATTAAACGATTCTTGTTCGATTAGAGGAATTTTAATGACAAACATAAGGTGATTGTCAGTAGCTCCTCCCTTCGCTGTTAAGATTTTGTAGAAGTGAAGCAAATCCTCATGTTCGAATGGTAATGCTTGTGACTGGGGAAGATGGTTTTTGATGTTGATTATTTCTGCCTTTAATTGAGTTGGGGATAGCAAGAGTGGACTGATGGTACCATATTGAGCGTCTGTTAAGGTAGTCAATATTGCGTTTTCAATTCGTTGCAAGTTTGAAGCTACGATTGATAGTTGCATTGTCAATGATGTAAAAGTTTGGAAAATCCTAGATTGCTCAGAAACCTCTCCAATTCAAGAGACAATATGGTTGGATTGATTTTGCTGAGTATTATTGCGTTCTTTTATTTCGAGATGATCTGCTTCATGATGTTGATAGTTGAGTCTTATTTTATTTTTTTTATTTATTTATTTATTCATTATTCATTTCAGTTATTGTGTATTAAGCTATTATAAGCAATTAAACAATAGAAATAAATGAACTCATATAATAATTATAATAACTAAAAGTATACCAAATTTAAAAATAAAAAGAAATGAACAAGATAAGATCATTCTTTAACTATTTAAAGTTAGTGGTGAATAAAATTTCATAAAAAAAATAAAGTATTTTTGAAGAATGCGGGGTACATAAGCTTATGAACAAGTTTTTTTCTTTTTTTAATTTCAGTGCTGAATAAAAAGTTTACTTATTAATATACAATTGTTTGTTTTTAGCTCTTAAGTTAATATTACTAGTTATTTAGTATATGTTTCTATAAAATATTTTATTTAGTTAAAAAGAAGAAAGGGTAAGATTGAACAGAATAGCATTAAAAATCGCATAAGAATAATAAATAATAACTAATAACACAGCATACTGAGGTGGCCTTTACATTCCAAAGCACACAAAATATTAAGCAGGAAGTCCTAGTAAAGATTCAATGTTGTCAAGATCGACTGAGAACAGCCATCTTCTAACCTTCTTTAAAAAGGAATTAATGTTTTGAGTGGTTCTGGTATCGTACGGTAGTTTATTAAAATATGTTGGTGGGGTAACTAGGTAAAAATGCATGAAATGAGTTCTGTGAGCAAAATGGACATTTACAAATGACATGTTATTGACACGCAAATTATAAACACTTGAGTATCTTGTAGCAATATTACCACTACGTAAGAAGTATTCTCTTAGTACTTTAAATGTGTACAAGTGCCGAAGTGGTAGGATGCCTAGATCGCAAAAGAGAGGCCAAGTATGGGTAAGGCGGCTTTTACCACATATGATGCGCACGATATGCTTCTGGGTTAACAACAGCGGTTTTAATGTGTTAAGATATGCTCCGCCCCAGACTGTAATGCCGTACTGAAGTTTCGAATTCGCTAAGCCATAGTAAATCATAATCAACAATTTTATGGAACAATATTGTTTCAAATGGTACATTTTCCGCGGAACTAGTGTCATATGAGATTTTAATGATTGTATGTGAGCTTTCCAGTTCAAGTTAAAGTCGATAATAACTCCAAGATATTTAAAAGACTCGACAAATTCTATTTTGAAGCAGGTATTAGAGCACGAATTGCTCGCCATAAAAGTATTTTTACCACAAGTATGTAGAGGTAAGCAAGCCTTACGGCAGTTGTGAGAGTGAAAAGTAATATCATGATCAGAGATTACATTTCCGGATATCTTAAAGATCATAGCTTTAGTTTTATCACTTATTAATAGTTTGTGATGTGCAAACCAGTGTGTTAATATAATGAGATCTGCCTTTAATTTCCTAATACATTCGAACGTGGAAAATCCATGATAAGCAAAAGCAATATCATCTCTGCAGGCTCTGAGGCTACCTTTGAAGTTTTGGTAGAATAAAGAATTAATATAAATTAAGAATGACAGCGGGCCCAACACAGAGCCTTGTGGTACACCATTCTTCAAATGCTGAGAACTACTGAACATCTCATTTATTTTAACTTTTTGTTCCCTACCTTTTAAGTAAGACACTAGCCAGTCATACATTTGGCCCCTAAAACCAGCATGATATAACTTTTCTAAAAGTAGGTTATGATCAACCATGTCGAATGCTTTAGTCATATCTATAAATAATGTCGCTGTCGACTGACTTTTGTTGAGTTCTTTGTACATATAACAACACACTTTTAAGATTGCATCTTCATTTGATTTCCCAGATCGAAACCCGAATTTTTCTTCCGCAAAAAATTTATTACTATATAAGAACGAAAACATCCGCGATTTTACTATTTTTTCGAAAAGTTTACTGAAAGTGGGAAGGAGAGATATAGGTCTATAGTTTGATACAAGTTTTCTATTACCCTTTTTCCGTTAGCTATGCTTAAGTTAAAAAGATAGCACAATACATCAATGATATACCATACTATACTTTTTAAGAGGTTATTAGAAATTCCATCACTGGAGCTGGAGTTTTTACTTTTTAAGCTCAAAATCTGCTCGTAAAACTCCACAGGGGTAATTAAAAAAAATCCGAAACTATTCGTCTGATGTCTTTCTTCAAGAAGATGTGCAGCGAGATTACAGTTGCAGCCATCATGCTGGGGGATCATAGGTTTTAATGTAACAGAAATATCCACGAAGTAATCATTGAATCTGTTAGCTATTACTTCATTATCGAAAACCAAGCTTTGGATTACGGCAGATTTATTACCTTTACCTAATAAATTGTTCACAATTCTCCATTCTTCCTTGCTATTTCCCTTGTAACGATTAAATTGATTGGTGAAATGCAGATCCCGCGCTTCTGCAACCTGTTACTTTATCTTACAACGTGTTTCATAGGCTAGTTTAAGTCTTAAGTTTAAAGGACTTCGTTTGCATTTTATAGCAAGGAGATTTTTCCTTCTAATTTGTTTTAGCAATTTTTGTGACATCCATTCTTTCAAGAATTTTTGCGAGTTAGAGTGGGATATCGAAGTACAATACTTAATATGATTAGTTAAAATCGAAATAAAGAGGTCATAAGCTTTAGATGGATCATTTTCAAGAAAAACAGGCTCCCATTGCTCGACAGTAAGTCTTGCACGTAGCTTGTTGTAGTCTGTTCTAGTTTTTTAGTATTATCATTGACTTGGTAATTAGAATCAATGATATTAGCATATAAGCTGCAGAAAAAGTGATCAGATATTTAAAAATCAAGAACCTCCCCACTAAATAAGGTTCTATTATTTTTATGACACCGTAAGAAGATATGGTCAATGCAACTTTCTGTCAGATTTGTTACCCTAGTTGGTTCGTTAACAACACAGTGTAGGCCGTGAGAAGCCATTAGAAGCAAATAATTCTCAGCATCTCTGTCAGTCTTATTTGATATGTCAATGTTAACATCACCTATAACTATTATTAGATTTTTTGATTTAATGGAACAGAAAATATTGTGAAATTCTTTAATAAAATCTTTTTTACTAGCTGCATGTAGTCTATAAACACAAATCAATGAATATTTCTCATTACTGAACAAAAACTCAACTTTTATTATATCTGCGCATATACTAACAACATTGGAGCAATCGCACACATAATCATTCCTTGCAAAAACAGCCACTCCACCAACAGCGTAAGATTGGTTACAATTACCATAAAGAGCATAGCCAGGTATGTCATAAAAAATTAATTCATCCTCAAAGATCCAAATCTCACTCAAAACAATAAAAAGAGGCATATCCTGAAGAGAAGCAACATGAGCCAAAAAATTATTAAAGTTTTTACGAATACTACGTATATTCTGATGAACACAAAAAGAGTACACCAAATATGCTGTGCCATTTACATTATTACGATTAATGTGGAAGAGACTATTTACATTTACATCATTAGTTGTACTCATATTTTGCTAAGATCAGACTCGCAGGTTATTTTTATAGCGTTGTCTCCCTCCTTTTTGCGGATGTAAATCAGTCCATTTCTAATCCACAAAAATTTGTAATTCTGTGCATTCTTAAGAGAAGTAGCAGCTTTGAGCAGTTGACGAGAGTTGTACGTCAGGTTGTCGTTGATATACATTATTTGATCATCAGATTGCGTGCTGATAGCTGTAGATCTTAAATTTCCTTTCTTTTCTTGTTTCGCTCTAATTTTTTTTCCTTCAGAAAACGAGAGACGAATTTCACTACTAAAATATTTTTTCTCCGGCTTGTCGATGATAGCGATTGTGGAAGAGTGAGATGAAGAGTCAACAGCTGATTGCTGAGGTTTAACATTAATTGTTTTCATAAAACAGTAGTCGATGTCCTCTTCCCGTATGTTTACATTCAGCCCATCGCGAATAATTTTAAGAGCAATATCTGTGTTAGATCCAGCTGTATTATTGTAATGGTTAGGGACACTTACAATTTCAAGAGTGTTCATCAATAACTGCTGCTATAGGGCATTGACCTTTTGCTCCATTGCAGCCAGTTTGATTTCGAATTCAGTCTTTTTTTGTTGCAGTGTCGCAATTTGATTTTTTTTGAATGTTTTTTAGCGATAAAATTTCTTTGTACACCATTTTCAGAGTAATAGTAGAATTACCTGTTAATGCCTCAAGTGAAGGCGTGGTATCAGCACAGTGTGTAACTCGTTTGGAGTCACCAACAACGACCACCTTGTTCACTGCGCGACCTCCGTCTTTCCGAACAGACGCTGCTTCCGAAAAGGAACTTCGCCGTTGCTTAATGCAGATGGGACAACGCCAGGCATTTTTGCTTTTTCTAATGTAATCTAAGTCAATTTCTGAGACATTCACGCACTTCGTATTGCAAAATTTTTTGCAGTGACTACATTCAATTTTTATATCTGAACGCTCGATTTTAAATTTGCACACACTACAGGACATTGCAATTTATTAGGATGTTTAACGTATGCTCTAACTTTATATGTAATTAAAAAAAAAATTGTGAAGAAACTGAAGACACAAAAAGAAGAGTTCGCGACACGTATGTACCCCACAACGTTCACAACTCGAGTCTATGATGGATGTCTGTTTTTTTCAACATAGACATCTAGACATCTCTTCTGCGTAGTCGGAATCAAGGAGTCCAAATAACGAAGGCGCTATATTACCGACAATGTTAATTGCTACCCGAGAAACTCGGTGTTTTGTGATTAAAGTTGTATCTGCTTGTAAACTGTTTCTAGTGTTGATGAAGTACATAACTAGGGGATTACAAGATGTTTTTTGTTTTAGTTGATTACATAGATGTTGGAGCGCCATTGTTCCACTGTTAAATGCGTCTAATTCTGATCGGATTGGTGCCAAGTCATAGTAAACGACAATTTTCCACTCATTCGCAATTAATTTTGTGGATCCAAGATGTTCGAAGTAGATTCCTGGATTATTGATGAACTTTGTTATATTGATTGGCGATGCGCAGATTACTGGCAACAGTAGCAATGATAACACAACCGTTGTAAATAAGGTATTAGATGACAACCTTCGTCGTTTTGGTTGTGCTTTTGTCGTATCATGTGCCGAGTGCTGGGAGTGCGAAGCTGGCTTCTCTGATTCAACTGTTATTAGATCAGTATTATCAGGTTCCTTAAATAATGGAGCTAAACGATGAATTGGTCGCTTCCATATTCCTGATCTGGTTTTGACGTTGACAACACGAACGACGTTATCGTCACCCTTGAATAATTCAACGACTCTTCCCAAAGGCCAATGTAGCGGTGGCGTGTTGTCCTCTTTTATAATAACCATGTCGCCAACCTTTATGTTCTTATTTTCGTGTTTCTATTTATGTCGATGCTGCAACTCGTTTAGGTAGTCGCTTGACCATCGTTTCCAGAATTCGTGTTTTAAATGATAGATCGACTTCCATCGGGACGTCAGATTTAATTTTTCTGGAACGTTATCGCTATCGACTTGCGCTACCAATGCTTCACCAATTAGGAAGTGTTAATGCTGATAGGTCATTTGGATCGGACGAGAGAGGTGTTATTGGCCTCGAATTCAAAATAGCTTCAATTTCGATGTTTACGGTTTCCAATTCTTCGTGTGTAAGTGACGCAGTTGAAATGATTTTTATCAAGAAGTGCTTGGCTGATTTCACTGCTGCCTCCCATAAACCGCCAAAGTGAGGAGCTCTAGGTGGGATGAATTTGAATGATATGCCCTTATCGCTGCTTGCCTTAATGATGGTCTCCTTGGCTTCTGGTGTATGCAATGCGCCGTGTAATTCTTGGAGCTGGTTTCTTGCGCCGACGAAGTTGGTTGCATTGTCGCAATAAAGAGTTTGAATTCGTCCGCGTCGGCTGATGAATCTTCTTAATACTCCAATAAACGCCTCTATTGTCAAATCAGTTACTATCTCCAAATGAATGGCCTTGGTTGCGAAGCAACAGAAGTCTGCTAGGTATACCTTGTGGGGTCTCTTTCCTCTGATTTTGTAATGCACCCATAGAGGTCCACAAAAGTCTACACCGGAAGTTATGAATGGCCTATTTGGTGTGAGGCGATCTGCTGGAAGGTCTCTGACTCTGACTCTGGTGCATCGAATGCAGTTGTGTACTGTGTGCCGCGCCTTTACCTTTCCTTTGATGGGCATAAATTGTTGTCTCAAAATGGATAACAGTTTCTGTGGCCCACAATGAGCATTTTCATCATGCTTCATTTTAAATAGCAATTTTTTTATAGATTCATTGTATGGAATCAACATCGGGTGTTTTGCATCGAAAGAAATCGATGTGGCTTCTAGCGGCCTCCAAGTCGTAAAGTTCCTTTTTCGTCTTAAAATGGCACTACGCTGGTCAGTGAGCTAGATCTGCACAAGCCATTGTGACTCTTAAGATCCTGTATTTCCTTGCCGAATTCTGATTGTTGTATTTCTTGTACAATTACCATAAGGGCTTCGTTGAGTTCCTGAGGTGATAATGCTGTTTGCCTTACTGGTGTTGTATCGATTTTCCTGGTTGTTCGAATGAATCGAAGAACGTAACCAATCGTACGTTGTAGAAACGAGAATGAGTTACGATGTTTTATTTGATCAATTATTTGTGTGGAACTTTGTGTTAGGGCTACAGCGACGATATGTTTCCCTTTTCTTTCTAAGTCGGATGGTGTTTCTAGCTCCTTTGCGAATGGTCGGGGCCATGATGACTCATTTCCATGCAGATAGAATGGTCCATAAAGCCACATATTACATGACATAAAGCTAGCCGATGATATTCCTCGTGATAGTAGGTCAGCTGGATTCTCCTGAGACGTGACGCTATTGGGTTGCTTATATGTTGACCGTAGATACACCGCTGCCCCATAAGCTTGTTCCGATGTGTTACGAGGTCCCACTAGGGGTTCTGCCACTGGCAAGGACGTCGAGACACGCTCGCGGTTGCTCGGCTAAGCTCGCCGGACGGGTGGTCCTTGTCACTTACCAGTGACACCTCGACATGAACAAAAATTGTATTTATCGTGTCTATAAAAGGAAAGGGTGGGAATTAATAGGGAAACTTTGTGGAGGAGGAATGGATACAAGGAAGAGTCCTTCGATTCAGGTGCAAGCAGGTCATTCCTTCTTTGAAACTTATGCTAAACTAAATATTCCTACATTAAAACTAATTTAAAAAAAGGTATGTTCCTTTTTTTTTGTATAAAATTTGTACTTCACAAAAAAAAAGGGAATTCTTAAATCTAAACTAAAACTAAGTAAGGAATGACCTCGTTACACCTGTACCGAAGCTTCACAAAATCGTCAAGGACTAGACCGACTGAGGTCTGTCCATCTGTCTGTGTCACCAGTCAGTCAGTCATTTACAGTCATTTTTGGCGGAACGTCGGATACTTACACGGGGCTCACTGATCCCAGCCACATACCTTGCTAATTCAATTAAGCCCTGCATAGTTGCTACAACCTATTTGGATTAGCAAAATTAGAAGGGCCTCAAACTGAGGTATCTTCAACCCGCCAGGCAAAGACAATAAAAATCTCAGCTGGTTCTCATACGTTATAATTTTATTAATGAGTATTTACTCGCCAAAAAAAAAATCCAAGGAAAACAATTCAAAAATTTTGCATATACTTCAACATTAATTGTATCTCAATGATTACTATGGTTAACTATGATCAATTAAATCAATTTTTAGGAGAATTAAAATAAAAATAAAAAAAACACGGAATTAATGAACAACTGAATCTGTATTATATTCTCTACTGCCCTTAATAGCCGTTAATTTAATTCAATATATTTGTATTTACTTAGTTTCATTTACCTTGTCTTCCACTTTTAAATGCGGGTCCTGCCGGCTAAAAGGGGAATTGCTAAATGGGAAAATGAAGTAAAAAAAAGGAAAGGGCACAGACTAAAGGCTCAGCGCCACGCATACGGCCACTAAATGCAGTCACAAAATGAACATACGTTTAAAGTTTTAATGTTATTTAATAAAATTTAAAAAAAAATGAAATTAAAGCAAATAAAATAGATAAGAAAAAATTTAAAAATTAAACTGATTGTTTGAAAATTTAAAACAAAAAAAGAAGGAAATAAAATTCAAAATAAATTGAGGTTTTACAACCACTGCTTCTTCACTGTTCTCAAATGCTTGCAGAATTAAAAAGTCTCTTGGTGTAAGCTTTCAAAAGCTCAATTATATATAATAGAAGCTACTTTATTTTGCATAGATTTAGGCGCTCTCGTTCTCCTCTGTATTTCTTCTTGATCATATAAAGGGTGTTTTTTTGGGAGGTTTGTTTTTCCGATAGATGTCGTTTTATTTTATGACAGTTGTTTTGACAGCTCAAAGTGGCATTTCTACTCAGTATTGTTTGGCAAATCATTATGAAAAAAAAAAAAAAAAAAAAAAAAAAAAAATTACATTTGTGAAAAATAGTCGTGGTAGCCATATGCCAGAAATTGTGTTTAAATCTTAAATGCCAAAAAATTATCTACCAAATAAAAAAAAATTTTGGTCATTTCATTATTTTATATGTGTTTTATTCAAAAAAAAAATCGGCAACCTCTTAAAAAAACACGTTATATCTAACGGGTGTTTTTTTAAGAGGTTGCCGATTTTTTTTTTGAATAAAACACATATAAAATTATGAAATGACCAAAATTTTTTTTTATTTGGTAGATAATTTTTTGGCATTTAACATTTAAACACAATTTCTGGCATATGGCTACCACGACTATTTTTCACAAATGTCATTTTTTTTTTTTTTTTTTTTCATAATGATTTGCCAAACAATACTGAGTAGAAATGCCACTTTGAGCTGTCAAAACAACTGTCATAAAATAAAACGACATCTATCGGAAAAACAAACCTCCCAAAAAAACACCCGTTATATGAAATTCGCTAAGTTTTACTTTTTTTTTGTTTAAATTTGTTGGTAAAAAAAAAGTTGGATCTTTGCTGAAAGTGGGATTCAAACCCTGTGTGATGGCACTTTCCTTTAGAAACAATATATGGTTTCTCCTCTGATGGCTTGCACTTGTAAATTAAGTCTTTTAAAAACTCATAGTGCTAGTGCAAATTGAAGATTTTGAAATATTAAATTATCGGTTTTAATTTTTACTTCACTAAGGAAAAATGGTGGTTCTTTCCACGACGCTTTCAGAATTTGTATAGCACATTAAAACTGCTAGTGCAAATTAAAGATTTTGAATATTTAAATTATCGGTTTTAATTTTTACTTCACTAAAGAAAAATGGTGGTTCTTTCCACGACGCTTTCAGAATTTGTATAGCACATTAACACTGCTAGTGCAAATTAAAGATTTTGAAATTTTAAATTATCGGTTTTAATTTTTACTTCACTAAGGAAAAATGGTGGTTCTTTCCACGACGCTTTCAGAATTTGTATAGCACATTAAAACTGCTAGTGCAAATTAAAGATTTTGAATATTTAAATTATCGGTTTTAATTTTTACTTCACTAAAGAAAAATGGTGGTTCTTTCCACGACGCTTTCAGAATTTGTATAGCACATTAACACTGCTAGTGCAAATTAAAGATTTTGAAATTTTAAATTATCGGTTTTAATTTTTACTTCACTAAGGAAAAATGGTGGTTCTTTCCACGACGCTTTCAGAATTTGTATAGCACATTAAAACTGCTAGTGCAAATTAAAGATTTTGAAATATTAAATTATCGGTTTTAATTTTTACTTCACTAAGGAAAAATGGTGGTTCTTTCCACGACGCTTTCAGAATTTGTATAGCACATTAAAACTGCTAGTGCAAATTAAAGATTTTGAATATTTAAATTATCGGTTTTAATTTTTACTTCACTAAAGAAAAATGGTGGTTCTTTCCACGACGCTTTCAGAATTTGTATAGCACATTAACACTGCTAGTGCAAATTAAAGATTTTGAAATTTTAAATTATCGGTTTTAATTTTTACTTCACTAAGGAAAAATGGTGGTTCTTTCCACGACGCTTTCAGAATTTGTATAGCACATTAACACTGCTAGTGCAAATTAAAGATTTTGAATATTTAAATTATCGGTTTTAATTTTTACTTCACTAAAGAAAAATGGTGGTTCTTTCCACGACGCTTTCAGAATTTGTATAGCACATTAACACTGCTAGTGCAAATTAAAGATTTTGAAATTTTAAATTATCGGTTTTAATTTTTACTTCACTAAGGAAAAATGGTGGTTCTTTCCACGACGCTTTCAGAATTTGTATAGCACATTAACACTGCTAGTGCAAATTAAAGATTTTGAAATTTTAAATTATCGGTTTTAATTTTTACTTCACTAAAGAATAATGGTGGTTCTTTATACAACGCTTTATATTTGTCTCAACCTAATGGTTAGTCTTCGACTTCTAGAGCACTAATCTCGACTGTCGCTGCTGATGGTCAAAATCCAACTGCCTCTTCTTGCTCTTACGTCGGCTGGCGAAACTACCCGCTTATCCTCGAAAATTCTAGAACTAATTTTTCTTTTTTCTGTGTGAAAGTCTCTTTCTAAAATGCTAAGTCTTTCCTTCTAAAGTCTACATGCAAACTCCTCATCCCGTCCCTTTTTAAAATTTTATCTCCGTCACCGATGAACATAAAACATGAATAATATTAGTATGGACATAAGACATGACTACTATTGATATGGACATAAAACATGAATATTATTAGCCTAACACCTACAACGATCACTTATTACACCTATGTATTAATATATTCTATTGTGAATGGAAAACTATCTTGTAATATTATTCAATACACGAACCAGTTTTCTGCACACAAAAAATTAACTATGTAGTTCGGAAACCCGAAATGAATTCATCCACCCCTACTCGTTTGTCAAGCCAGGCAATCGCTACTCTGTTTTTCTATTCGACATAAAAGACGTCAAACTACCTTAGTTCTTATATTTTTATTTGTGATTAGTGCCGTCTTTTAAAGTAAAAATGAAATGGGGACGTGAAAACTTCCCCAATTTCCAAGTTAATGCGGACGAAGAAGTACTTAACGACAGCGAATGAAATATGCAGCTTTAAGTTGTAGTTACCATACTTTTGCTTGGATCAGAAAGGAAGTTCCACAGGTCCCAGAGGTGCCGAACAAATTCATATAGGACATGAACAAGTCTGAACTTGCAACGGCATTAAGCTTGCCTTTAGGATTTACAAATCTAGGTAATACATGTTATATGAATGCTATAGTACAGTGCTTAAATCGTTTACAGAGATGTGCGACGCTTTTGTTGAATATTCTGTAGATATATCTGCGAATTCCACCCGAATCACCACAAGCCATAACTGCTGCTATGGAATATTTGTTTGATCAAATGAAAAAGGGGAATACTGTGTAACACAAATAATGTTGCTACAAACTTTCCATAGGGCATCACTACAATCTTCACGAACAGAAGAAAAAGGAACATACCGCCAGCAGTCAAATATATGCAAAAATGCAAGGTAAATTTTCATACGGGTTTTAGTAAAACCGAAACATGCATGCTTCCCACCCAAATCAACCGGTAAGTTACATTCACTTTTATAGAGAAGTGTCTTCTGCTTTCGTCCCTTTCCTCGTTATTTTTTTGTTCTTATGTTTTGACGTTGACGTCAACGTCAACTGTTAGGAAAAGTGGGGTGAGCTTGTGTCGAATTTTCTTAATTATATTTATCGACGTGGACGTAACAGATGCGTCCACAAAGGTGTGCATTTGTACGGATTCAAACAAAATATGAAGACATGTGTAGAGACACTTGCATGATTCAGTGTTGATATGATGTTCCTAAATGTTTTCCATTCTTCACTTAGTAGGTGCCAGAGCTGCTGCATAAATATTTTCGCCTTAACGACCTGGGCCAAAGATTCCAAGCGAGTCAAAGATGCGTTCAAGATCTGAACTGACTGATCGTTTCGTAATTAAGGCAACGTTGCCTATTTGGGCTCTTCCCCACAATTGGTCGGATTTTGGTTGCCAAATCAGACCTAAAGTTTTGATTGTGCAGTTGATGGATTCGCTAAAGTCAAGACTGATCTCTTGGTCCGCAGCAGGAATATCTTTAAGCAATGATGGATGGTTTGCACACCATTTTCGAAGTTTGAATCCGGCACCGTTTAGCAATAAAGTCACTTGTTTTTGAGCTTCAATTGCCAGAGGAAGGCTATCCGATCCACTAATGCAGTCATCCACATAGAAATCATTTTGAAGAATAAGAGCACCATCTGGCTGTGTGATCTTATTTTGGGTTGCTAAGTATTGTAAGCATTTGGTTGCTAAATAGGGGGCTGACGATGTTCCATAGGTAACGGTTTTTCATTTGAAGTATTTTATCTCCTCTGTTGACTGCGTTCTTCACATGATCAGTTGATACCCTTGGTCTTCTTCATGGATAATTATCTGCCTGAACATCTTCTCTATATCAGCTGTGAAGACGTAGTTGTGTAGACGGAATCGAAGTAGTATTGAGAATAGTTCGCTTTGTATCGTAGGTCCCACGTGCAGGATGTCATTAAGCGATAACCCGGATGATGTCTTTGCAGAAGCATCGAAGACCACACGTAGTTTTGTCGTACTACTGTCTGGCTTGAATACGCAATGGTGCGGAATGAAGAAGTGTGGGCCATCAATGGTGTCCAGTTTTATCTCCTCCATGTGCTTGAGAGATGTATATTCGGCCATAAACTTTACATAATCATCTCGCAGTTTCGAGTTCTTGTAAAGACGTCTTTCCAATGCTAGAAAACGATTCATAGCTAATTGCCTGGAATCTCCTAATGCTGAGCCATTTTCGCGAAATATCTCCTTTTATCTCCTCCATGTGCTTGAAGATGTATATTCGGCCATAAACTTTACATAAGCATCTCGCAGTTTCGAGTTCTTGTAAAGACGTCTTTTCAATGCTAGAAAACGATTCATAGCTAATTGCCTGGAATCTCCTAATGCTGAGCCATATTCGCGACGATGAAACGGCCGGTATCAGTTTTTGATACGTTTTGAGCAAAGTGGGTCTCGCAGAATTTTTCTGCTGAGGACATTTGTCTTGGTGCATTATCGAAATTGTCGATCCTCCAAAATCTTTCGATAAGTTCGTTTGTAGGTTATTCGCAAAATATGCCACATGTTGCCGAATTGTATGATGTATTTCCAATTTTTCCAGCCACTACCCAGCCAAACACCGTGTTTTGAAGAGTTGACATTTTGTCCCCAATTTGTATTTGTTCGGTAAAATGAAATGATGGTAGAATTCCGCTCCGAGTAATACGTCAACCTTTTCGGATCGGTGAAAGTTGGGATCTGCTAGATTGATATTTTCAGGTATAGACCAGGCTTCAGTATTCAGGTTTTGTGTCGGCTGAGGTGATACAATGTTAGGGAGAATAAATACTTAGTTGATTTACGGTTGCAATAGTTGTCGGTGGAGTGCTCTCATGTAGAGAACTCTCGTTTGTTTGTTTTGATTTTCGTTGGTCATCTGGAGACTTCCTACCCTGCGACGATGTAATTGGTTTTCCTAGATGTAATAAGGAATTATGGTTTCCTGAACATTTAGTACATCATCGTCGTGGGCATGATTTTGCAGTGTGGTCGGCCTTAAAACAATTGACGCATAGGTTTCGTTTTTGGATCCATTTGAGCCTTTCAGCTGCTGACATTTTAAGGAATTTTTCGAAGTAGTAAAGTGGATGACATTTTATCCCACATACCTTACAGTCTTCACTAGTTTTGGATGTCACCACGGAGGATACTACTTTGGATTTGTCCTTGCCTCCGACTGCTTCTAATGCCTCAAATCAATCAAATAATTGTAGTTCTCGTGGATTTTTAAGTGACTGTTCATAAAGCAGGTGGGTTTGTCGATCCAATTTTTTCATTAAAATATGTATCAGTAGAGGATCCCAGTTTTTAGTCTCTATCCCAAGAGTTTTAAGCGCTACTAGACATTCATGAATAGCGTCATGAAAATCTCTAATTGCTTTCATCTCGGATCTTAGGATTTGTATGTTGAGAATCCAAGGAAGCAGTGCTGAAGTTAATGCTCTTTTATTGCTGAAGCAATCTTGTAGAATGTTCCAATCTATATTGTAGTTTTCTTCGGTTAGCTCGAGGTGGCGCAGCATCGCCCAATACGTTGGTTTTCAAATACCACATTTTTTGAATTGGTGGTATTTGCTGCTCATGGATCATTTTTGTGAAAATGTCTAAAAACGTTTGCCATTTAAAATTATCACCGTCAAATTTTGGTATTGACATTTTGGGAAGTTGGATTGCTGGTTGATCCATTACCCGTTTTGAAGTTTCGCTATGTCGATCGTGTATAGTTGCCTTCTCTAGAGAGGCACGATCATGCAGAACTCTTGCCTCCAGATCTATGTATGACTCCATGTCATATCCTTCAGCTATAGGATCTGCACACGTTTCCCAAACCGAGTAATGAACCTCTTCGATTTGGTTCCACAGTTTTTCCATTGCCAGTAGACTTTGAGCTGGTGCTTCGTCTTTGGTCCTGCCATTGATGATTCGTTCTATGGAATCTTCATTGCCTTTTGCCTTCTAAATAATGATTCAAGTTGACTATTGGCCTGTTTTTGTCTAGACGAAGATTATTGATTTTCTTCTTTGTTTGTCGATACGGATTGTTGCTCCTTTTGAATTAGTATGAACTCTGCTTTCTAGCTTCGCCAGCGCTTCTTTTAGGATTTGCTTGTACTTGAGGTATAGTAACTCGATGAAGAAGTCCGACGTGAAGTATTCATGCTCTGCTTGTACGTCGGGTAGAACACGAATCCTACCATCGATACCTTCAAACTGCTCCCATGCAGCATCGAGCTGCTCTAGTCTAGCGGTGAAGTATTCTGTAGTGGTTTTGCGGTCTACGGAATCTTTTATAAAATTGTTGATTATTCTTTGGATTTCATTCCCTAGTTCTTTTTGACTTGCTGTCAATTGCTCCATAATGGTATTTAAAGTTGTTTGTTTTGTTGATGTGTTGAATGCGGGATCTCGAGATTGATGATTTCGGGATCTGGGATTATTTCCAATGATCAGTGGTTGATCACGCGAATGAATTACGGAGATATGTTAAGGCCTAACTCACGCACGAGATTATCACATGAGGATCAGGGATGAATTAAAGAGCTATGTTTAGGCCTAGCTCACGCACAACTTTACTGTAATCACTGATGGACCACGTTAAAACAAATTAAACTGTCGGTGTTACCAAGTGATGAGTGGTCTCCGACGTCGGGGTCACTAAAATATTGAGTGTAAAATATGTTTCCTGGCTGTACAAACAGTAGGAGCGACGAAATTAAGATGTAGGCACTTGAACCAAATCTTATTAGTTTAGAATGATCATGAACACCAAAGGTTTTGAGTAGAATGATATTTATTTAGTGGCCGAAGCCGTCTTTTATACAAATGATTTGCAAAGTTTACAAAATTAAAGAATGCTTAATAATCTAATACAAACTTATGAGTTTGAGAAATCTAATGCTTATATGATAGATAACGTAGGAATCCTAACATTCCTGCATATCCATGTTGTAATATGAATAGTCGCTGAGATGTCACTGCATATGCACGTTGCTTGATGTTCTTTGCTGCATACCCACGTTGTAATACGACGAACAGTTGATGTCGCTGCATATGTACGTTGCTTGATGTTCTTTGCTGCATACCCACGTTGTAATACGACGAACAGTTGATGTCGCTGCATATGTACGTTGTTTGATATGACGAATAGTTGATTTATCTTCATAAGCACGTTCTTTCTGGCCTTGATGATGCACTTGAAATTGTCGTTATTTTGTTTTGTGTTACTTTACATACACTATAACCTATACGTAACCTACGTATTAAATATTTTTTTATTTACTGCAGTCATTTACTGCACACATTTCCAGAGTAATTTTGCATTGCGTATAACCGGTTTAGCAGAAAAACCGCTTTTGGTCGTGTGAAAAATAGCGTACATTACTCGCAGAAAAGTGCTTAACGATAAACTCCACTTTCCTCGCTCGTTATGTAATATACTATTAAACTAACTTCTCATTGATTGGTTTGGTGCTAGAGACTTGAAACTTTTTACACTCAGAACTAGAACTTTTTACACTCAGAACTAGATGAACATTGACACTTCACACTTCACAAAAAAGACAACAAATCGAAAATCGAATAATAAAAATTAATTCAACGCGAGTTTACAATTTGTTTCAAAAGTTGTTTCAAAGCAAACTACTACGCAGCTCTGCAATGCTGTCGCCTCCAGGTCCTCGGGGCGGTTGTGGAATCGTAACGGGTGAATATCAAGTGACCTAGGTGCGGGGCGGGTCACGCTAATTGACAGCAATGGGCTGGATCAAGGTGTCATGCGAACCGAGCCGATGATCGACTATGCTGGGGGCCCATTTAAATAGCCCAGTCATGATCGGAGCGTGGGTCTCCCTCCAAAGTAATAGGGTTGTCTGATCCTAAGTCATCGACTGGGACCAGCAATGCTGGGGGAACTGGCAGACATTACAGTTATAGAGAGAGTTATATAAGCAATAATAATAGGATTTGTGGACTCAACTTAAAGGGGTACACAATCCTACATTCATGTAAGACTGGAAAGGTCAGATCATGTTTAATGCGAAAGACTAATTTGAATATTTTTCTACTCCCACAATTTAGTGACGGGGACATAACCGCGGCCAGCTTAGAGTTGGGCAACAACACGATCTGGCTGGTTTCTGCGTACCTCGATCGCGAGAAAAATACACCGCCGGATAACCTGGCTGAACTTATTTTGGAAGCAGACAAACAAAAAATCAGTGTGATTCTCGGGTGCGATGCTAATGCACACCACACAGTCTGGGGAAGCACTGACATTAATGATAGGGGGGAGTCTTTTTTTGAATATCTCTTAAATTCTAACCTCCTAGTCTGTAATATTGGGCACGAGCCCACCCCTTATTACTAAAAATTGACGGGAAGTGCTAGATGTAACTCTCGTTTCAGATAAGATTTTCCATATGGTAAAATAATGGAAGGTAGCGAAAGAGCACTCCTTCTCTGACCACATTTATATCACTTTCAATCTCGGCATTCATCCTGTCAGACAGAACGCCTTCAGAAATAAAAGGAAGACGAACTGGAACTTGTACGGGATGGTGTTAGAGAAGTTTTTATTACAAAATACCCCTAAGCCCCCAGCGACAGTAGAAGAACTTGACTGCATGGTGAACACTGTCAGTAACGCATGTAATCGTTCTATGGGAACAGCGTGTCCTACGGCTTACCCAAGAGGTAGACGTAGACCAGTATGGTGGTCCTCTGTAATAAGGGAGCACCAGAAAACTAGTAGAAGGGCCTTTAACAAGGCAAAGAGTACTAATAGTACCGAAGACTGGGACTTCTATAAGGAATGCCTTAAAATCTACAAAAGGGAACTAAGGAAGTCAAAGAGGAAATCCTGGATACTATTCTGTGAAAAAATGGAAAAAGTCTCAGAGACCACTCGCCTTAGAAAGATTCTCTCCAACAACCCAACCAATCCTAGTTACTTAATAAAACCGGATGGTTCATGGACGACTTCGAGCAAGGAAACTCTGGAGCTTCTCTTGCAAACCCACTTTCCAGGCTCGCCCGACTTGAGGAACGAGTCAGAACTTAATACTCAGCAAGAAACTCACACGCTATGCATAAATGATATCATTAGCACTAAGCGGGTTAAGTGGGCTATTAGCGGCTTCATGCCTTACAAAGCAGCTGGTCCAGACCAAATCATACCAGCGGAACTACAGAAAAACTTAGAAATCATCCTACCATGGTTAGAGGTGATCTTCAAAGGGTGTCTGCGCTTAATGCACATTCCTAAGAACTGGACGGAAGTCAAAGTGGTCTTCATTCCAAAAGCAGGAAAAAGGTCCCAAAGGACCTGAGGCCATTAACCCTATCCTCCTTTCTGGTGAAAACTTTGGAAAGGTTATTGGATGTTTACATAAGAGACCGGGTGGGTTACGACAGCTGGGCTCAGTCTCAACACGCTTACTGCAAAGGTAAGTCGGTAGAGACAGCGCTGCATACACTGGTACGTACGATTGAGAAATCACTACAGTCGAAGGAATACACACTCATAGCATTCCTCGACATTGAAGGTGCCTTTAATAATGTAAAGACGGAGGCTGTTATGAATGGCATGTCTCTTCTAGGTATTGACCACACAGTTTGCAAGCTAATTAATCATATGCTCTTAAGCAGGATTGTTAACGCTGAGCTGGGTGGCTCCACCATTAGAAGGCATGTAGCTAGAGGAACGCCGCAAGGAGGTGTTCTATCCGCTTTGCTCTGGAACATGGTAATCGATGGACTACTAAAGGAGCTGGAAAGAGAGCGCATGAGCGTAGTTGCCTATGTTGATGATGTAGCCATAGCTGTCACAGGTAGGTTTCTATTAACCACCACAAAGGTTATGCAAAATGCCCTCTCCATAGTCACAAAATGGGACAAAGCCTGCGTACTAGGAGTAAACCCGTCCAAAACAGAGCTGGTCCTCTTTACAAATAGATATAAAGTGCCAATAGTCACTCAACCAACTCTAAACGGGACCAGTCTAGCTTTCACCAATAGGGCGAAAATTCTGGGCACAATCTTGGATAATAAACTAAGCTGGAAACCAAACATTTTAGAGAGAGTTAACAAAGCTACCAAAGCTCTATATGCGTGTAGAAGCGCCATCGGTAAAAGCTGGGGATTAAAGCCAGAGCTGGTACACTGGCTATACACTGCAGTAGTAAGACCAATACTCATGTACGGTGGAAAATGCACCTATGTAAAAAATTTGGAGAAGGTACAAAGGGCAGCCTGTCTTCACATTAGTGGAGTACTGAAAGCCACACCAACACGCGCCCTAGAATTAATGTTGCACCTGACACCTTTATATATATACGGCAGGCAGAGAGCAGCCTTTACGGCCGCGCGACTGTCAGCAATGCGTCAGTGGAAACCTATTCAAACGGGACACTCGACGATAAACAACTCGCTGAAGGTTGAACTGGCGAACCTAGATTACACACAATCAGTGTTATGCTTTAGGAAGGGTTTCTGAGCCATCTACCCCTCCAGAGATAAATGAAGGGATGGATCGCCACAAGAAAGTTCTGCTATGAAATTCTTCACGGATGGCTCCAAACTCGACGGTAGGGTCGGTGCCGGAGTCTACTGTGACAAACCTAGCGTGAGCATTTCCGTTCGACTCCCGGACCATTGCAGCGTGTATCAGGGTGAGGTAACAGCGATTGAGGAAGCAGTGACCTGGCTGAAACATAATATAATATTGGTAACCGATATTATAATTTACATTGACAGTCAGGCGGTAATCAAATCGCTGGAATCGATCTTGATGACATCGGGGGTAGCGATAAGCTGCCACACATCTCTCAAGGAGATGAGTGAGTTTTTTAACACATGCTTAGTATGGGTCCCCGGTCACTCTGATATCGTAGGGAATTGCAAAGCAGACGAATCAGCCAGAAATGGCACAAAACTCCAACTGCTACCGGAAAGGGCAGGCATAGGAAGACCGTTATCAACGGTCTAGTTAATGCTTCGGAAAGAGGCAGAAAAATTACCAAATGCGAGATGGATGCATACCACCACATGTACTAAAGCAAAACAAGTCTGGTTAAAGCTGGACCTAAATCTCTCTAGAGCATTGATATCCCTACGAAGAAGGGATATAAGAATGATTATAGGCATTTTAACGGGACACTGTCTTCTTGGAGTGCATGCGAGAAAATTGGGCCTTGAGTTCAATGACTTCTGTAGAAGCTGCTATAACGCCGAAGAGGAGGAAACAGTATCCCATTTTCTGTGTACATGCCCGGCTCTTGCAAGCAGATGACAAAAATATCTGGGATATGGTACATTATATGTACATAGAAAAAATTTTAATTGGTTCCAAAAAAAAATGCTCGCAAAATATAAATAAATATAGAACAATTATTGCATTCAAATTCAGTCTTTATTAAAAATAAGTAAACAAAAAATACAGGTGAACCTAGAAATTTATTTTTTCCTTTGTAAAAAAATAAAAAATTGGAGGATAGATTTTTGTACCTGTTTCTTCTTGGTTTTTTTCTTCATACAATTTTGTGTAGCAACGAGTTGCATTTTTAAACATTCGGCGGATATTAAGGCTACGTTCTAGCTTTGGATCAACTTCACTGATGAACTCGGACAATTTTTCATCTAGCCCGACAATTTTTGTTAGTTGTTCCAAGCTCAATGTTTGTGGGGGAACTTCAACACAGTCTTTATTTTCTAAATTGTTCTCCCGTTCTTTATAGGCTCGTTGTTCATCTATGTTGATGAGTGTTTCATTATCCTATTCGTTGGTGTTTGATTCACTGCATTGAATTACGTCGGCAGAATCCAGCTCCGTGAAACCCAATTCTTGTCCAATTTCCACTATTGTATTAGTGACTTCTGTAAAATGGGTTTCAAATCCAACGAAATTTGAGCAATGTGGAATGATATGTTTCCATACCGCTCTCATATTTCTTGCCGTATTTTCATGCCATGCTGACAATGACAAAGACCAGTCGGATGACCAGGGGCATTATCCAAAATCAACGAAATCTTAAAATCCAATCCCTTTTCTTTGCAATAATGTTCTGTTGTAGGGCAAAAACAATTCGTGAACCAATCTTCAAATACAGATTTTGTAACCCACGCTTTTTTATTTGAGCGCACAATTTAATTTGAGCAAACATTTTTAAGAGCTCGAGGATTTTCTGCACGGTTATCACCTTCATTTTCTTCTGTATCAACAGCATAACCATCAGTATCATCAGCATCACCATCAGGACCATCAATATTCTTGAAGTCATTGTAAAGACTTTAAAGCCTTAGCTTGAAGTTCCATTCGACTAAATGGAATTTTTTTTCAATTTAAATCTTCGATCTCACTTCGAGCTCACTACTTTTGATAAGTAAGAACCCGTAGCCATACCTTCCGATTTGTATTGACCTTTTTTTATAATTTTTCTAACTGATGACTCTTCAATTCCCTTGTCACGGCCTATTTTAGCAAATGCACCTTCTTCGTGAAGCTTTATGATGCTTAATTTTTGCTCTAAAGTGAGCCATTTTCGTTTCTGGCTTAAAGAATCACTTTAAAATTTTCTTTTTGTACTCATACTGCACTTTTAATTAATTAATTTTATTTCAAAAACAACTTTACTTATTCACTGCATGCATAAAACTGATATAAATCACATACGTCAAATGCTTACATATTTTATTCGTGCAAATTGGGGAATCCCCGAAAAATATAACATTACAGTGCCGAAAATTATAATTATAATAATTATAACCAAAAGCAAAAATAAACCGAAAAATGGAAAAAAGTCGAGAGTTTTGATACAGAAATGTTGTAAAATAAACTGGATAAATGCAAAAAATCGAAAAATTTAGAAAAATAAAAATTTTTATGTGGTATTTTTAAAACCGTGAATCCGGACTAATCGAAGTCGTACTATACGAGGTATTCCTGTATATTTTAAATTATAACAGTAAGGATGTAGATGTAAAATAATAAAAGTGGAAGTATTGAAGTAGTTTCTCATTAACAATTATCTTAAGATCTTTAATGTAAATACATACTGTAAAACTACAAACAGCACCTAGTTTTTAAATTCTCTTTATTAACTTGAAATTTAATTTAATTTACATGAAAAATTTTAAGGATGAAGGCACATTGAAGTCAACATAACGCATCAATCGAAAAAACCTCAAGTTTTTCCAAATCTTCATTATTCCAGTGGTTACAATTATTGACGTATAGTAGTACAAGGCTGAGCATCCTCAGAAATATCTTTTTAAATTTAATAGATCATTTAATAAAGCTAAGTTGCTAGGATATTTTGATAGACTTCGTGTACCCAAAAAAAAAACGACGCTTTTCCTGCCTGGTTTGAGTGTTTTCCCAGCTGGATTCCCCTCTAGTTCATACTCACTAAACAATTTCTTATACTTCATTATATTTTCAGACGTTACAAATCTTAATATATAAAAAACAACCCATAAAAATTAAAATTTTTCATGTAAATTCTCTAATAGGACATACATATGTGTGCAAAGTTAGAACCGAGCTAATTTGGAAAAAATTAATATTAGAGCCCCCTTCACTTCAAAATGTTTTCAAAAACTGTTGTCACCAGAGATACACATGTGTAAAAAAAATGTGTATTGGAAAACAATTCAATTCAAAAACTCAAAATTTTTTACAAAAAGTTAGGTCTATCGGAGATTCACATGTGTTTAAAATTTGAAGAAAATCGGGCTCATTTTTAAAAAAAATTATACGGGCACCCCTCGGGCCTCAAGGCCCATTCGTTCAAAAAATGTCCAAAAACTTTTGTCCATCGGAGATACACATGTTTAAAATTAAATTAATTAAAATTGTCACCGGAAATATGCATGTGTGCAAAATTTCAATAAAATCGGGCTTTGGGAAGTGGGTTATAAATTGATCGCAAGATTCCATGACAGATAGACAGACAAACAAACAAACAGGTCCAAGTGCACGCGAAGTTAATAAAGTAACATGACGGTCCACGTGACACATAGGACTTAGAGCCTCCAGTTTAACCAGTGTAACTGAGCTTTGAAGTGTTTTACTTCTTGGCACAAATTTCCAAACATAAAAACATAGAAATGGTACTTTAAGAGAAAAAATTTAAAAACACGATGGTAAAGTTTATTGACATACCATTTTTTTATATTTTTCCAATAACTCATCAAACGTTAACGTAGGTTTCAGATCATCATGGAACATATTATTATTATAATTACCTTTATCAGCTTTGGTTTTTGCTCGTTCGAATGCTTCTATGATGCTTGACCTTATGATACAAACATGTTTAATATCTTTGCTGAGTAATGGTTAGTTATAACAATTACCTAAATAGTTTTTGATGTAAAACATAGGCACTTACGTGGCCTGCATCCAAGTATCGAACTTCAGCACCGGGCCAGATTTCTTCTAAACTAGAGCACCCATCCCGTGGCACATACGCGTCTTCTTTGGCACAGACTGCAATGATAAGCGATGTATCATAAGGTACCGAAAAATTTTTTAAATGTGTGCATTCATCCATCATTCCACGCATAAATTGCAAAGCTTCCCTTTCCCACCATTTTTTATAAACAGTATCAATTTTTGTGTTTTGCAGTTTAAATGCCTGGGGCAGAATGTATTCCATTAATTTTGTTAACGTTGATTGTTCAACGGATTGATTGTCAAATTGAGCAACTTCCACCGTGTTGTTTGAATAAATTTTTCGATGCATATTCCTATTTTCGTTACAATTATGTTCTTCCACATCTATGTTTTCATTAAAACCTGATTTTGGTAGTTTTTGCATCATATAAACGCTATTATTGTGCAATTTTGTTACACTAATATCTTTCTTAAGCTCCAACATTGATTGATCAAAGTGCGTTATAAACTTTTTTCCAGCTGTGAATGCTTCATCAATAACTGTGACCATTTTAGACAAACGATCGCTGTATTTCCCATCAGAAAAATACTGTGTTTCAAGAATATCCCAGTTGATCGATTGGCTCATTACTCCCTTAAGTTTTGACAGGCAGAAATTAAAATTAAAATATATGTGCAGAATTTAAAAAAAATACTTACTGTAGTAAATACTGCAGCTGCTGTAGACCATGACAAACAAGGAACAAGGACAAGAGGTTTTGGCCAGTTTGTTGCTGCCAGGGATGCCATCTTTAAAATCCTTGTAAGGTAACATTTTTAAACTAATGTAATATTTAAATCACTCACATGACCTCCCATTGAAAGACCAGTTACTCCTAAAGGACCAAATCCATTCTTTTCACACCAATGCAATAAAACCAAGCACTCCAAAATCAAACATCCACCCATTACAAAAATGTCAGAAACATTATGCAAATTAGATCTACTGTAAGTTTAAACAAAGAAATAATAAATGTCATTTCAAGATAATTTTTCTATAATTATGTACACTTGATCATCCGGCTTTCTAAGCCCGTAGAAAGGATTCTCAAGTATTATTGCTCCGATATTAGCCTCTTTTAGCAGAGGCCTTGCTAAAAAATTGCGTCGTCTCCAAAAATACTGTAGGAAACAATAAATAGAAAAACTACTTTAATCAAATCATTTTTATATTTTTTTAGAGGTAGTGAAAAAAAACAAAAAATGTTGGTTTTTGGTAATCTTCAAATTCATAATTAAAGTTTAAATTTAAAATTCATGGGTTGTATTAATATTTATCTGCAAACCTTTATAAAATTATTTTAATCTTATTTAATTTTATGCGATATTAATCATGCAATTAGATTTGACAATGGTTTTTAACAAATTGTAACCTTAGTTGTGTTTATTTTAACACAGAGGCGTTTGATATTTAAATATTTTTAACATTTGGCGATTTGCGGGCAGCGTGGCTGTTCGAAATTATTATTTTTTGTGGTGATTATATCTTTTTATAGTGAGGTCATAATACTTATGGTATTTAGTTTTGAAAAAGAAGGATTTTCACTAAAAACTAAAATTTAATCTAGAATCAAATTACGCATGAAAAGGCACAATATTCAATATGTTCCGTTTTTGTTACATAGAAGCACCACTTTGCACTTTGCACATCTTCCTGCTCTGTTGGTAAAACTTATTTCAGTCTCCGACTGGTGTCATTTTCATTTCATTTAATTTCATTTTTTAATCATCTTAAATAAAGGGTGATCAGATTGGAGGTACTTTTTACAATAGGATTTTTTTGACATGTCACGCGGGACTACTGTTAAACTAAATACATAATTTTATTCAGCATTCATTGACATTTCATCATGGAAGGACTAACGCCTCAAAAACGTTTACCAATCGTACAATTGTATTACGAAAATTGACGCTCTGTGAAGAGAGTTCATCGCGCGCTCAGGCCAACTTATGGTGTACATAATCGTCCTACCGAACGCTCTATTCGGCATACCATCGGCATACTTGAGAATAATTTTACATTATTGGATAATACTCGACGAATTAGACCACGTACAGCCCGAAATGAAGAGAATATTGCGGCTGTACGTGAGAGTTTTGCCGAAAACCCGGAAGAAACGATTCGGCGCCGTTCTCAACAGCTTGGCCTATCTTATGGCACTAGTTGGGCGATTTTACGCAGAGATCTTGGCTTGATAGCATATAAAATACAGCTAGTCCAAGAATTTAAGCCGGCCGACCTTCCTACTTTCAGTCGGCTCTTGAAAAACTCGCCGAAGATCCGTATTTTGGTATCCGAATTTTGTTCAGCGATGAGGCCCAATTTTGGCTTAATGGATTCGTTAATAAGCAAAATTGCCATATTTGGACTCAAGAGCAACCGGAAGCTATTCACGAGCTGCCATTACATCGATTGAAAACTACCGTTTGGTGCGGCCTATGGACTGGAGGAATCATCGGCCCAAATTTCTTCAAAGACGAGGCTGGCGCCAATGTAACAGTGAATGGCGAACGCTATCGCACCATGATAAACGACTTCTTGATGTCGGAAATTGAAGCTCGTGATCTCCACGACATTTGGTTCCAACAAGACGGTGCTACATCCTATACAGCTCGTGACACAATGCATTTACTGCGTCCTCGTTTCGGTAAGCAATTGATCTCTAGTTTCGGACCGGTGGATTGGCCACCAAGATCGTTTGATATCACACCTTTGGACTTTTTTTTGTGGGGATATTTAAAGTCTAAATGTTTTGTGGATAAACAAGCTACGATTGAGGCATTGGAAGCCAACATTACTCAAGTTATTCGCGATATACCGTCCGAAGTCCTCGAGCGAGTCATTCAAAATTGGTGTTTACGGATGGCCGAATTGCGGCGCAGTTGCGGCCAACATTTAAAAAGGATTATATTTAAAAAATAAATGTCATCAATGGTTCTAAGCAAAAATAATAAAGACTGCCCAAACCATTTGAATTTTTGTTGTTTTATTTCAATTTAAAATCCGATACCTCTTAATTGATCACCCATTATAAAGAACAGAAGACAGTGTCTTATAGCGTACACAATAATTGGAAATAATAAACGTGACGAACTTATAATATATATAACAACAAAAGCAAAAGTTGCAGGAGTTAAAAAGTAAAGAAAAGAAATAGAGTGAAAATAAAATTACGTAAAGTAAGGAGCAGATAGTCTAGAGGATTTATTAGGGATTATTACAAACTATAATGATCGTAGTCTCTCGGAAGCGCGATATGTTTACTATTAACTTTAGAGAGCGCGGCAAAGAATTCCACAATCTTGTGGCATGAATGGGGCAGTGCCTTGGGGAGTTAAGAAAATTATAATTTTCCTTACAATAAGGGTGCTATTCCTAGAGGATCGAGTGTAGCTCAATTTATTGTATAAGTATATTCATATTGTGTAGTAAAATAAAAATTTTGACATCCACAAGCCGTTTCAGTAAGCAATCGCAAACAGTTTATAAACGTATCTAACCGCTTATGTTCTGAGTGGGAGTCAAGCTTGATATTGTTGAAACCACACACGCTTCCCACGAACAGGCGACAAGCATTTTCAAATTACACTTTACAAACATATGCCACACACATTTCTCAATATGGATCTAACGATGTGTGAGCGAATGCGAAGGGGGTGACACAGGCAGATTAGCAGAATGGCTCGCTTGACCTGGATAAGAAGTCAAAGAAACGAAGACATGTAAGAAGAGATGGAAGGGTGGATGGGAGGTCATATTAGAAAGTTCAACTAGGCAAGTCGCCTATAAGCCGCAAGTCACAATCAAAAGCTACAGCTCTTGTTAGAAAAACCCCTGTTATAATGAATGTAATTTGACATTCAAAACATGTTAGCTAATAAAAATACATTTTTAATTTAAAAAATTTAAAACGAGTATTGTGCGTAGTAGTTTGCTTTGATCTGAAATAAATTGCAAACTTGCGTTGAATTAATTTTTTTTGCGATTTGTTGTCTTTTTTGTGATTTGTCAATGTTCATCCAGTTCTGAGCTATGTTTAAAGTTTCAAGTCTCTAGCTCAATGGGAAGTCAGTTTAAAATCATTTACAAAATTCGACCCACACAGCCAGACATACACGAAAGAGAGCTAATAAAAACGTTTTAAAAACCAATAAACAATATATTTCATTTTTTGGTCTCAACAATATTAGTTTGCCATTAAAAAAAAACCGATCAACAAAGTGCTTCATTTTCTCGGCTCAACATTTAGTGGCAGTGGTAGAATTTCTAGAAATGCTGAAATATAAAAACACATACGAAGCACTTCAACCCAACAACAAAACAATCCAAATCGTAAAGCAAGCAGCGCTGCCCACAGCGCACAACGCACACAGAATACAGTCATCATAGTATGAAATGATCTGATGCCGGCATGATGGGCACTTTAGTGCCAAAAGAGGAACGAGCAAACCCCAGACTAAAAAAATCAAAACCTAATTTTTTTTATACAGGGTGCACAATATTTTGGGTAAGGATTGTTGGGAATATTCTAAGAAAAAAATTCGTTCTACAGTAAGGGTCTATATCTCCAATGTTGATTTAATTTTTTTTTACAACAATTTTGTCCAGAAAATGCGTTATAAACACAACGTTTTATTACTTTTTTCTTATGAACGTATGAAAAAAAAAAAAAAACAAGTTTGCGGAAAAACCCATAGATTTTAATGATACTTCGGAAAACCTGCAGCAGGTACATTTTTTTAAGAGTTTTTTTGCTTCAAGCTCCAAAGGCTAGGAATAAAAAATGATTTTGTGTGGTTTTAGATAATTTTTGTTTTATGTGTGTTAACAACAGTTATAACAGGTGTTTAAAGTCTCCTCCTTGGTTTTGTATGCATGCTAGAGCCCGTTTTTAGATTTCTTCGCATCAGACGCTTAGCTTTGCAATACAATGTTACCAGACATAAAATTTCTAATGTACTGCATAGAGAAAATCTTTATCCATACCACCTTAAACTGCGCAAAAACCGATGATTTGGAAAAGGTTTTAGGTTTTAGGTTTTCTAACTGGTTACTGGAGCGCAGATTGGATGACAACGAGTTTATTAGCAGAATTTTTTGGACAGACGAATCTCAATATAGGCTGCGGATAGGCTGACCAGACGTCTTCTTTAAAGAGGGCAAGTCCTCTATTTGAGCTAAAAAAAATCATGTCGGTATCTTTTTTTTTTAAAAAAAACATTTTTTCTCTTTTTAGGTTTTTCTCAGTTTCTAAATGTTTCTTTTAAAAATAACCACAATATTAATTTTATTCCATACACGGAAATGAACAAATGCACAATTTCATTACATGAATTGAGCGAATCTTCACATAAATTGAGCCATAAAAGTAACTACACGAGCAGAAAACCGCTTCACTTACTTCAGTCGCCCAATTTCATTTTTTAACTGTATTGAAGAGTTGTCAATCGAACAGTCTTTTTTAATCTGTTACTTCAAATATAGATATTAATTTAGTTAATTCAGTCCAATCAAACGCGGCTAATTTGCAGATGATAGCCGCATTTGATAGGCCTGAAGAGTACAACAAGTCATTTCAGTTAATTGTAACTCTTCACTTAAATTGAGCTACTGAAGTGAAGAAATTGTTCGATTGGTTTCTTCACTTCAGATAAACGCCAATGTTACTCATCTGAAGTAACTATACGAGCAGAAGAACTCTTCGTTTACTAAATGGTTTAATGGATGTTAGGGGGTTAATTGTATCATATAAAAGGTAACAAAATACCTTTTATCTTATAAAAAATTCACTCGACAAAGTTAGAACAAAAAAAAAACGATTTTCTCATTAAAGTTCAGCAGGGGCGTGTTTAAAAGAGGGTGTGCCTAAATATTGGTATCAAATGAAGGGTGAAAATAACTTCTACACAGCCGTACTTTTTCATGGGCGTGGGCACGCTTAAACGGAAGTTTGTTCAAGTTGTACTTTGTTTATGTGTTATTTCATATAATTTTGAAAACTTATCAGTCACTTTATTAATTATTTTGCATCAGTAGCCAGTATTTTTTATTTAAAGAATGAAGGTTTGGAAGGTGTAAACGTTTTTTTTTTAAGTTAAAAAACGTTATAATCCCGTTATTTGTTATATTCTTAAAAAAAACCGGCTAAGTGATCAATAAAATGACTAATAAGCTTTCAAAAACCACAAACAGAATTAAAATCCGAGCCCATAACTTAGGAGATATGATGAAAAATGTGAAAAGGGGCCATCAAGGGTTAGCCCCCACTTTAAAGGATTTTTTGCGATAATTTTACATATATATTCCGAATTTTCTGTCCGGTCAATTGCCGACGAAACACACTGTGTATGTGTATGTGATATGAAGAAAGTTATTTTTTAAGTCATTTTCATGTTTAATATGAAACATTTATTAATTTATCTATATTATTTATTTATCTATTTATTGTTTTCCTTTGTTATTAAATATATATTAAATGTTCTTTTCTCATTATGATTTGGTTTTTTAAACAATTTTTTTTTTCTTTTGCTTTGGGATTTTTTAGGTTTGGAGAATCCACACAAAAGGAGACAGTCATAACTTCAACACTAATTCAGCGTCAATATGTGGGCAGGTGTAATTGGAAACAAGTTAATCGGCCCCTTCACACTACCACCCCAAAAACAGGCTCTAGCATGCACACAAAACCAAGGAGTACCCTTTGAGCACCTTTTACAACTGTTCTAGTACACACATAAAATTAAAATTATCTAAAACCATACAAAATCATTTTCTATTCATACCCTTTGGAGCTTAAAGCAAAAGAGTCCTTTTTTAAAATTTTACCGGCTGTAGGTTTTCAAAAGTATCATAAAATCTATGGGGTTTCCGCAAACTTATTAATTTTTATTTTTATTATTGTTACGTTTATAAGAAAAAAGTAATAAAACGTTATGTTTATTACACATTTTCTGGAGAAAATTGACGTAAAAGTCAAAAATTAGCACGGGAAAGAAAAGTGAAACAGGCATTAAAGTTGGATATCTGATATCTGACTTAAACAAGATATTAACTTTATTTAAACGCAGTTAGAAACGCTGGTATATCTAGAAGTCCTTAACAAATTTTCTATTATTAGTATTAACAGAGCAATTTTCGTTAACATGGGACAGGGTACACCAAAGTAAGCTTTTTCTTAAATCCCCGACAAACGACGTCAAACATTGGAGATAGACCCTTACTGTAGAATAATCTTTTCTTAGATTATATGCGAGAATTATTTCCAAAATTATTGTGCACGAATTAGAGAACACCCTGTATATACATGAAACATATGTTTATGTATAAAAATAGAACATATGTTTAGTGTTCATTAAATCAAAACCCAGAATCCAGCACAGAGGGCAACATCATCATCAATATCATCACCAGAATCTAGCACATCACAGAGGGCAACATCATCCTCGCAATATCCGAGTACACCAAAAAGCAGAAACATGAACTTGTAAGTCTTTAATAATTTTTTTCTCTCTCTTCTTTTCCTACTATTTTTTACCAAATGAGTTTCAGCTAAAGAATTTCTAAGCCAAACCAAAACTATAGGAAATAAAATTAATAAAAACCAAACATAAATTTGATAATTCAAAAATATAAATATATTATATCTCCAATTAAAAAAACGATAATATTATTAAGGCTAATCAAACTTCATAAGATATTGTTTAAACAACAGCTCATAACCTTCCTAGCAAACCATAATTAGAATTTGAAGATCACCAGCAACTTTTACTGCGTATGCTATTGTAGTACAAAAAAGTTTTATAAATAAAGGGCAGCCGGGAAACGCCTCTAGTGTTATAATAAAATATAACGGCTATAATGAATGCTCTGAGCTTAAAAACGCACCAGACAAAATTTTTAGAAAAATCGAAAAATACGGGTGGACCATTTTCCGGATCTTTTTTGTTCCCGGTAAATTTCAAAATATTACATTAAAATGATTTTTAAGACAATATTTAATTCATTAATACATATCAAACATATCCATATTTACATATAACAAAAAATTTGCAAACAATAATTTACTCTTGTTCATATAATAATTTTAAATAATTAAAATTCATAATTTTTATGAATTTCATAAAAATTAAACAAAAACTATTTAATTTTAATTTAATAAATCAAATCTTTTTAATTAATTAGTGATTAGTTAGAATTTAAAATTCCATAGTTCCATAGTAGTTGATAAATTATTATTGAATATTAATTTAATTTTAATAGTTTATTATTTTGACATTATCGGCTATTATTATTACTATTAGCACGAACATTTTAATCCTTGAATTATACACATGATTTGTATATGCAAATGCCTACTGATAGCAAAGTTTTGTTAATTTGTTCTTCGGAATTTTCAATCTGATCTTCAATAATTTGTTATGATCGACTTCAATTTGATTTTTGCCATCAATATTTGCATTAATTATGCTCTATATCTTTGTTGAAAATTGCTTAATTAGAAAAAGCAAAAAAAAAATCAACAAAATTTACCGCAACAATCAATTTTCAAATGATTTTGTTCCTGTTTTTGTTGAATTGGTATTTGTTAACTTGCTGTAATAGTAACCTTTTTTTACAGTGCAAAAAAAAGAAACAAAATGGAAAAAAAAATTTAGAAAAAAATCATAGTAACCTTTGAGCGTTATACACAAAATGACAAACATTTTTGTTTAGTTATTATATTAAATTATTTTTTAATATATGATGATTTTTTTAGTTTGCACTCATTATTATATCACTTTATCAAGTAATCGTTGTCGAACGCGTTTGTTTCCATTAGCTACGGAAAAAAATATAAAAAATAAAAATAAATATAGAAAAAAAAATTTAAGAATTTTTTTTTAATTTTGGCGCAATTAAAACGTGTTATGAGTACATTGAATAATGTAAGTGGAGGAAATCCAAGTGCTGTGTTTAGACCCAAGTTACTTTACTTGGATAAGATCTTAGGTACATAAACCTAGATCTGATTGAGGTATGATACACTTAGTTCAAACCAAGTGTATCCAACGAATCCTAAAACGTTAAGTAAAAGAGTTCTAGTTTGGTAGGTAGATTAATAACGACTTCGTTTATTCATTAAAATTTGACTCAATTTATACTAAAAATGACTTACAATACAAATACGAATACAATACAAATAACATACAAATAACATAAACTGCTTCGTTGCATATTCCGCTAAGCAGAAAACAGAACAGAAATTGCAGCGATAACAAAAGTATGATCCCAACATACTCCATTTACCAAAGGTGTAGATAAAGTATGTTCACTACATACTCTCGTTACAAAAATGTGAACTTCGCTCAAGGTGCTAACGACAGCCGAAATGCAAATCTGGCAAAATCGGCAATGTGGGAAATTCATTCTTCTCACGATAGGAGAAAATGCAATGTTAGCATAATTTTGCATTATGTCGTCTGCATGATAGGAGCAACCTTGAACGAGAGTTCAACATTCTGCCCCGCGTTGAACAGAAGGTTCAACATATCAATGATAATTGAAATTAATTATTTAACTATGGATTACTATTTTAAATATATAGGAGTATTCTATTTAAGTTGCTTAAACTTAATCATTCATCAATGTTAATCACGAATCTGCCTTCGGGATGGTTCGGCGTCATGGGGACATCACTTCGGGCCCTCGGGATTGGAACTGGCTTGATAATTTTCCTCGGCTTTCGGTAGCACTGTACGCATAGAAAAATCAAAATAGAGACTGCAATTAGTACCCCAGTGATTCCGATGCTATGGTGGATGTCATGGTGTTGGAGGTTAATTCCTTGCCAATATCTTGAAATCTTTGAATGGTTTGCTTCAGCGCTTCGATTTCGGCTTCATGGCGATGGTAAGCAGGGAGAGACACATTTTGCGTGGTATTTTGATCAGGAATAATGACATCCGTGAGGTTGCTTAGCGGTAGGTATGACATCCTCATGACTGAAGGAAATATATTATGCCCCCGTATGGTCAGAAACTCTTGCTTCATGATGCAGTCCGGTTCTAGCTTTGCTATTCCTGAGCCTTGAATGGTAAGATGAGTTGTATTTGGACCACATACTATATTTAGAGTTGATACTTTTCGCAATTCGTAAATCCATTCGTTTGGATTGTGCAGCTGAATCCAATGAGGCCCTTCACCTGACCTTTGTCTTTGGCAGCTGTGCCAATCGGGAATATGGTTAAAAAGTGAAATTTCGCACGCACTAGCGATTGAGCCCTTATGATGTGAAGGACCTTGTTGCCTGCATAAATATTCTCCTTGATTAGTTGATGCACAACCTTTTACACCTTCTTCTGAGAGAGAGTAGTACTGATCTCGATGTAGGTTTATTATAAGAAATGGCGATGTTGGTCGTATTTCGGTGAAGGTTTCATCTACAAGTACTGGTACTGGAATGGTATCCTGATTTTAAAAATTGCGTGATTTGGTAGAATTCTTCCTTCAATAGTGATTAAATTGTATAGGTTAGTTAGATCCAAGATTGCTGTCGGAAGTCTTAGGTCCGAAGGTAAGTGTTCCATTATGCGTTGTAGCTCCTGGCTTAGCTGAGATGGGGGTAACAACAATGGGCTAATTTTTCCATGTTGACTGTGAGTAATAACGTCTAAGAGAGAGGCTTGGATACGTTGAAAATTTTGCTGTGTTAGTCAAAGTTTGTATTGCAAGGGAGATAAATATGCTTGACAATTTTTCTTGTTGAACTTCCTTAGCTGTATTGTGGAATCGAGTTTTTAATTCATCAATGCTGTAGGTTATTGCTTCAAAATGTTGGGATATCGCCTCTTGATTTCGATTCATAAGATGTACCGTGGCTGCGAGGAATGATGTCTGATTCTTCATGTAAGATAGTAAGTGCTCTTCGTTTTCCTGCAGTCCGTCGATTGTATTTGACATTTGCTTGGCATATTCGGAATCCAAAACACCAAACAATGCATTGGCTACATTTCCCACTAGATTTAAGGCTCCCCGTTTTATTATAGTTGGGATAGAGGTGTGCGACAATAGGTCATTGGTAGTTACCAGTTCCTTTATAAGATGCTGAATTTGAGTTGTTATACTTCTACACTGCTCCTTGGGGTTCATTTTACTGCACAGACCTTCCAGGAAGAAACTGGCATTCTGGACGAGCCTTAGTTCCTTGGCATAAAGTTGCATATCATAATACGCTATAATATTCCAATCACTGGATATCATGCTCGCTGCGCCGATATTTTCGAAATAAACACCTGGGTAAGCCTTGAACGGCTCCAGATGAATTGGCAGTCCTTGGCTAATTGGAATTGTTAGTAAAACTAGCAACATCGTTACTACACTGGAACCCAATGAATATTTGATACGTTTCCTAGGTATTTCTTCTGTAGGAGATGTCGTCGGTGTCGATTTGTTGTTATCTTGAATTAACGTTGGTTCACTGTCGACTGGTAAGGGTGCTAGTTTATGTATTGGTCTTTTGAGCAGACCACTGGTAGTCTTAACTTCTACCACTCGAACTAAATTGTCATTTCCTCTAATGCATTTCGCAATTCTTCCTAGCTGCCACTGCATTGGCGGTAAGTTATCTTCCTTTATGACAACTAACATCCCAGGAGTAGCGTTATCTTGCTGGCTTCGCCATTTATTTCGATGCTGTAGCTCACATAGATATTCGTGTGACCAGCGCTGCCAAAATTGTGACTTTATGGCGGCGATTGTTCTCCATCGATAATTAAGGCTGGTGTTTAACCTTGCCGATCTAGCATCGATTGTGGATGTTAAGGGTTCTCCAATCAGGAAATGTCCCGGAGTCAGCGCAGAGAGATCGTTGGGATCTGAAGACAAAGACGTTAGTGGTCTTGAATTTAGAATTGCTTCTATCTCTATCATCAGTGTCTCGAGTTCTTCATAGGTAAGCTTAGCCGATAAGAGATTGCGTTTTAAAAAGTGCTTAGCTGATTTAACAGCGGCTTCCCATAAACCGCCGAAGTGTGGTGCTCGCGGTATAAAATGGAATTGCATACTCCTCTCCGTGCAGAAAGATGCAATTTTTTCTTTGGATGATGATGAATGTATGGATGGCTCTATATACTCCAACTGATTTCGTGCTCCAACGAAATTTGTCGCGTTGTCGCAGTAAAGGTTTTGACAATTACCTCTTCTTCCTGTGAACCGTTTAAGTGCACCTATGAATGCTTCAGTAGTAAGATCGCTAACTACCTCAAAATGTTTTTTTTTTTTTTTTATAATTCGCGCACGCTTCAAGGGGTTCGCACCCTTATAATGCTCGGCTATATGCTTGGCACAGCGTGGGCGTTAAGGAAGAGGAGGAGAAAAGAGGAGATGTCTATGAACTTGTGTTTTGAATGCCTGTGGATCATAGTGAGGTGGGAAGACAGAGCTTGGCAGAGCATTCCACATACGTGTTGTACGGCTGAAGAACGAATCCCTGAATTTAACTGTACGTCCGAAGATGGGCTTGAGGGTAAACTGATGAGCATTTTGAGCGCCACGGGTATTGCGGTTGAATTCAAGGAGAGGTGGCATGCAGCTGGCTATTTCTCTTGAGCACCGCTGGTAGAAGAAGCGATAAAACAGTGACAAGCAGGAAACCTTCCTGCGGTGTTCAAGCGAATCTATTGATTTCGCTATATTTTCGTCACCGATAAGTTTTATCGCGCGGTTTTGTATTCTATCTAGCTGATGCAAAATAGTCTTAGGCGCACCAGACCAGATATGGCAATTGTACTCAAGTTTTGGGCGAATAAAAGCCTTGTATATGGTAGCCAGATCAGAGGGAGTGAAATATTTCTTGCACCGGGCTAGAAAACCTAAACATTTCGCAGCGTTTTTGGCGACGGTAAATATGTGGTCATTCCAACGAAGCTTGTCGTTAACGCACATACCGAGAATTGCGAGATTTTCAGTTTCCTCGATGCAAGTGCCATTCATGGATAATGGCATGGGGTTAAGGATTCGCTTGGACGACAGGAGACAGCATTGGGTTTTGGAAGCGTTAAATTCTACTCGATTGATTTCTCCCCATTGTATTATGCTGTCAAGGTCAGAATTTAACGAGCTTAACATACAAAGTTGTTTGAGTTCCACATCAGAGGTGGAGGGACGTTCCTCAAACTTATATGAGAAGCTGAGAGTGCTGTCGTCAGCGAAAGAGTGAATTGGATTAGAAGTCGCAGATAAGAGATCATTAATAAAAATGAGAAAGAGTGTCGGGGACAGAACAGAGCCCTGGGGAACGCCAGCATTTATGTGGTGTATTTCAGACTTGAAACCGTCTAAAACAACTTGAATTGAGCGGTCCAAAAGATAGCTTCTAATCCAATGAAGTAATTTATCAACAACACCATAAGCACGCATTTTACACAAAAGAGCTTGATGCCAAACTCTGTCAAATGCCTTCGAAATATCGAGTGCAACAGCTTTACTTTCACCAAAATGATGCAAAGATCGGTTCCACTGTTCGGTGAGATATACCATCAAATCACCAGTAGAACGTTGCCCACGAAATCCATACTGCCGGTCACTAAGGATTTCGTTGGTTTCAAGATATTTCTTAAGCTGATAATTGATCAGCGTTTCCATGACCTTGGAAAGAATGGATGTAAGTGCTATGGGTCGGTACGAAGAAGGAGACGACGGCTCGCCTTTTTTGGGTATTGGCTGGACAAATGCAGTTTTCCAACTTCTCGGGAAGAGTCCAGAAGAGTAGGATAGATGGAAAAGCTTACGCAATGGTAATGCCAGCTTGGAAGAACACCTCTTCAGAACTAGTGGAGAAATACCATCTGGCACAGCGGATTTGTGTGTGTTGAGATCATTTAAAACCCTAGCAACTGCACGAGTACGAATAAATATCTGTCCCATAGAGTGTTCAATATTCTGAGGTGCAGGAGGCGGCAATGCACAATCTGGAAGCGTAGAGCTAGCTGCGAAATGCGCCGCAAACAGATTTGCCTTGTCTATAGAGCTGACAACTGGAATGTCATTATAAATGAGCGTTGGAATCGACGACGAGGCTGTATTTTTGATTCTTTTCACGAAAGACCAAAAATGTTTACTACCTTTGGGACATTGTAGTATTTTTTGCCTTAATTTTCGGTCGTAGGCGAATTTGACTCGCCGAAGATGGGCATTGCAATCATTTCTTGCTCGTTTAAACTTTTTTCGGTTTTCCTCGGTAGGGTTTGCTTTGTAAAACCGAAAGCATACCTCTCTAATCCTAGAAGCCTCTTTACAGCTCAAGTCATACCATCCATCTTCCTTTGATTTGATAGATTTATTCCTGAAAGGGATAAACTTTTTCATACCAATAAGAATGATGTTTGTGATTGCATCAGCGGCGGCATCCACGTTGCTATCACGAAAAAATAGCGACCAGTTAGTTCTCCCAAAGAAGTTGTTAAGGCCGTCCCAATTGGCTTTCTCGTAATGCCATACTATTTTTTTGGGAGTTTTTTCTCTAACTACGTGGTTTATTAACGAGAAATTAGCTGATACTACACAATGGTCAGACGAGCCTAGAGGCGATAATACATTTACGGAGTATTTCTCAGGACGAGAGGTAAGGAACAAGTCAAGGGTGTTAGCGGAATGATATGCAATGTCAGGTATTCGGGTAGGCTCATTTACAAGCTGAGTAAGGTGATTGAACTCAGCAAATAACTCAACACACCTTCCTTCGGGTGTTATCTGGCCAGAATGGCTAAGCCACCCAGAATTGTGTACATTAAAATCGCCCGCAATAACGATTTCATGCTTTTTATCCATTCTTAAGATTGAATCAGTCAGTGCATCAAACTCAATCTGAGTTGAAACACTGTCTAAGTTGGGGCTTCTGTAAAGGAAACAGTGGTAGATGTTGCGCTCTTGTACCTTAACTTTGAGCCAAATGAAATTGAATTCCGGTTTGGAACTTTGGCTAAATTGAGGCAAAAGCTGAAACGCAACATCACTCCGGACATAGATTGCGAGTCCGCGTCGAGAGAAAAATAATGGCACCAAGCTATACCCAGGCAGATTAAATTCCGAAACATCGGAATTATCAAACACCTGAGTTTCACTCAGTGCCAAAATTGCTGGCCTGTGGACATGTACATGGTTAAACACAGCGAACGAATTCGTTCTCAGCCCACGTATGTTGCTGAGATCCACTCTGAAAACACACATAACTACGACAAACAAACACACAATACACAACTTACCGCTTCTTTAAACCGAATTGAGAAGAGTATGTCTCAATTTGGATTATCAACACAAATTGTTGCCAGTGTTATGCCTTCACAACAAAATGAGTTAATCACCAAAAGAAACAAACACTCACAATCCGTTATATAATTGCAAAAGAATTAGATTATCACATTGTGTATGCAAGCATACAACAACATAATTCTCCATTTTCTTTTGTTTAGCTGTTGAGGATGGGACGAACGGACACCACACACTGCACTTTGCACTTTGTGAACGAGCGAACGCGCAAGCTGTATTTTAAGCGGCACTTTGTTTTAATTTTTTTTTCTTTGCGCCAACACAATACTATATTTTTATGCTGTTCTTTTTTTATATGTTAACAACGCGCGTGCTGAAGTGCAGCACGTCCGTACACCGCGGCGAGTTAACCCAACATGTGTTGCCTTCGTTGTGAAACAACAAAATACTGCCACGTAGACCTTCCGTGGTTGTTTCCCTCTTATTTTAAAGTGTACCCAAACCGGTCCAAAAAAGTCTACTCCCGTATTCACGAAGGGTCGAGCAGGTTGTACCCGCGTCGCTGGTAGATCTCCCATCACTTGCGTCATTAATTTGGGTTTTGCTCTAGCACATCGAACACATTTTTGGACTACCGAACGAGCAAGTGTTTTTCCCTTGATGGGCCAATACTTCTGACGCACGGCTGCTAACAATCCCTGTGGGCCGACATGAAGATTGTTCTGGTGAATCTCTGTTATTATTAATTTTGTGAGATCGTGGTTATATGGGAGCAAGATTGGGTGCTTCGCATCATAGCTTAATGCTGATGGTGACAAACTGCTTAGTACGCTTTGATTTTGGACATATTTTCCATCGGATAGTTGTTTTAGATCTTCCTTAAACACTTGATGTTGCACTTCTTTCATTATAACATTGTTGGCATGGCTTAGTTCGACCGACGACGGATGGCCTGACAATCGTTTGTTCATATTACAAGTCTTGCAGTTGTATATAAATCTTCTTACATATGCAATGACCCTTTGTAATCGTGCAAACGAGTTTTGATGATCTATCCCATTTGTAATAGTAATTCCGACAGTTGTTGCCAGTACGATTGCGGACCTCTTGACCTCACAATCTGTGTTTCCTTTCTTATAAATCCCTGGCCAGGTGGTTTTTGGACCATATAGATATAAAGGCCCATAGAACCACGGGGTACAAGATTTTAGCTTTTCTGCTGATATTCCTCTGGATACGATGTCAGCAGGATTTTGCTTAGTTGGAACATGACGCCATTGCTCAGGAAGAGTTTTGCTTCTGATAAACTTGATTCGATTTGCTATAAAACAGTGATATTTGGATGCCTCCGAGTTTACCCAAGCTAACACAATTTCGGAATCGGTCCAAAAGTATGTATCCAGCTCTCCTAGTTTCAAGTCCTTTGTTACTCGTTGAGTGAGTTCTGTAGCTAACCTTGCGGCGCACAATTCTAATCGTGGTATTGTTGTTGTCGGCGTGGTTTCTCCGTCTATTCCTCTTTTAATTGGTGCTACTCTAGATTTTGAACATAGTAAATGAACAGTTATTGTTCCATCGCTATAACTTGACCGAACATAGACGGCGCTTCCATAGGCCCTTCCCGAGGCATCGGCAAAAGCATGTAGTTGAATCCCCCTCGCAATTTTGTTATTAAAAATGTGTCTAGGGATCTTTATTTCCGTTACGGCGGCCAGATCCTTCCGAAATGTCTCCCAAGTTGTGTGCAATTCCATTGGAAGTGCGGCATCCCAATCGAAACCTTCCTTCCATAATTGCTGTATAAAAATCTTCGCTGTAATAGTTATAGGGTTGGCGATGCCCAATGGATCAAAAATGTGAGCTATTTCTGATAGTGTCGTTCGCTTTGTCGTCCGTTTATTAATTTGCAGGTTTGAATTAATTAACAGCTCGTCTCGTTGCGGGTTCCAAATAAGCCCCAATGTTGTTAGTGTAGGTGATTCCTTATCTCGAAAATCTGTTTGATTCACTTGATCCTGAGCTGGAATATGTTTAAGAAGATGCGGTGTATTGCTGCACCATTTGCGTAGAGTAAACCCGGATTTCAGAATCTTTACTAACTGCCCTTGCATTTCAAGGGCTTCAGATATGCTATTAGCACCGAACATGACATCATCCATGTAAAAATCGTTTGCCAATATTTTGGCTCCTAATGCGTTCTTTTGTGCGTTATCAATGGCCAATTGTTGCAGGCAACGTGTTGCTCGATAAGGGGCCGATGTTGTTCCGTACGTTACCGTATTCAGCTGGTAACATCTTAGTCTTTCATCTGGATTCTTCCGCCAAAATATCAGTTGGTATTTACGATCATCTTCATGAATCATAACTTGTCGGTACATTTTTTCTATGTCTGCAACGAACACACACCGCGGTAACCGAAAACGTAGTAGTATGGAGAAGATATCGTCTTGAATGGTGGGACCGGCTAATAGAATATCATTTAATGAGAGATTTGTTGATGTTTTCATAGATGCATCGAACACAACTCTAAGCCTTGTCGTAGAGCTATCTGGTTTTAGCACGCCATGATGCGGAAGGAAGTAGTGCGGTGGACTCATATTGTCAATAGAAATTTCTTCCATGTGTCCCAATCTAAGGTATTCTTCCATAAAATTTTCATAAAGAATTCTTTGCTGCTCATCTTTATTTAATCTCCTTTCTAAGGATAAAAATCTTCTTTTCGCGATCTGCTTTGAATCCCCTAATTCCGATGGATGACGCGCAAATGGCAGCCTTACTACAAATCTTCCATTCCATTGTTCACGAGAAACGGTTCTTTCGAAGTGTTTGGTGCATCTTTGGTCAGCAGGAGTTAAGGTCGATGTGTCTTCAGCTACTTCTTCCATTCGCCAGAACTTCTCTACTATGTCATTGAGTAATTCATCTTCCGGGCATACTCCACATGTTGTGAGTATAGGAGCAAATCCAGGAACTCTTCCCGATACTATCCACCCAATTACTGTGTTTTGCAAGATGGGCAAGTCGTCTGATAGTTTTATTTGTCCGACAGCAAGTAATTCGTGGTAAAATTCGGCTCCTAACAATAAATCGATTGTGCCTGGTCGGTTAAAATCTGGATCTGCTAAGTGGATATTAGCTGGAATTTTCCATTTCGAAATATCCAGATGCTGGATAGGTTGTGGTGAAATTATGTCCCTTAGGACAAATGCTTCGATTCTAGTGGTATAAGAACCTCTGTTTGATTGCATCGTTATATTGACTCGGTAACTTGACTCTTGCTTTTTATGGCCTATGCCTTCGATGATTAGTGAGTCCGATTTAGTTTTCAGCTTAAGTGCACGTACTATTCTTTGAGTAATAATGTTCACTTGTGAACCGGAATCTAATAGTACTCGGCAGTCTATTGTGTGGTTATTATTACCAGTAATCTTGACCTTGGCCGTCCCTAGGAGCACAAATGGACGTTTCGGTTGATTAAGTAGTGCACTAATAGCGAGATTTGGCTCATTCGATGATGGGCGATCTGTTGAGGGTCTCCTCTCTTGGCTACAATTGATTTCTTGGCTGGACGACTATTGTCTTGATCAATATGTAAAAGTGTGTGATGTCTACATTGAAACAACTACTGGAACTGCAATTCGTCACAAAATGCCCCGATCGTAGACAATTGATGCATAAATCCCTTTGTTTTATGAGGTTTAATCGCCTTGACGGTGTGAGCTCCATGAACCTTGGACATTTGTGTATGGGATGGTTGCCCTTGCAATTTAAACAATTTGAATGGTGAGATGCAACTGCCGATAAAGTTTTGAGTCCTAACTTGTGCGATCGATTTTCATCTAGTTTGTCCTTAGTGCCAAGCGCCTCAAGTGATTGGAAACGATTTTCCAGGAACTCGAGAAATTTCGTAAATGACGGAAGTTTTCGTGGATGGATCAGCGATTGCTCATATAGCGTATGTGTATCCCTATCCAGCTTTTATACAAAATGTGCAGCAATATTGGATCCCAGCTGCTCGTATCCAAGCCTAGGCCTTGCAATCCTAGCAGAGATTCTTGAATTGAGTCATGCAGACTACGGATTGATTTTGCATTCCCAAGTTGCGAATTCGGATGGGATAACAATTTTCCCAACCATGATGCCACCAATAGACGTGGATTATCATAGCGATCGGTCAGGATCTTCCATGCTGCCATAGAATTAGCTCCTGATACGGAAAGATGTCGAATCAATTTTTCAGCTTCTCCCGTTACGCTAGATTTAAGGAACCATATTTTTTGTGCATCCGACATTTGTTGATTGTGAATCATCTCTGTATATAAATCAGAGAACTTCTGCCATTTTAAATAGTTACCATCGAACTTAGGTAACTCAACCTTTGGCAATTTCATTGTAGTATGATTAGAAACTGGTATTTCTTGAGATGTTTCAATACCTCCATAAAGTCCTTCCAGTGACGTGGTTACACGTTGTTGCATATTGTAATACTCTTCGATATCATATTGACTTAATTCGTTCTCCAACCTTCGGTACATCAATGTCACGTCATTCCAGTTTTGTTCCAAAGTATTAATATGAATGCGATAGAACTGTTCCGATTTATTTTTATCTATAGGTTTGTCTAAAGATTTTGTCACAATTCCAATCACCAAATTATATCTTTGCCTAAGATTTATTTGGTTATTTGATTGAAGCATTGGCTGTCCACCTGCTGGCTCCTTAACCTCTTGAATGTTATCACTTTGCTCACGGATGTTATCACCTTGCATGTTAGGCTCCCTTGAAGCGTCTATTAATTTTTGTTCCATATCAGCTCTATATGATTCAGTTAATTTGAAGATTTGTGAATAGTAATCGGTCTTGAAATAGTCGTTGTCCTTCTCTCCAGCCCATTTCTCTCTGATCACGCTGTCGTTTTTGTCGAAGTCATCCCAAAGTTTGCTTAGAAGAGCCAAGCGGGACCTTAAGTAGGCCGATGTCTTCCTCTCTGAAGAATCCTTTTTTAGTTCCTCCATTGTTTAATAATGTGCTCTCCCAACTCTGCCTGTTGTTGGGTGTATGCATCAAGATCCATGTCGTAAAGTTATGGATGGATGCCGGAAATTCAATGAGTAATAGGTGTTGCGTTGTTGAATTGTGTTTGGCCCAATTCACGCCTTCGAAGCACTCAAATTTTACTGTAATTAATGAATTGATAATTGATAAACTAATGTCTGAACTGTGTTAAGGCCCAGTTCACGCACTAGTCGTATGCTAAAAAACCCAACGAAATGGGTGTGACGTCTGTCCCACACAATAGAGCCAACGAATATGGATATTACGTGTACAAAGTCCTACACAATAGAGCCAACGAATATGGATATTACGAGTACGTGGAAGTCCTGTCACGGTCGCCAAATGTTTAGACCCAAGTTACTTTACTTGGATAAGATCTTAGGTACATAAACCTAGATCTGATTGAGGTATGATACACTTAGTTCAAACCAAGTGTATCCAACGAATCCTAAAACGTCAAGTAAAAGAGTTCTAGTTTGGTAAGTAGATTAATAACGACTTCGTTTATTCATTAAAATTTGACTCAATTTATACTAAAAATGACTTACAATACAAATACGAATACAATACAAATAACATACAAATAACATAAACTGCTTCGTTGCATATTCCGCTAAGCAGAAAACAGAACAGAAATTGCAGCGATAACAAAAGTATGTTCCCAACATACTCCATTTACCAAAGGTGTAGATAAAGTATGTTCACTACATACTCTCGTTACAAAAATGTGAACTTCGCTCAAGGTGCTAACGACAGCCGAAATGCAAATCTGGCAAAATCGGCAATGTGGGAAATTCATTCTTCTCACGATAGGAGAAAATGCAATGTTAGCATAATTTGGCATTATGCTGCGATAGTCGTCTGCCTGATTGGAGCAACCTTGAACGAGAGTTCAATGATACCGCAAAACTCGACCATCAAAAAACACAAATCGAAACAAATAACGGTCAAATTCTAAAGAATTCAAAAAGATCAAATTCAAAACCAAAAGGTACCAAGACCAGGTACAATCAGCCAGACAGAAGGATCTATGCAAACAGTGAATATAAATCGAACGAATCAATTTGAAATATTGGACACCGATATAGTAGGACCCGAAAATTTACAAACAAATATTTCAATAAATAATCATTCAAGTCTCATAAAAAACTATTTTTGGCAAAAATGTCAATGAAATCATTGAAATAGCAAAACAAGCAACATCCAATCACAAGAATTTACGCATAAAGCTTACTCAGTTTGGAAACCAGGTATTTTTGCTCCAAATTTAAATGATTATATTGAAATTCAAAAATATTGCAAATTTTGCAAAGTTCATTTCTTCACTCATTCGTTAAAGGAAGATAAAACAAAGAAGTTTGTTATTTACGAATCAGTATCATTAGAAACAGTTTCTGCTGAGCTACGTGAACTTTGAGCAACTCCTTTGGATATTAAAATAATGAATATTAAAAGTCCCCGTTACTCACAACACCAAGTTTTATGTTGTATTTTGTTGTGCGAATTGTAACGGTCAGCATACAGCCAACTACAACGCTTGTCCAAAACGATTAGAATAACAACAGATCCGAATGAACGTAAATCAAAGGAATCGAGCAGTTAGGTCTAACATCAACTTTAATAAGCAACCGTTTCCTACTCTCTCTTACCACCATCGTCCTTTTACCTCATCATATCAGAAGCCTATCGTCCAACCGCAACGATTTCTATCACCAAAACCTACCGCAACTCAACAATTGTCATCGAGCCGTACTTGAAGCGAAGTTCTTCGCAATAAGCCTGAATTATTGACTATGTCACAGCTGATGCATGCCTTTCAATTTATTGTACTAGAGTTGACCAAATGTAAAGCACCTATCGAACAACTTTCTGTTGTCCTTCAGTATGCGCAAAAATACGTTTCTGGTAGCCAATAAATCAAATTTGAAAATTCTATACTGGAACGCTTACAGCGTAGAAAACAAACTAAGTCAACTTTATAATTTTATGAACAACTATTTTATAGACATAGCATGTATTAGTGAAACGTTTCTCAAAACTACATCAGTATTATTATTAGATCCCAAATTCAAAATTTATCGAAATGATCGTGACGATGAGTTAAGAGGCGGAGGGGTAGCAGTAGTCATTAGTAGATCTTTGCAACATGTTCTCCCTGTGATCAAGACCAAAATTATTGAGAATATTTGTATTAAAATCAAATCGTGGTCAAATCCAAATAAATAGTTGCTACCTCCCTAGAGGAACTACAGTAAATAATATTAAAAATCAATTCAAGAGTGATATTACCAAATTAACAAGTTTTCGTCACGCGTACTATACCGTTGGCGACTTCTACGCCAAGCATAGATTTTGGAACTGCAGAAGATCTAATATAGCTGGCAAAATATTATTTGATAAAGCTGCAGAAGGGAACTTCGTAATTTTTCATCCTAGTGATTTCACTTACTTTCCTAATGATGTAAGAAAGAACCCATACATTATTGATATTTGCCTAACAAATAGCTATCATTCCACCAGTGACTTCGATGTACACCGTCTAGGATCTGATCACAATGGTGTTGTTTTTGAAATTTATCTTGATGATAGATTAAAATGCAACGATGTTCATAGTCGTCCATGTTTCAAGGAAGCCAGATGGAATATTTACCAGCACTTTATAAACACAAAACTAAAGGATAAGCCATTAAATGTTCAAAGCGTTTCCTCGTCGGAAATCATCGATAATATGAAAAGCGACTTCACATCATTAATAAAAGACGCTTGTAAATACTCTGTGCCCCAGAAGATATCGCAGCAATATGGTTTGATTTTGACACCAGAAATAGAAGATAAAATAAAATCCAGAGCTGTTATAGAAATAAGATTTCAGAGATGTAACTATTCTCTTCTTAAAACAGTTGTATTTTTAATATTGTATATAATAAGCGATAAAATCAATAAAATTGTGATTGTTAATTACAACACGGAAGAAGACAGTTCTTTTCATTTTAAGAATTTTCCACTTCGAGTGTAACAAACCAGTCTTTATCAAGTTTATGTGCTTGATAATAACGTAACATCCTTATAGAACAATTGCAGGCAAACGAGTCTGTAACATTTTGGTGACCCCAAAGTGATCGTCACATTCAGTCACATTTCGGTGACTTATATTTTCTTAAAGCGTGGACCAGGGCTATACACTGGTGCCAAGTTTAAATTCGTAATATTTGAAAATACTTTGGCGTGTACCGGAGCCATATACTGGTTATTATAATTACGCGAACATTTTGATCGTGACAACGGCACAATCTAAACACAAACATTCATCATGGCTTTATTTGAAGAACTCGTCGTGGAAAAATTGGCAATTGGCCAAGATATCCAAAGAATTTTAAAAAGGACTCCCCGGATAGAAAAAGGGTTTTATTTTGAGGAGCGATTGCACCGGCTGCAAGATAATTTGGGAAAATTTGCAAAAACAGACAGAAAAATAAAGCTGCTTTCGAATGTTGATCACGATTATTTCACGAAGGAATACTATTCGGAAATATCAACACTTTGTGAAATATACAAGAAACGGTTCGAAGAGTCAATGGCGAACCTTGAAGATGCGAGCAGTGAAGGTGCTACTGGCGGTGAGAGAGGAATGGACCCAGCGCAGCCAGCGCTATCAAAAATAGATCCAATAACGACATCGGCAGAGGATCCATCAAGAATTATTAATACGACCAGAAGACAAAGGGCGGAGAATGATCCAGGGATTATCTCTGAGCGAAGATCAACCCCCACAGTATCATGAGATAAAATTTAAAACGATTGATCAACTGTGGCAGCAGGTTGAGTCCCTTAACTATTCCATTTGGGAATTAGAGGAAGACCCAATGAAGTTCGGCTACAACCACATAGAATATGTCGTAATGGAAAGTTTGATCCAAGAGAAATTGGTGACAATGGCAACCAAGATGCAATCACATGTTAGAGGAGGAGTTTCGGAAGAGAGTAGTACAGCTAAGCCGAGCTCACTGAACCTACCAAAAGTCACCATTCCGAAGTGGAGACAATTTTTCGATCTATTCTCTCATATGATCGACAAGCAACATATACCCAAGGTTCAAAAAATGTGGTATCTAAAAACTCATCTCAGCGGAGAAGCAGAAAATTTGATCCGACACCTATCGTTATCAGAAGAGAACTACACAACCGCTTGGTCCACACTACAGGATCGATATAACAACGTTCGAACTCTGACATCAACACTTATACAAAAAATACATAACGTGGGCAACTTACAGTTAATAAACAACAAACTAAACGTAAACAATAATAAAGAGAATTAACAAAGTAGTAAATATGCTGCGTCGTGAATGTAGTCCGTTGCCCTAAGTAGAAATTAAAATGTGCAAAAGTGCTAAATCTTCAATAAAGTTCATTACCCCAAATATAAATTAAAATGTGCGGATATCCTGAATCGTCAATACAGTTCGTTACCCCAAACCAACGAACTGATTATAGGTCAACTGCTAGATCCGCAACCAGTTCGTTGGCTTGAATGAACGAACCGCTGTGTGTCAGCATACTCGCATATTTCTTGACGTCACTAAACAACAGTATTTAAAAGGGAAGTGAATGCTTTGCAAAAAGAAATTAAAACAAACTTCCAAAACTTGCGAAACATTAATTATCTAGAATGCCTATCAACAACTAATATAAAAGTCTATGGCATAAAGCAAATTTCTGAAGAGACGTGGTCAATACTTGCCAGTTTTAAAAAAGGATGATGTCATAGCAACTACACCCTTGGAAAAAGCTGAGCTGTTAGCAGAGTTGATGTTGCGAATTCTGCAACTAATGTCTTCGTGAACTTAGCTCAGCTACGTTTAGTCTGAAGCAGACTATTGGCGGCATAGCAAATGGTTTTGTTGTTGGTCCCGTAATTGGGAGAAGAACGCTCTTTGCGACTGTCTTCTTCGCTTGAATTTTCCGTTCCGCTGCTTCTGGACTCACACGCATCAGTATGCGATAACTCGCCACCCACCATTGTTGGTGACTTCTTGTCTAATTAAGGTTAATACCTCATTACCTTTTCCTTCCTTTTCTGTTTTTCCCCATTTTATAGGGCTGAAAAATGAAAAATTTCTGAAATTAAATAATTATTAGTTATAAATATGTTTTTGAAAATAAAAAAAGTAATTAGTGAAATAAAAAAATATTTATATAAAAAAAATCGCAGGTAGCGAAATGCTCGCTTTTTTGTGTGAGGGTTTTTTTCCCTAGCCGGTAGCAGGTAGCTGAGCGATCTGGTGCGGGATCTTTATTAGATGTGCTCGCGTTGAGCGCTTGATGCTGACTGCATGAATTCCTTTTTACAATTTGAATGTGGCGCACTGCAAGTGCCTACATTCGTATTCCAAGTAATAAATTAATAACAATAATAACATGCATGACATTTATGAGTAAGTTCCAATAGTAGTGCGCTCACAATAATACAATTCTGGTTTGTATTATGGGGATACATGGTGTATGCATTGATACACTCCATTGCATTATCGTCTGTTTGTGTGGATATAGATATATGGTGTTAAGTTAAGAGAATTATTCTTGTGTGTTTTATTTATAGATATATGGTATAAGAGTTTTTAATGTTACAATTCCTTCCTTCTTTAGGAAAGAGAATTATTCTTGTGTATTTTATATATATTGTGTATTTTGAACTTAATTGAATTAATTGAACTGTTTTCGATCCTGAGTGGTCTCTTAGGAATTTCATGTTCTCGTCTACGAGTAAAAAAATGGCCTTCGTTTTTGAAATAATAAGTTTTACTTTTCATTTAGTACAGTAATCCGAGTATGTTAACACTGCTTCTCGTAATGACGTTACTATTGGTGCCCGAAATCTTGATGTGGTATATATGCAAAGAGCGCCCTGTGACAGTTTTGCAGTACCGGAAAAGTTTGTAATATTTATTTTGTTTAATGTTTTATTTTTTTAAAACGTTTTTATTAGCTCGCTTTCGTGTATGTCTGACTGTGCCGGTGGAACTTTGTAATTGATTTTAAAATTAACTTCCCATTGAGCTAGAGAATTGAAACATAGCCCAGAACTGGATGAACATTGACAAATCACAGAAAAAAAGACAACAAATGGCAAACAAAATTAATTCAAAGCAAGTTTGCAATTTGTTTCAGATCAAAGCAAACCACTATACTCGTTTTAAACGTTTTAAATTAAAAATATATTTTTATTAGCTTAAATTGTTTTATTTTGATTAAATTATTTGCCTTCGTTTTTATTTTTTCAAAACACAGGATTCCTTTATTCATGTGTTTTAATAAATAACTAGCTGATTACCTGGCGTTGCCCAGGTATTGAATGATATCTATCTATAAGTAAAAGTAGTTTTTATTAACAGAAATATATTTTAAATTATAGCTATAGTATTTAAATTATAAAATAAAATTAAATAAACCTACATAAAATTATACATAAAATTAATTTAAAACAAATCTGGGAATTAAAGATGTTTCTTATTATTTTATTAATTAGTCATTTAATAATTATATGATTTAAATTTATCAACTTATGGACTTAAAGATGTTTCTATTTTATTAATTAGTCATTTAATAATTATATGATCGAGGGTGCTATGCCATCTGTACTGCGACTCTTTCTCAATAATAATTTTTCTTAACTCTAAACTTAACATAAAAGTATCAGGCAGCTACTGATCACGCAAAAAGCAACAAAAGTATCAGCCAGCCGCTAATCATGCAAAAACAATCCTTTGAGGACTTTATTTCTGGACATGACTCGTTTGTTAATGTTTCCCGAGTGAGTCGAAAATGTCAACAGATTGTCGAATGTGACCCCCAAAATCTTTGGATGTTTGATTGTAGGGATTGTCCTGCCGTGTATCGAGATGTCGAGCTGTAGGTTGACTTCTTTGGTCCAGGTGGTGAAAAGTGTAGCGGACGATTTTTCTGGAGACAGGATTAGATTTCGACTAGTAAAAAAGTCTTCTAGTGTATCGAGGTAGGCGTTGATGTTTCTGCAAATGGCAGGGATGTCCTTGCCTGAGGAAAGAATAGTGCAGTCGTCTGCGTACGATATCAATTTGACTCCGGTAGGTGGTGCAGGGAGTTTTCCCATGTAGTGGTTGAAGAGTGTTGGTGAGAGGACCCCTCCTTGGGGTTTGGAATGAAGCTGTAAAAGTAGTATAGCTTCTAGTATTTTCGCTGTTGGAGACAGGAGAGAAATTGGACGATATGAGGATCCTTGAGCTGCCTGTTTACCGGGCTTGAGTAGGGGAATAATTCTGCCCGTTTTCCAAAGGTCAGGGATGTCCAATGTTTCAAGTGAGAGGTTAAAGATTTGAGTGAGGTAAGTGATACCTGTTGAGCCAAGATTTTTGAGCATAATCGTTGCGATTCCATCCGGTCCAATGGCTTTGGAAGGTTTTACACTGCGTATGGCTAATTCAACTTCAGAGGGAAGTAGAATATGTGAGGTGTTGTCGTGGTCAAGGCTGTGCATCTTCCTGAGAGTATTGCGCTTGCTCTTGTTATAGTGCGTTGGGTGTTCTATGAACTGGCGGCAGAACATTGAGGAACATTTCCTGGGGCAGTCTTGTTGTGTGCTGTTGAATGTAATGGCTGTTAGGTCTCTGCGACTGGTGGTGTTGGAGAGCTCCTTGATAGTGGACCAGAGTTTCTTTGAGCCCCCGTCACAAGATTGAAGGTACTCCAGCCATTTAGTTCGCCTATGTTGGTTGACTAGGCGATCGATCTCGTGATTTAGTAGATCGATTCTGGTACTCGCGGGGTTGATGCTGCGAATATGATCACGTTCGTTAGCGAGCTGGACTGCTTCTGATGGGAATTTAGGCCTAATTGTAGGTATTCTGCCGGCTGGAATGAAACGTGCAGCTGCTCTAATGATGATCCGGCGGAGGATCTCCTGAAATTGCGTTGTTGGGGGGTGGTAACTGTCCCAATTGTCTTTCGATAAACCTAGTGAAACTTGGCCAGTCCGCCTTAGCATAATGACAAACGTGCGTTTTTCCGTTGACACAAAGTTATCGGCTTTATCCACAGTGATGATGATCGGGATATGGTCGGAGTTTAATGCTATGTCTGTTCTCCATGATGTACAAGCTAATAAAGTGTCGCTTACTATGCTGATATCTGGGGAGCTGGAACAGGTGGCACAGATCCTGGTGGGTGAGTTTTCATTGATGGTACCAAAGTTTGAATTATCGATTTGCTCAGCAATATGCGTGCCGCGACGATCATTCTCTAGATTCGAGTGCCAGCAATCATGGTGGGCGTTGAAATCCCCGACAATCAGGCGGTTACCGTCTGTAAGTAGATGTTCTAGAGAAGGAAGGTAGCCGGATGTGCAGCATGTTGTTGGTGGAATATACACATTTGTTATTTCAATTAGGGTGTCGTTGGACTTGACTGCAATGGTTTGTGTTTCGAGGTGTGGATCAGGTGTAATGGGTGCAGGTGTTGGCATGAGTCTGTAGTTGACCGAGTTGTGTACGATGAACGCAAGACCTCCTCCGCCTCCACTGTTTCTGTCCTTGCGTATTATGTTATAGTTGGTGCTTCTGGATAATAAGCAGGAGGGAGTGAGCTTTGTTTCTTGTATGGCAGCAATTAAGATCCCATGGTGCTCCATATAGTTGGTGATTTCTGTTACTTTTCCTCGTAAGCCGTTGCAATTCAGATGCATCACAGCGAAAGGTATGTGGTGTTCCTGTGTGGTATGTTGGTAGATTGCAGGTGGAGGTGAGACCGTGGATGTTGGTGTGGTGTTGATGAGCAAGTTGACGCTGTTTGTCGGATTTTGACTGGTTATGGGGGATGTTGTTGGTGGAGTGTGAAGTTGTGGGGTTGTCTGTACTGTTTGGTTGTAGCAGCATGGGGCCAAGAAGTTGGCGGTCCATTGATGACAGTTATTAAGTCCAGAGCATGTTCTAAGATGACACCAGTTCTCATAGCCATTGCATTTGACGGAAGAGGCATTGCCGTGTATGAGGCTTTGGCATACTGAGCAGTGCCAGGTAGTGGCGTTGTTGGTTGTCTGAACTCGTGCTCTGCAGCATTCCGCAATGAAACTCTGATTCCATTCTCTGATGTGGGCTAGACCTGAGCATCGTCTGAAATGGCACCAGTGTCCGCAGTTGTTGCACATAACTGAGGAGATGTTTTTGTTTATCCTTGTGTTGCATACGGAGCATGTCCAGCTCCGAGGACCTGGATGCGGCTCGATGCCGGCTAGAAGAAGTAGTATGCGGAGCAAGGATGCCGGCGTTATTTGCTCCACTATGGAAAAAACGTTTGGAGTGAACGAATTGTAGTTGATTGTTGACATTCTTTGGCCAGGAGATTCCTGGGTCGATTCCTGTACGAAGACCCAAATGTCGTGAGAATCGCTGAGAAGTCGTCGTAGTTTGGTGTGCCAGCCACGTATTTTAATGCGGTTCCAAGGAAGTTGATTATTCGAGCATGTCTATGGTGCACACGAAGAGAGTCTATAGTTTTCGATATTTGCTCCAGATCACCCTCTAGCAGTTTTTTCATGTTTGTGGAAACAGTTTGGTCAGCTTTTGGGTTGGGATCCTAAGTCTTCTTGCACCACCTTTTCGACAAAAATTCCGCTAAGCTTATTTCCTAAACGTTTGTTGACTTTAACATAGACTTTCTCCCCTGGAAAATATGTCTTAGCAACGGCTTCCCTATTATGATAGGTCAAATCTGATTTCTGTTTGGCAATGATATTTTTCAGTTTAGTGGTGGAGTGAATCGATCTATTATATCTTGCTGTGGCCATTGAAATGAGTTCTACAGTGTCCTCTATGGAAAGTCCCAGTTTAAGACATCTCGCGATATCCGTAAGTGTGCTGTGAAAACGTTCTACTTGACCGTTGGATGTGCTATGTAAGGGTGGAGTTGTGTAGATATCAGCACCGAATTCGTTTTTGATTAAAGTTTTTACAGTCTGTGAGTTAAGTGACTTTTCGTTGTCGCAAACTATTGTTTTCGTTCCTGGGAGGGATGGTATATGGGTTTCTCCTATTTCTTGTGTTCCAGGGTGTCTTTCATATTTTGCCTAGCGGCATGTTTTGCAATTAAGGGCTAATGTTTTTAATTTTTTTCTTAAATTTGGGGAAAAATAGTCTTCGAGTACTTGTTTCGCGTTTTCTGAAATCGAGCGATGTGCTCTATTGTGCTCATTCATTAGTATCTCCATCTGGTCGTCTGAATTAAAAACATCAGTGACGAACCTGTTTGCATAGCGGAATTTGACATTATTTTTCCTGAAGGATATTTTGTAATAAGGAAATGCTGAATTTGCGCCATAGTATGAAGATCGCAATAAATTGCGTTGACCAACTGAGGATTTACTGAGTCTTCAATGTGTTTGAGAATGACATGACATTTATGAGTAAGTTCCAATAGTAGTGCGCTCACAATGTATTGTGTGTGGATATTCTGGTTTGTATTATGGGGATACATGGTGTATGCATTGATACACTCCATTGCATTATCGTCTGTTTGTGTGGATATAGATATATGGTGTTAAGTTAAGAGAATTATTCTTGTGTGTTTTATTTATAGATATATGGTATAAGAGTTTTTAATGTTACAATTCCTTCCTTCTTTAGGAAAGAGAATTATTCTTGTGTATTTTATATATATGGTGTATTTTGAACTTAATTGAATTAATTGAACTGTTTTCGATCCTGAGTGGTCTCTTAGGAATTTCATGTTCTCGTCTACGAGTAAAAAAATGGCCTTCGTTTTTGAAATAATAAGTTTTACTTTTCATTTAGTACAGTAATCCGAGTATGTTAACACTGCTTCTCGTAATGACGTTACTATTGGTGCCCGAAATCTTGATGTGGTATATCTGCAAAGAGCGCCCTGTGACAGGTACCGGAAAAGTTTGTAATATTTATTTTGTTTAATGTTTTATTTTTTTAAAACGTTTTTATTAGCTCGCTTTCGTGTATGTCTGACTGTGCCGGTGGAACTTTGTAATTGATTTTAAAATTAACTTCCCATTGAGCTAGAGAATTGAAACATAGCTCAGAACTGGATGAACATTGACAAATCACAGAAAAAAAGACAACAAATGGCAAACAAAATTAATTCAAAGCAAGTTTGCAATTTGTTTCAGATCAAAGCAAACCACTATACTCGTTTTAAAGGTTTTAAATTAAAAATATATTTTTATTAGCTTAAATTGTTTTATTTTGATTAAATTATTTGCCTTCGTTTTTATTTTTTCAAAACACAGGATTCCTTTATTCATGTGTTTTAATAAATAACTAGCTGATTACCCGGCGTTGCCCAGGTCTTGAATGATATCTATCTATAAGTAAAAGTAGTTTTTATTAACAGAAATATATTTTAAATTATAGCTATAGTATTCAAATTATAAAATAAAATTAAATAAACCTACATAAAATTATACATAAAATTAATTTAAAACAAATCTTGGAATTAAAGATGTTTCTTATTATTTTATTAATTAGTCACTTAATAATTATATGATTTAAATTTGTCAACTTATGGACTTAAAGATGTTTCTATTTTATTAATTAGTCATTTAATAATTATATGATCGAGGGTGCTATGCCATCTGTACTGCGACTCTTTCTCAATAATAATTTTTCTTAACTCTAAACTTAACATAAAAGTATCAGGCAGCTGCTGATCACGCAAAAAACAACAAAAGTATCAGCCAGCCGCTAATCATGCAATAACAATAGTATTGGGTCGCGATTGGCTTATTTGCGCAACCGGATAACGAAAAGTTAACACGACCAAAGAGTGCAAAACTTAGGGAACGAGAAATGCGCATGTGCTGCGATTTCAGCGAAAAGCAAAGGGAATATAAAAATGAAAAATAATGATTGTATGATATTTCGACTGTAGTTTTTGCTAAAATAACATTTTGGAAATCAGAAATAGTAACGTTGAAGATAACGTGCATTAACTACTCCCCCCTTTAAGGATCTGCCGTCCCCGGCTGATCGAATTCGCGCGGACATTATTAATTTGCACCTTCGTTTATTTTGCTTTGCATTTTAACCCATAGATATATGCCGCAAATCACCAGAGCGAGTGTGAAAAGAGAAACTGAGGTAAATAGGGTACCTTTGACCCGTAATGCAAATGAGAAATATGTTGAACGTTTTCGATACTTAGTTCATGTAAGTATTGGAGTGATAGGGTGGAAGTATGATCCGTGACGTTAACGGAGTGCGCAATAGGGATTTCAGGACTTTTGAAGGCGATTTTGCGTAAGTTCTTAAATCTTGTCGAATTGACTATTAGCACGTCTTCAAACGTGATCAGAAAAGTGCCTTTTTGTAAATGCTTGGTTTAATTCCGGTCCCGTATTGTAAAAGGTTGGTCGTTAACTATAACGATGCCATCTTCGATAGCAGTAATGGGTGGTACATTGTGGGCAGAAGTTGTGCCACAAGCCGCAGTATAATTATATAATAGTCCATTAAGGCACGTATTATTTCCGCCGGTCAGGGGCTGACAAAATGAGACTGTGGATTTCTTATTAGAATTATCTAACATAAGATATTTATATCCGCATTATGCAACTTCATTCACTTCAAAGGATAGTATTTTATTATGACGTATAATTGGATAAATTATCTTTTTGTTATAGTTTGATTTTTGAACTCTCTATATTAACTTCTCTTGTTTGTGGCTGGCTGGCTGGCTGGCTGGCACACCAAATTTTGTGATCAATTTTTAACCCACTTCCTAAAGTCCGATTATATTGAAATTTTGCACACATGTGTATTTCCCATAATAACACTTTCTATTAAATTTGGGGCCCCTCGGGCTGCGGGGTCGGGGGCACCCACACAAATCTTATAAAAAAAGTACCCGATTTTCTTCAAATTGTATAAGCATGTGCATCTATGTTAAGCAACACTTTTTGTAAATATTTGGAAGTGATCGGGCCCCGGGTCGGGGGGCACCAACACAAATCTTATAAAAAAAGAACCCGATTTTCTTCAAATTTTATACGCATGTGTATCTCCGTTGGGCAACACTTTTTGTATATATTTGGAAATGATCAGGAGGGGCTCCCTTTGTACTTTGTGTATCAATTAGAGAATTTGGAAATTTAATTAAAAAGGTAATAACGTCTTCATCTTGTAAAATCTTAAGTTTAGCATTTAAAATTACTTCATTTATCATCATATTTGGCTCTACAACCGGGATCCGGTCCTGGCCTCCCGCAAAAAGTCTCTCCACCGGTCTCGATTTCAAGCCGATGTCATCCAGTTTGGCATCCCTAAACTCTGGGCGTCATGGTCTACGCCCTGGTCCAGCGTAGGCTTGACCGGCCTCGCTGTCGTGTTCCATAAATCCTACCACAAAGGACTTTCCGAGCAGGATCCTCTTCGCTCATGCGAGCTAGGTGTCCTGCCCACCGGAGCCTACCGAGCTTAATTTTCTTCACGATGTCGACATCGCGGTAACTCTCGTAGATCTCATCATTATAGAGTCTCCGGAATCGTCCTTCCTCACATACGGGGCCAACAATTCTCCGTAAGACTTTTCTCTCGAACGCGGCTAAGAGGTCAGAATGCTTTTTGCTAAGCACCCAGTCTATATCAATAGCTTGGATGTTATGGTTAAGTTCCTGGATTTGAAGAGTCTTGACAGACCACAGTAGGCTTTGTTGGCTTTAAGCAACCGTGCGCGTATTTCTGGTTCCATGCTGTTATCGGCTGCTATAGTTGACCCGAGATAGTTAAAGGATTGCACTACTTCAAATTCGCGCTCCACTATTTGAACTGAGGGACCAATGTTGGCTCTTCTACTCGCAGACGTGGCCACCATGTACTTTGTTTTGCTCTCATTTATGTGCAGCCCAAGATTTCGTGCCGCCTGCTCTATCTGGATGAAAGCTTCCTTCTTACTGCATTTATGCTGACGTTAAAATTCATTTCAGCTTTTAAAATGAAGCCTATTTCCGAACTGTCTAGTAATATGGGGTTAATCATTTGTGGTTTCCCTAAGGCAATAGATAATTCTATGTTATCCAGTTCTCTGATTACCGCCCTGTTTCTACCACTAAGTAAGTCATAGAGACGTCCGGAGTCAATGTCCGTAGTTTTTGTTTTATCTAGTAAAATGTTTTCAGTACGAGTTAGATTATTTATTTGAGATTACATTTCCGTGTTTATAAATATTTGTGCGTTACTTGTTGTAATTAACTCACTTTGTTTATTGCGAACATCTGAGAAGTCGTCGTGTCTACGGTGCACACGAAGAGAGTCTATAGTTTTCGTTATTTGCTCCAGATCACCCTCTAGCAGTTTTTTCATGTTTGTGGAAACAGTTTAGTCAGCTTTTGGGTTGGGATCCTAAGTCTTCTTGCACCACCTTTTCGACAAAAATTCCGCTAAGCTTATTTCCTAAACGTTTGTTGACTTTAACATAGACTTTCTCCCCTGGAATATATGTCTTAGCAACGGCTTCCCTATTATAATAGGTCAAATCTGATTTCTGTTTGGCAATGATATTTTTCAGTTTAGTGGTGGAGTGAATCGATCTATTATATCTTGCTGTGGCCATTGAAATGAGTTCTACAGTGTCCTCTATGGAAAGTCCCAGTTTAAGACATCTCGCGATATCCGTAAGTGTGCTGTGAAAACGTTCTACTTGACCGTTGGATGTGCTATGTAAGGGTGGAGTTGTGTAGATATCAGCACCGAATTCGTTTTTGATTAAAGTTTTTACAGTCTGTGAGTTAAGTGACTTTTCGTTGTCGCAAACTATTGTTTTCGTTCCTGGGAGGGATGGTATATGGGTTTCTCCTATTCCTTGTGTTCCAGGGTGTCTTTCATATTTTGCCTAGCGGCATGTTTTGCAATTAAGGGCTAATGTTTTTAATTTTTTTCTTAAATTTGGGGAAAAATAGTCTTCGAGTACTTGTTTCGCGTTTTCTGAAATCGAGCGATGTGCTCTATTGTGCTCATTCATTAGTATCTCCATCTGGTCGTCTGAATTAAAAACATCAGTGACGAACCTGTTTGCATAGCGGAATTTGACATTATTTTTCCTGAAGGATATTTTGTAATAAGGAAATGCTGAATTTGCGCCATAGTATGAAGATCGCAATAAATTGCGTTGACCAACTGAGGATTTACTGAGTCTTCAATGTGTTTGAGAATGACATGACATTTATGAGTAAGTTCCAATAGTAGTGCGCTCACAATGTATTGTGTGTGGATATTCTGGTTTGTATTATGGGGATACATGGTGTATGCATTGATACACTCCATTGCATTATCGTCTGTTTGTGTGGATATAGATATATGGTGTTAAGTTAAGAGAATTATTCTTGTGTGTTTTATTTATAGATATATGGTATAAGAGTTTTTAATGTTACAATTCCTTCCTTCTTTAGGAAAGAGAATTATTCTTGTGTATTTTATATATATGGTGTATTTTGAACTTAATTGAATTAATTGAACTGTTTTCGATCCTGAGTGGTCTCTTAGGAATTTCATGTTCTCGTCTACGAGTAAAAAAATGGCCTTCGTTTTTGAAATAATAAGTTTTACTTTTCATTTAGTACAGTAATCCGAGTATGTTAACACTGCTTCTCGTAATGACGTTACTATTGGTGCCCGAAATCTTGATGTGGTATATCTGCAAAGAGCGCCCTGTGACAGGTACCGGAAAAGTTTGTAATATTTATTTTGTTTAATGTTTTATTTTTTTAAAACGTTTTTATTAGCTCGCTTTCGTGTATGTCTGACTGTGCCGGTGGAACTTTGTAATTGATTTTAAAATTAACTTCCCATTGAGCTAGAGAATTGAAACATAGCTCAGAACTGGATGAACATTGACAAATCACAGAAAAAAAGACAACAAATGGCAAACAAAATTAATTCAAAGCAAGTTTGCAATTTGTTTCAGATCAAAGCAAACCACTATACTCGTTTTAAACGTTTTAAATTAAAAATATATTTTTATTAGCTTAAATTGTTTTATTTTGATTAAATTATTTGCCTTCGTTTTTATTTTTTCAAAACACAGGATTCCTTTATTCATGTGTTTTAATAAATAACTAGCTGATTACCCGGCGTTGCCCAGGTCTTGAATGATATCTATCTATAAGTAAAAGTAGTTTTTATTAACAGAAATATATTTTAAATTATAGCTATAGTATTCAAATTATAAAATAAAATTAAATAAACCTACATAAAATTATACATAAAATTAATTTAAAACAAATCTTGGAATTAAAGATGTTTCTATTATTTTATTAATTAGTCACTTAATAATTATATGATTTAAATTTGTCAACTTATGGACTTAAAGATGTTTCTATTTTATTAATTAGTCATTTAATAATTATATGATCGAGGGTGCTATGCCATCTGTACTGCGACTCTTTCTCAATAATAATTTTTCTTAACTCTAAACTTAACATAAAAGTATCAGGCAGCTGCTGATCACGCAAAAAACAACAAAAGTATCAGCCAGCCGCTAATCATGCAATAACAATAGTATTGGGTCGCGATTGGCTTATTTGCGCAACCGGATAACGAAAAGTTAACACGACCAAAGAGTGCAAAACTTAGGGAACGAGAAATGCGCATGTGCTGCGATTTCAGCGAAAAGCAAAGGGATCAGCCGTCCCCGGCTGATCGAATTCGCGCGGACATTATTAATTTGCACCTTCGTTTATTTTGCTTTGCATTTTAACCCATAGATATATGCCGCAAATCACCAGAGCGAGTGTGAAAAGAGAAACTGAGGTAAATAGGGTACCTTTGACCCGTAATGCAAATGAGAAATATGTTGAACGTTTTCGATACTTAGTTCATGTAAGTATTGGAGTGATAGGGTGGAAGTATGATCCGTGACGTTAACGGAGTGCGCAATAGGGATTTCAGGACTTTTGAAGGCGATTTTGCGTAAGTTCTTAAATCTTGTCGAATTGACTATTAGCACGTCTTCAAACGTGATCAGAAAAGTGCCTTTTTGTAAATGCTTGGTTTAATTCCGGTCCCGTATTGTAAAAGGTTGGTCGTTAACTATAACGATGCCATCTTCGATAGCAGTAATGGGTGGTACATTGTGGGCAGAAGTTGTGCCACAAGCCGCAGTATAATTATATAATAGTCCATTAAGGCACGTATTATTTCCGCCGGTCAGGGGCTGACAAAATGAGACTGTGGATTTCTTATTAGAATTATCTAACATAAGATATTTATATCCGCATTATGCAACTTCATTCACTTCAAAGGATAGTATTTTATTATGACGTATAATTGGATAAATTATCTTTTTGTTATAGTTTGATTTTTGAACTCTCTATATTAACTTCTCTTGTTTGTGGCTGGCTGGCTGGCTGGCTGGCACACCAAATTTTGTGATCAATTTTTAACCCACTTCCTAAAGTCCGATTATATTGAAATTTTGCACACATGTGTATTTCCCATAATAACACTTTCTATTAAATTTGGGGCCCCTCGGGCTGCGGGGTCGGGGGCACCCACACAAATCTTATAAAAAAAGTACCCGATTTTCTTCAAATTGTATAAGCATGTGCATCTATGTTAAGCAACACTTTTTGTAAATATTTGGAAGTGATCGGGCCCCGGGTCGGGGGGCACCAACACAAATCTTATAAAAAAAGAACCCGATTTTCTTCAAATTTTATACGCATGTGTATCTCCGTTGGGCAACACTTTTTGTATATATTTGGAAATGATCAGGAGGGGCTCCCTTTGTACTTTGTGTATCAATTAGAGAATTTGGAAATTTAATTAAAAAGGTAATAACGTCTTCATCTTGTAAAATCTTAAGTTTAGCATTTAAAATTACTTCATTTATCATCATATTTGGCTCTACAACCGGGATCCGGTCCTGGCCTCCCGCAAAAAGTCTCTCCACCGGTCTCGATTTCAAGCCGATGTCATCCAGTTTGGCATCCCTAAACTCTGGGCGTCATGGTCTACGCCCTCGTCCAGCGTAGGCTTGACCGGCCTCGCTGTCGTGTTCCATAAATCCTACCACAAAGGACTTTCCGAGCAGGATCCTCTTCGCTCATGCGAGCTAGGTGTCCTGCCCACCGGAGCCTACCGAGCTTAATTTTCTTCACGATGTCGACATCGCGGTAACTCTCGTAGATCTCATCATTATAGAGTCTCCGGAATCGTCCTTCCTCACATACGGGGCCAACAATTCTCCGTAAGACTTTTCTCTCGAACGCGGCTAAGAGGTCAGAATGCTTTTTGCTAAGCACCCAGTCTATATCAATAGCTTGGATGTTATGGTTAAGTTCCTGGATTTGAAGAGTCTTGACAGACCACAGTAGGCTTTGTTGGCTTTAAGCAACCGTGCGCGTATTTCTGGTTCCATGCTGTTATCGGCTGCTATAGTTGACCCGAGATAGTTAAAGGATTGCACTACTTCAAATTCGCGCTCCACTATTTGAACTGAGGGACCAATGTTGGCTCTTCTACTCGCAGACGTGGCCACCATGTACTTTGTTTTGCTCTCATTTATGTGCAGCCCAAGATTTCGTGCCGCCTGCTCTATCTGGATGAAAGCTTCCTTCTTACTGCATTTATGCTGACGTTAAAATTCATTTCAGCTTTTAAAATGAAGCCTATTTCCGAACTGTCTAGTAATATGGGGTTAATCATTTGTGGTTTCCCTAAGGCAATAGATAATTCTATGTTATCCAGTTCTCTGATTACCGCCCTGTTTCTACCACTAAGTAAGTCATAGAGACGTCCGGAGTCAATGTCCGTAGTTTTTGTTTTATCTAGTAAAATGTTTTCAGTACGAGTTAGATTATTTATTTGAGATTACATTTCCGTGTTTATAAATATTTGTGCGTTACTTGTTGTAATTAACTCACTTTGTTTATTGCGAACATCTGAGAAGTCGTCGTAGTCTGGTGTGCCAGCCACGTATTTTAATGCGGTTCCAAGGAAGTTGATTCTTCGAGCATGTCTACGGTGCACACGAAGAGAGTCTATAGTTTTCGTTATTTGCTCCAGATCACCCTCTAGCAGTTTTTTCATGTTTGTGGAAACAGTTTAGTCAGCTTTTGGGTTGGGATCCTAAGTCTTCTTGCACCACCTTTTCGACAAAAATTCCGCTAAGCTTATTTCCTAAACGTTTGTTGACTTTAACATAGACTTTCTCCCCTGGAATATATGTCTTAGCAACGGCTTCCCTATTATAATAGGTCAAATCTGATTTCTGTTTGGCAATGATATTTTTCAGTTTAGTGGTGGAGTGAATCGATCTATTATATCTTGCTGTGGCCATTGAAATAAGTTCTACAGTGTCCTCTATGGAAAGTCCCAGTTTAAGACATCTCGCGATATCCGTAAGTGTGCTGTGAAAACGTTCAACTTGACCGTTGGATTTGCTATGTAATGGTGGAGTTGTGTAGATATCAGCACCGAATTCGTTTTTGATTAAAGCTTTTAGAGTCTGTGAGTTAAGTGACTTTTCGTTGTCGCAAACTATTGTTTTCGTTCCCTTAAAAATTTTCAGTATCTCTAAAAGAGCTGGTTTGATGTCAATAATGGCTCTTGATGCTATTGGTTGTATTAAAAATGTCTATATGTAGTATATCGCCTGGGAGGGATGGTATATGGGTTTCTCCTATTTCTTGTGTTCCAGGGTGTCTTTCATATTTTGCCTAGCGGCATGTTTTGCAATTAAGGGCTAATGTTTTTAATTTTTTTCTTAAATTTGGGGAAAAATAGTCTTCGAGTACTTGTTTCGCGTTTTCTGAAATCGAGCGATGTGCTCTATTGTGCTCATTCATTAGTATCTCCATCTGGTCGTCTGAATTAAAAACATCAGTGACGAACCTGTTTGCATAGCGGAATTTGACATTATTTTTCCTGAAGGATATTTTGTAATAAGGAAATGCTGAATTTGCGCCATAGTATGAAGATCGCAATAAATTGCGTTGACCAACTGAGGATTTACTGAGTCTTCAATGTGTTTGAGAAGATCTTCAGTTTCTTTGTAAAGTATGCTGTGACGAATACGATTTTGGAAAAGGATCTTTGATTTTCATTTAGATTCAGTGCTTGGTGTAAGGAGAATCTGGTTTTTAAAACTATTTATTGGGTTTTGCACAGTGCGGCTTACTTCAGTAAGCGATATTTTGCTACCGCAGGCTTGCATTGAACATGTGGACATGCAGTCCGTGACTGCATTGATGTATTGTCGCGAAAGGGCGTCGGCGACGACATTATCCTTGCCTGGCTTGTAAAAGAATGTTGGGGAGTACTCTTGTATGAAGGCTTTCCACCGCTTTAGCTTTGAATTTGGATTTTTGTCCGAAGTAGAGGTTGGTGGTCTGTGAAAATGTTTAAATTGTTGACACCGTATAGATAGTGTCTGAGGGTTTTTAGAGCCCAAACGATGGACAAAAGCTCACGCTCGTTCGTAGGGTAATTTTCCTCTGTAGGAGACAGAGTCCTTGAAATCATGAATATGCATACCTCAGACCGAACGGCAAACGGCAGAATTCAAATTTCCCGTTATTGATGCTGTCTTTTAACGATCGTGCTCGGCTAGATTTGTTTGGTGGAATCCACTCTTTAAATCTAATGTTGTAAAGAATTTAGCCGTTCCATGGTTGGCCAATATAACGGATGGATCGGGTATGGGGTACCTATCAGAAATAGTCTTAGAATTTGAGTGTAATCAAAGACGAGACGTTTATTTGGCTTATCTACGACCCAAACAGGGCTATTGAAGGGGGACCTAGAAGGTCTAATTATGCCATCGCGCAAAAGTTTTTCAACCTCATTGTTGACGATTTCAATCATCGAAATAGGGTACGACTGGTACCTTGAGTATATGGGCTCTTAGTCTTTTGTTCTAATACCTAGTTGCTGAAATATTTGTGTTGAAGGGCAGGGCTTGGTCAGGGTTTGCGAATACGCCTGCATTTTAATGAATAACTTCATGAAATTTTTCTTCAAAATTTTTAGGTATACGTGAAACCGTATTAATTCATTGTTGAATCTAAATACAAATATTTCAGCTTTTCCTGGCCCCCTGCGAAGAAAAGAGTATCCTTTTCCGCGTATATTACACCTTTAATACTCTTTTCCAAATTGAAACCAAAAATTCCATCAAATAAGAGTAGGTTCTCGAGCAAGAAAAATGTTTCGGTATGTTTGCATAAATTAAGAAATGTTTTGTATTCAACTTTATTGGCACCGTGAATCGATTTTACAAGGAAAGGTGTCGAGTTTTTTTACACCCTTTAAATTTTTTAAATTTTTTATGTAACTTCTGGAGGCTCCGGTGTCAACCAGAAGTTTTATGTTCTCTCCGCCTATTGATCGTTCGATGTAGGGGAGTAACGAGCTTCCCCTAAAAAATTAATTTGATCTTCAAAATTTGAGTCTTAGTTTGGACAATTTTTCTGCAAGGAAGGGTTAACTGGTATAGCCAGCTCTTGTGTAGAAACGCAACTTTCTTCCTGTAGGTATTCGTGTCCTAGATTGTTAATTCTTTGATTCTTTCTGGGATTATATCTTTCTGAGTCTGCTCCTCTTTTCTGTAATTGGGTATGCTGAAAATTATTAACCCTTGCTGTACGCATACTGATGTCTGTGTCTAGAGCAAGGTTATGCTGTTGTGTTGTAAAGTGTGGCAAATTTGCTCTTAGGGTGGGACTTTGAACTGGGTTACAAAAGTTTATTGTGGTTGGGGATGGGGAAACTGACCGATATGACGATAGTTTGGACGTGCTGGAGAATTAAGGTGAATTAGGAATTAGGACTTAATGAGCTCGCAGGCTGCTGTTTAATGTTTTGTGAGAGTGGTGGGTTAAAGAACCTAAAGTTGGTTGCGGGAGTTTTTTGTTCGATATTTCGCGGTTGCCAGCGATTTTGCGGATTTTGTGTGTTGATTATGTTTTGTTTGGTGTTCGGCTGATTAGGTGTTACTCTGGTCAGTCCATTATTGTAAATTTCAGCGAAATAGTATCTGTTCTGGTTCGTCTCTAATTCTTGCGCCAAGGTTAGAGCTGCAGGTAGGTCCGGCGGTTTGCAGGAGAAAATAGTGGTGCAGAGGGGTCTGCGAAGTCCGGAAATGAAGACGTCCTGCCGATACTTTTGGTTAAGTGATTCCACTAGAGAAGTATTTGTCTGGTAAGACATTAGAACTTTGTTTATTATAGAAGTCAATTTGCGTTCTACTTCATCGTAGAAATGAAGCATTGATTTCTGACCTTGCCTTAGAGTTGAGAGTTCTTGCTCTAGGGTATAAATCGACTTTTTGTCGGCGTATGCGAAATACAGTCTTTCGATAATCACATCGAAGTTCAAAACTGTAGGTGCTAAGTACCGAATCGGCACTTCCTTCAATTTTGTTACGCAAAATGGCCACTGCCTGGTAGTACTTGAAGCTACCCCCGTAAGGCTCGAAGAGTTTATAAGCCGTAACCGCTGCTTGGCGCCACGCAACATATTTTGCGGCGTCACCCTTGAACTCAGGGACCGATTTCACTATATCAAGCGTTTCACTACATTCGATTCCTTGCAAAATTTCTATTGGTTATGCTGCGGTATTTCTGGTGAGGGTTCCAACCCGGTAAGTCTGTTGCTAAGTTCGTTGATTGACTGTTGAAAGTCCTGTCTTGTCTGTTCGGTTGCCTGTCTGATTGCAGTTTTTAAAGAAAAATACTCATAAAAATAATTGGTTTAACGAACATTGCAGGTCAGCAGTCGCGTGTAAAAAAGCAGCCCATTTGGACTACGTTAATTGCACTTCTGAAGAAAACCTTGTAAAGTTTCGAATAGCTAGAAACAGATCAAACGCTATATTGAAAAGGTCCAAAATAATATATGACCTTAAGATTCGAGATAGCATGCGAAAAATTTTGGATTCTGATTCAAACAGTCGAAGCTTTTGGTCGTTTGCTGCATTGGTTAAAAGAAACTTTGCAGACAATACTTCGTCTATTCCTTCTTTATTTCATAATGGTATTCATTATAGAACTAATATTGAGAAAGCTAATCTCTTAGCTTCTCATTTCGCTGGTGCGTCTACTCTTCCTTTAACTAATCAAAGCCCCCCAACTCTACCGAATCTAGGCCCAGGTATGTCTAAAATCTATTTTCGGAAACGGGTTGTTTCAAAGATTCTGAAAGAACTTGACCCCAATAAAGCGACTGGCCCCGACGGTATTCCGCCATTAGTATTGAAAAGTTGTCATCTTATTTGGCAAAACCGCTTAGCAAATTGTTTCATCTCTCAATGAAGACAGGTGTTTTTCCATCATTTTGGAAAATAGCAAATATTCAACCCGTTCCGAAAAAAAGGTGATAAATAGGCACCTACGAACTACCGACCTATTGCTTTGTTGTCGGTTCTATCGAAGGTAATGGAATATATCGTTAATTTTAGACTAATGAACTATCTGGATTCGAATGTTCTTTTATCCGATGTGCAGTATGGATTTCGTAAAAATCGATCTTCAGGCGAACTAATGACGTGCATGACTCATTGTTTGGAGCGAAGCATTGAAAACCTAGGTGAATCAAGCGTTGTTTCCTTAGATATTGCTAAAGCTTTTGACAGAGTATGGCATGATTGTCTTATTAATAAGATTCGTGCGCTGAATTTACACTCCTCTCTCATTACATGGATTGAGAATTATTTATGGAACCGTAAAATAAAAGTTGTATTAAATGGTATATCTTCAGACCCAAGTAGCAATTTGTTTGCTATTAAGAAAGATTTTCTTATATCAGGCAAAATCAGAAGTTATTCAGAAAGTGTTAAGCAAAATTTTAGTTATGTCTGAATACTTTGCCTATATTGAAAATATAAGTTCTGATTTTGCTTAAATTTTTGCTAAAATTCAGAATGTTTAAAAATATTAATTTATTCTGAAGGTTTTGCTTAATTTCAGCTCTGATTCAAAGCAAAATAGTTTTCTTAAATACATGGCGTTTCTAAGAAAATTATTTTGCTCTGATTCAGAGCTGAAATTAGGCAACACGTTCAGACTAAATAAAAATTTTCAAACACTCTGAACTTTAGCAAAAGCCAGTTGCAAAATCAGGGCATTTTTTGCCAATATTTTTGCTATTTTTCAGCGTTTTTTAAGCAAACTATTTTGCTCTGATTCAGAGCTGAAATTAAGCAAAATGTGCGGATTAAATTAAAATTTTCAAACATTCTGAATTTTAGCAAAAGCCAGTTGCAAAATCAGGGCATTTTTTGCCAATATTTTTGCTATTTTTCAGCGTTTTTAAGCAAACTCTTTTGCTCTGATTCAGAGCTGAAATTAGGCAACACGTTCAGACTAAATAAAAATTTTCAAACACTCTGAATTTTAGCAAAAGCTAGTTGCAAAATCAGAGCATTTTTTGCCAATATTTTTGCTATTTTTCAGCGTTTTTTAAGCAAACTCTTTTGCTCTGATTCAGAGCTGAAATTAGGCAACACGTTCAGACTAAATAAAAATTTTCAAACACTCTGAATTTTAGCAAAAGCTAGTTGCAAAATCAGAACATTTTTTGCCAATATTTTTGCTATTTTTCAGCGTTTTTTAAGCAAACCCTTTTGCTCTGATTCAGAGCTGAAATTAGGCAACACGTTCAGACTAAATAAAAAATTTCAAACACTCTGAATTTAAGCAAAAGCTAGTTGCAAAATCAGAGAATTTTTTGCCAATATTTTTGCTATTTTTCAGCGTTTTTTAAGCAAACTCTTTTGCTCTGATTCAGAGCTGAAATTAGGCAACACGTTCAGACTAAATAAAAATTTTCAAACACTCTGAATTTTAGCAAAAGCTAGTTGCAAAATCAGAGCATTTTTTGCCAATATTTTTGCTATTTTCAGCGTTTTTGAAGCAAACTCTTTTGCTCTGATTCAGAGCTGAAATTAGGCAACACGTTCAGACTAAATAAAAAATTTCAAACACTCTGAATTTAAGCAAAAGCTAGTTGCAAAATCAGAGAATTTTTTGCCAATATTTTTGCTATTTTTCAGCGTTTTTTAAGCAAACTCTTTTGCTCTGATTCAGAGCTGAAAGTAGGCAACACGTTCAGACTAAATAAAAAATTTCAAACACTCTGAATTTAAGCAAAAGCTAGTTGCAAAATCAGAGAATTTTTTGCCAATATTTTTGCTATTTTTCAGCGTTTTTGAAGCAAACTCCTTTGCTCTGATTCAGAGCTGAAATTAGGCAACACGTTCAGACTAAATAAAAATTTTCAAACACTCTGAATTTTAGCAAAAGCTAGTTGCAAAATCAGAACATTTTTTGCCAATATTTTTGCTATTTTTCAGCGTTTTTTAAGCAAACCCTTTTGCTCTGATTCAGAGCTGAAATTAGGCAACACGTTCAGACTAAATAAAAAATTTCAAACACTCTGAATTTAAGCAAAAGCTAGTTGCAAAATCAGAGAATTTTTTGCCAATATTTTTGCTATTTTTCAGCGTTTTTTAAGCAAACTCTTTTGCTCTGATTCAGAGCTGAAATTAGGCAACACGTTCAGACTAAATAAAAATTTTCAAACACTCTGAATTTTAGCAAAAGCTAGTTGCAAAATCAGAGCATTTTTTGCCAATATTTTTGCTATTTTCAGCGTTTTTGAAGCAAACTCTTTTGCTCTGATTCAGAGCTGAAATTAGGCAACACGTTCAGACTAAATAAAAAATTTCAAACACTCTGAATTTAAGCAAAAGCTAGTTGCAAAATCAGAGAATTTTTTGCCAATATTTTTGCTATTTTTCAGCGTTTTTTAAGCAAACTCTTTTGCTCTGATTCAGAGCTGAAAGTAGGCAACACGTTCAGACTAAATAAAAAATTTCAAACACTCTGAATTTAAGCAAAAGCTAGTTGCAAAATCAGAGAATTTTTTGCCAATATTTTTGCTATTTTTCAGCGTTTTTGAAGCAAACTCTTTTGCTCTGATTCAGAGCTGAAATTAGGCAACACGTTCAGACTAAATAAAAAATTTCAAACACTCTGAATTTAAGCAAAAGCTAGTTGCAAAATCAGAGAATTTTTTGCCAATATTTTTGCTATTTTTCAGCGTTTTTTAAGCAAACTCTTTTGCTCTGATTCAGAGCTGAAATTATGCAACACGTTCAGACTAAATAAAAATTTTCAAACACTCTGAATTTTAGCAAAAGCTAGTTGCAAAATCAGAGCATTTTTTGCCAATATTTTTGCTATTTTCAGCGTTTTTGAAGCAAACTCTTTTGCTCTGATTCAGAGCTGAAATTAGGCAACACGTTCAGACTAAATAACAATTTTCAAACACTCTGAATTTTAGCAAAAGCTAGTTGCAAGATCAGAGCATTTTTTGCCAATATTTTTGCTATTTTTCTGCGTTTTTTGAGCAAACTCTTTTGCTCTGATTCAGAGCTGAAATTAGGCAACACGTTCAGACTAAATAAAAATTTTCAAACACTCTGAATTTTAGCAAAAGCTAGTTGCAAGATCAGAGCATTTTTTGCCAATATTTTTGCTATTTTTCTGCGTTTTTTAAGCAAACTTTGTTGCTCTGATTCAGAGCTGAAAGTAGGCAACACGTTCAGACTAAATAAAAATTTTCAAACACTCTGAATTTTAGCAAAAGCTAGTTGCAAAATCAGAACATTTTTTACCAATATTTTTGCTATTTTTCAGCGTTTTTTAAGCAAACTTTTTTGCTCTGATTCAGAGCTGAAAGTAGGCAACACGTTCAGACTAAATAAAAATTTTCAAACACTCTGAATTTTAGCAAAAGCTAGTTGCAAAATCAGAACATTTTTTGCCAATATTTTTGCTATTTTTCAGCGTTTTTTAAGCAAACTTTTTTGCTCTGATTCAGAGCTGAAAGTAGGCAACACGTTCAGACTAAATTAAAATTTTCAAACACTCTGAATTTTAGCAAAAGCTAGTTGCAAAATCAGAACATTTTTTACCAATATTTTTGCTATTTTTCAGCGTTTTTTAAGCAAACTTTTTTGCTCTGATTCAGAGCTGAAAGTAGGCAACACGTTCAGACTAAATAAAAATTTTCAAACACTCTGAATTTTAGCAAAAGCTAGTTGCAAAACCAGAACATTTTTTGCCAATATTTTTGCTATTTTTCAGCGTTTTTTAAGCAAACTTTTTTGCTCTGATTCAGAGCTGAATGTAGGCAACACGTTCAGACTAAATAAAAATTTTCAAACACTCTGAATTTTAGCAAAAGCTAGTTGCAAAATCAGAACATTTTTTACCAATATTTTTGCTATTTTTCAGCGTTTTTTAAGCAAACTTTTTTGCTCTGATTCAGAGCTGAAAGTAGGCAACACGTTCAGACTAAATAAAAATTTTCAAACACTCTGAATTTTAGCAAAAGCTAGTTGCAAAATCAGAGCATTTTTTGCCAATATTTTTGCTATTTTTCAGCGTTTTTTAAGCAAACTTTTTTGCTCTGATTCAGAGCTGAAAGTAGGCAACACGTTCAGACTAAATAAAAATTTTCAAACACTCTGAATTTTAGCAAAAGCTAGTTGCAAAATCAGAACATTTTTTGCCAATATTTTTGCTATTTTTCAGCGTTTTTTAAGCAAACTTTTTTGCTCTGATTCAGAGCTGAAAGTAGGCAACACGTTCAGACTAAATAAAAATTTTCAAACACTCTGAATTTTAGCAAAAGCTAGTTGCAAAATCAGAACATTTTTTGCCAATATTTTTGCTATTTTTCAGCGTTTTTTAAGCAAACTTTTTTGCTCTGATTCAGAGCTGAAAGTAGGCAACACGTTCAGACTAAATAAAAATTTTCAAACACTCTGAATTTTAGCAAAAGCTAGTTGCAAAATCAGAACATTTTTTACCAATATTTTTGCTATTTTTCAGCGTTTTTAAGCAAACTTTTTTGCTCTGATTCAGAGCTGAAAGTAGGCAACACGTTCAGACTAAATAAAAATTTTCAAACACTCTGAATTTTAGCAAAAGCTAGTTGCAAAACCAGAACATTTTTTACCAATATTTTTGCTATTTTTCAGCGTTTTTTAAGCAAACTTTTTTGCTCTGATTCAGAGCTGAAAGTAGGCAACACGTTCAGACTAAATAAAAATTTTCAAACACTCTGAATTTTAGCAAAAGCTAGTTGCAAAATCAGAGCATTTTTTGCCAATATTGTTGCTATTTTTCAGCGTTTTTGAAGCAAACTCTTTTGCTCTGATTCAGAGCTGAAATTAGGCAACACGTTCAGACTAAATAAAAATTTTCAAACACTCTGAATTTTAGCAAAAGCTAGTTGCAAAATCAGAGCATTTTTTGCCAATATTTTTGCTATTTTTCAGCGTTTTTTAAGCAAACTCTTTTGCTCTGACTCAGAGCTGAAATTAGGCAACACGTTCAGACTAAATAAAAATTTTCAAACACTCTGAATTTTAGCAAAAGCTAGTTGCAAAATCAGAGCATTTTTTGCCAATATTTTTGCTATTTTTCAGCGTTTTTTAAGCAAACTTTTTTGCTCTGATTCAGAGCTGAAAGTAGGCAACACGTTCAGACTAAATAAAAATTTTCAAACACTCTGAATTTTAGCAAAAGCTAGTTGCAAAACCAGAACATTTTTTGCCAATATTTTTGCTATTTTTCAGCGTTTTTTAAGCAAACTTTTTTGCTCTGATTCAGAGCTGAAAGTAGGCAACACGTTCAGACTAAATAAAAATTTTCAAACACTCTGAATTTTAGCAAAAGCTAGTTGCAAAATCAGAACATTTTTTACCAATATTTTTGCTATTTTTCAGCGTTTTTTAAGCAAACTTTTTTGCTCTGATTCAGAGCTGAAAGTAGGCAACACGTTCAGACTAAATAAAAATTTTCAAAAACTCTGAATTTTAGCAAAAGCTAGTTGCAAAATCAGAGCATTTTTTGCCAATATTTTTGCTATTTTTCAGCGTTTTTTAAGCAAACTTTTTTGCTCTGATTCAGAGCTGAAAGTAGGCAACACGTTCAGACTAAATAAAAATTTTCAAACACTCTGAATTTTAGCAAAAGCTAGTTGCAAAATCAGAACATTTTTTGCCAATATTTTTGCTATTTTTCAGCGTTTTTTAAGCAAACTTTTTTGCTCTGATTCAGAGCTGAAAGTAGGCAACACGTTCAGACTAAATAAAAATTTTCAAACACTCTGAATTTTAGCAAAAGCTAGTTGCAAAATCAGAACATTTTTTGCCAATATTTTTGCTATTTTTCAGCGTTTTTTAAGCAAACTTTTTTGCTCTGATTCAGAGCTGAAAGAAGGCAACACGTTCAGACTAAATAAAAATTTTCAAACACTCTGAATTTTAGCAAAAGCTAGTTGCAAAATCAGAACATTTTTTACCAATATTTTTGCTATTTTTCAGCGTTTTTAAGCAAACTTTTTTGCTCTGATTCAGAGCTGAAAGTAGGCAACACGTTCAGACTAAATAAAAATTTTCAAACACTCTGAATTTTAGCAAAAGCTAGTTGCAAAACCAGAACATTTTTTACCAATATTTTTGCTATTTTTCAGCGTTTTTTAAGCAAACTTTTTTGCTCTGATTCAGAGCTGAAAGTAGGCAACACGTTCAGACTAAATAAAAATTTTCAAACACTCTGAATTTTAGCAAAAGCTAGTTGCAAAATCAGAGCATTTTTTGCCAATATTGTTGCTATTTTTCAGCGTTTTTGAAGCAAACTCTTTTGCTCTGATTCAGAGCTGAAATTAGGCAACACGTTCAGACTAAATAAAAATTTTCAAACACTCTGAATTTTAGCAAAAGCTAGTTGCAAAATCAGAGCATTTTTTGCCAATATTTTTGCTATTTTTCAGCGTTTTTTAAGCAAACTCTTTTGCTCTGATTCAGAGCTGAAATTAGGCAACACGTTCAGACTAAATAAAAATTTTCAAACACTCTGAATTTTAGCAAAAGCTAGTTGCAAAATCAGAGCATTTTTTGCCAATATTTTTGCTATTTTTCAGCGTTTTTTAAGCAAACTCTTTTGCTCTGATTCAGAGCTGAAATTAGGCAACACGTTCAGACTAAATAAAAATTTTCAAACACTCTGAATTTTAGCAAAAGCTAGTTGCAAAATCAGAACATTTTTTGCCAATATTTTTGCAATTTTTAGCGTTTTTTAAGCAAACTTTTTTGCTCTGATTCAGAGCTGAAAGTAGGCAACACGTTCAGACTAAATAAAAATTTTCAAACACTCTGAATTTTAGCAAAAGCTAGTTGCAAAATCAGAACATTTTTTACCAATATTTTTGCTATTTTTCAGCGTTTTTTAAGCAAACTTTTTTGCTCTGATTCAGAGCTGAAAGTAGGCAAGACGTTCAGACTAAATAAAAATTTTCAAACACTCTGAATTTTAGCAAAAGCTAGTTGCAAAACCAGAACATTTTTTACCAATATTTTTGCTATTTTTCAGCGTTTTTTAAGCAAACTTTTTTGCTCTGATTCAGAGCTGAAAGTAGGCAACACGTTCAGACTAAATAAAAATTTTCAAACACTCTGAATTTTAGCAAAAGCTAGTTGCAAAATCAGAACATTTTTTACCAATATTTTTGCTATTTTTCAGCGTTTTTTAAGCAAACTTTTTTGCTCTGATTCAGAGCTGAAAGTAGGCAAGACGTTCAGACTAAATAAAAATTTTCAAACACTCTGAACTTTAGCAAAAGCCAGTTGCAAAATCAGGGCATTTTTTGCCAATATTTTTGCTATTTTTCAGCGTTTTTTAAGCAAACTATTTTGCTCTGATTCAGAGCTGAAATTAAGCAAAATGTGCGGATTAAATTAAAATTTTCAAACATTCTGAATTTTAGCAAAAGCCAGTTGCAAAATCAGGGCATTTTTTGCCAATATTTTTGCTATTTTTCAGCGTTTTTTAAGCAAACTCTTTTGCTCTGATTCAGAGCTGAAATTAGGCAACACGTTCAGACTAAATAAAAATTTTCAAACACTCTGAATTTTAGCAAAAGCTAGTTGCAAAATCAGAGCATTTTTTGCCAATATTTTTGCTATTTTTCAGCGTTTTTTAAGCAAACTCTTTTGCTCTGATTCAGAGCTGAAATTAGGCAACACGTTCAGACTAAATAAAAATTTTCAAACACTCTGAATTTTAGCAAAAGCTAGTTGCAAAATCAGAACATTTTTTGCCAATATTTTTGCTATTTTTCAGCGTTTTTTAAGCAAACTCTTTTGCTCTGATTCAGAGCTGAAATTAGGCAACACGTTCAGACTAAATAAAAAATTTCAAACACTCTGAATTTAAGCAAAAGCTAGTTGCAAAATCAGAAAATTTTTTGCCAATATTTTTGCTATTTTTCAGCGTTTTTTAAGCAAACTCTTTTGCTCTGATTCAGAGCTGAAATTAGGCAACACGTTCAGACTAAATAAAAATTTTCAAACACTCTGAATTTTAGCAAAAGCTAGTTGCAAAATCAGAGCATTTTTTGCCAATATTTTTGCTATTTTCAGCGTTTTTGAAGCAAACTCTTTTGCTCTGATTCAGAGCTGAAATTAGGCAACACGTTCAGACTAAATAAAAAATTTCAAACACTCTGAATTTAAGCAAAAGCTAGTTGCAAAATCAGAGAATTTTTTGCCAATATTTTTGCTATTTTTCAGCGTTTTTTAAGCAAACTCTTTTGCTCTGATTCAGAGCTGAAATTAGGCAACACGTTCAGACTAAATAAAAAATTTCAAACACTCTGAATTTAAGCAAAAGCTAGTTGCAAAATCAGAGCATTTTTTGCCAATATTTTTGCTATTTTCAGCGTTTTTGAAGCAAACTCTTTTGCTCTGATTCAGAGCTGAAATTAGGCAACACGTTCAGACTAAATAAAAATTTTCAAACACTCGGAATTTTAGCAAAAGCTAGTTGCAAGATCAGAGCATTTTTTGCCAATATTTTTGCTATTTTTCTGCGTTTTTTGAGCAAACTCTTTTGCTCTGATTCAGAGCTGAAAGTAGGCAACACGTTCAGACTAAATAAAAATTTTCAAACACTCTGAATTTTAGCAAAAGCTAGTTGCAAGATCAGAGCATTTTTTGCCAATATTTTTGCTATTTTTCTGCGTTTTTTAAGCAAACTTTGTTGCTCTGATTCAGAGCTGAAAGTAGGCAACACGTTCAGACTAAATAAAAATTTTCAAACACTCTGAATTTTAGCAAAAGCTAGTTGCAAAATCAGAACATTTTTTACCAATATTTTTGCTATTTTTCAGCGTTTTTTAAGCAAACTTTTTTGCTCTGATTCAGAGCTGAAAGTAGGCAACACGTTCAGACTAAATAAAAATTTTCAAACACTCTGAATTTTAGCAAAAGCTAGTTGCAAAATCAGAACATTTTTTGCCAATATTTTTGCTATTTTTCAGCGTTTTTTAAGCAAACTTTTTTGCTCTGATTCAGAGCTGAAAGTAGGCAACACGTTCAGACTAAATAAAAATTTTCAAACACTCTGAATTTTAGCAAAAGCTAGTTGCAAAACCAGAACATTTTTTACCAATATTTTTGCTATTTTTCAGCGTTTTTTAAGCAAACTTTTTTGCTCTGATTCAGAGCTGAAAGTAGGCAACACGTTGAGACTAAATAAAAATTTTCAAACACTCTGAATTTTAGCAAAAGCTAGTTGCAAAATCAGAGCATTTTTTGCCAATATTTTTGCTATTTTTCAGCGTTTTTGAAGCAAACTCTTTTGCTCTGATTCAGAGCTGAAATTAGGCAACACGTTCAGACTAAATAAAAATTTTCAAACACTCTGAATTTTAGCAAAAGCTAGTTGCAAAATCAGAGCATTTTTTGCCAATATTTTTGCTATTTTTCAGCGTTTTTTAAGCAAACTCTTTTGCTCTGATTCAGAGCTGAAATTAGGCAACACGTTCAGACTAAATAAAAAATTTCAAACACTCTGAATTTTAGCAAAAGCTAGTTGCAAAATCAGAACATTTTTTGCCAATATTTTTACTATTTTTCAGCGTTTTTTAAGCAAACTTTTTTGCTCTGATTCAGAGCTGAAAGTAGGCAACACGTTCAGACTAAATAAAAATTTTCAAACACTCTGAATTTTAGCAAAAGCTAGTTGCAAAATCAGAACATTTTTTGCCAATATTTTTGCTATTTTTCAGCGTTTTTTAAGCAAACTTTTTTGCTCTGATTCAGAGCTGAAAGTAGGCAACACGTTCAGACTAAATAAAAATTTTCAAACACTCTGAATTTTAGCAAAAGCTAGTTGCAAAATCAGAACATTTTTTACCAATATTTTTGCTATTTTTCAGCGTTTTTTAAGCAAACTTTTTTGCTCTGATTCAGAGCTGAAAGTAGGCAAGACGTTCAGACTAAATAAAAATTTTCAAACACTCTGAATTTTAGCAAAAGCTAGTTGCAAAACCAGAACATTTTTTACCAATATTTTTGCTATTTTTCAGCGTTTTTTAAGCAAACTTTTTTGCTCTGATTCAGAGCTGAAAGTAGGCAACACGTTCAGACTAAATAAAAATTTTCAAACACTCTGAATTTAAGCAAAAGCTAGTTGCAAAATCAGAGCATTTTTTGCTATTTTTCAGCGTTTTTGAAGCAAACTCTTTTGCTCTGATTCAGAGCTGAAATTAGGCAACACGTTCAGACTAAATAAAAATTTTCAAACACTCTGAATTTTAGCAAAAGCTAGTTGCAAGATCAGAGCATTTTTTGCCAATATTTTTGCTATTTTTCAGCGTTTTTTAAGCAAACTTTTTTGCTCTGATTCAGAGCTGAAAGTAGGCAACACGTTCAGACTAAATAAAAATTTTCAAACACTCTGAATTTTAGCAAAAGCTAGTTGCAAAATCAGAACATTTTTTACCAATATTTTTGCTATTTTTCAGCGTTTTTTAAGCAAACTCTTTTGCTCTGATTCAGAGCTGAAATTAGGCAACACGTTCAGACTAAATAAAAATTTTCAAACACTCTGAATTTTAGCAAAAGCTAGTTGCAAGATCAGAGCATTTTTTGCCAATATTTTTGCTATTTTTCTGCGTTTTTTGAGCAAACTCTTTTGCTCTGATTCAGAGCTGAAATTAGGCAACACGTTCAGACTAAATAAAAATTTTCAAACACTCTGAATTTTAGCAAAAGCTAGTTGCAAGATCAGAGCATTTTTTGCCAATATTTTTGCTATTTTTCTGCGTTTTTTGAGCAAACTCTTTTGCTCTGATTCAGAGCTGAAATTAGGCAACACGTTCAGACTAAATAAAAATTTTCAAACACTCTGAATTTTAGCAAAAGCTAGTTGCAAGATCAGAGCATTTTTTGCCAATATTTTTGCTATTTTTCTGCGTTTTTTTGCTCTGATTCAGAGCTGAAATTAGGCAACACGTTCAGACTAAATAAAAATTTTCAAACACTCTGAATTTTAGCAAAAGCTAGTTGCAAAATCAGAGCATTTTTTGCCAATATCTTTGCAAATAGCAAATAGAACACATAAATTGATTTGGGTTTGTTTGCATTTTTTTACAGGTTTGTTTTAAAATATATTTACAAAATATGTTAATTTTCGCAACATAAAAAATATCAAGCCACGTGCCAAGCAAAAACCCGGTTGTTGGTGGTAATAAAAAAGGTATAAATCTGCCGAAATATATAGATCTTTTTTTTGGGAAATGGAACAGTCAAACGGGCAATCGGTGACAGATTTTCATGTCAAATAAAAAACAAAACAAAACAGGTAAATGTAAAAACAAATCGTTTTTCTGGTAAAAATGTCTATGTATACACCGACACTCGCGCCACACGTTTCAGACGCGCACAAAACTTTAACTCTATAGTTGGATAAAAATGACTTCAGAGAGGTCGAAAAAACTACTATTGCACGAATCACACGTGCCAGAGGAGACTGATAACATGTGCTCACACGCGGAACCTAACTAGCTACTCACAAAATTTCAACTCTCTGGCATTTGTGGAAGTTTTTTAAAAAAAAGTCCTTAAAAAGTTTAGAAAATCTCTTTTTCACATATTTTTTTTTTATAATGTACACACGCTAAAGGGGTTACACTTATAATGCTTAGCACAGCGTGGGCGTTAGGAAATTAGGGAGAGGAAAGGATGAGATGTCTATGCACGCGTGTCTTAAACGACTGCAGATCATACAAAAGCGGAAACACATAATCAGGCAATTCATTCCACATAACTATCGTGCGGTTAAAGAAGGAATCTCTGAATTGGTTAGTACGCCCGCAAATAGGCTTAATGGTGGACCCGTGAGCTCGATTTGAGGCACGGGTATTACGGATGGGTTGGAGAATGGGCGGGATGCATTTGGATATTTATTTGGAACACCGCTTGTGGAAAAAGCAATACAACAGTGACAGGCAGGAAACATTCCATTGTCCCAGACAATACAGTTGTATTCAAGTTTAGGGCGAATATACGCCTTGTAAATAGTAGCCAGATCTGAAGGAGTGAAGTACATCTTGCTGGCATCTCGCAGCTTTTTTGGCGATTGCAAATATGTGGTCATTCCAACATTCAGAAAGGTATTTACTAGTCCCTTTGAGTAGGGTGTTATTAATTCCATAAGCATTCATTTTCGACAAAACTTTACAACTTTACTTTCACCAAATTTATGAATAGACTGGTTCCACCTTTCAGTTAGATAAGCCATCAGGTCACCTGTAGAACGCTGCCTACGAAAACCATACTTCTGGTCACTAAGGAGTTCACGATATTCACATATAATGATGGAATTATAATATTAACCCATAGTAATCAAGAAATTATTAATTATTATTATTATTAGCATTTACGCTATTTTTACGTGGAACATAGAACAACATTGAAATTTTTTTCGCATGTGTCCATATAGTATAACTAGTTTAATTTACAACTAGCTATCTCATTGTTTCTTATTCTTTACTTTTGTTAAGTAGCAGCCATCTTGAAATTAAAATAATCAAATCAGTATCTCCTTTTCCATATTTGTATGGAAGCCCCCTGAACAAAATTCTGAAAAATTCATAAAAACTTGAAATTTGTAGATTTTTGGATTATAAAAAAATTGGAAACTTGAAAATTTCAAAACGGAGTAGTTTGGTCAAAAATGCCACATAGAAATAGCGAAAATATTGGGAAAATTAGTTCTGTTTTTGCAACTTGCTATGCAAAAACTCAAAATATCTGAAAACTTAATTTAGCCTATTTTTGCTTTATTTCAGCACTGATTTAGAGCAAAGTAGTTTACTCAAAAAACGCTGCATTTAAATAGCAAAAAAATTAGGAAATCAGCTCTGTTTTTGCAACTCGCTCTACTGAAATTCAGAATGTTTGAAATTTTTAAATTAGTCTGAACGTTTTTCTTAATTTCAGCTCTGGATCAGAGCAAAATAATTTACTCAAAAACATTGCATATAAATAGCAAAAAAACAGCAAAATCAGTTTTGATTTTGCAACTGGCTTTTGCTAAAATTCAGAATGTTTGAAAATTTTTATTTAGTGTGAACGTTTTGCTTTATTTCAGCTCTGAATCAAAGCAAAATAGTTTGCTTAAAAACGCTGAAAAATAGCAAAAATATTGGCAAAAAATGCTCTGATTTTGCAACTGGCTTTTGTCAAAATTCAGAATGTTTGAAAATTTTAATTTAGTCTGAACGTTTTGCTTAATTTCAGCTCTGCTTCAGAGCAAAACTGTTTTGGGCAGCAAGAATTGCTAATAATTAATATAGACCGATTTTAGCATTGGTTGTATACACAGTACTTAGGTCAGATGGTTAAGGAGTCGCTTCATATGCAGAAGATGATGGTTCAGTTCAATTCCCGTATCAGGTAACTTTTCAAATACTACTGAATTATTCATAAATAAAAAACTAGCAATGATTTAAAATTCCAGAAAACCGAATGAATTTGTGCGGGAGATAGAAAAAATTGTAAAATAGCGAAGAGACGGAAGGGGAAGGGAAGAAAAGAAGAAGGGTGGAAATAATAAAATAAAACAACAATAAAAAATAACACCATCAACCAACAACAACAACAAAAATAACCAGAAAAAAATACAACAATTAAATAAATTGAAAATTTAATTTTTTTTTTGTTGTTCTTATTTTTCGAAAAATTTAGCAAAATTTTCTCTGATTATTAGCAATTGTTTAGCAAAATTTTCTCTGATTTTTCGAAAAATGTAAGCAAACTTTTCTCTGACTTTTCCATGATTCAGCGATTACGCAAAATATAGCGATAGCAAACTAATTTGCTTAGTTGCAAATTTATTGCTCCTAAGAAGCTGATCAGAAGGTTTTCGACCTCCACTTTCTTCTGAATACATACTGTTTTGCTAAAAAATAGTCTTAATGATTTCTCAAAAAAAAATTAGCAAAATTTTCTCTGGTTTTTCGAAAAAATTTAAGCAAAGTTTTCTCTGATTTTTCGAAAAAAATTTAGCAAACTTTTCTTTGATTTTTTGAAAAATCTTAGCAAATTTTTCTCTGATTCAGCAATTACGCAAAATACAGCGTTAGCAAACTAATTTGCTTAGATGCAAATTTATTGCTCCTAAGAAGCTGATCAGAAGGTTTTCGACCTCCACTTTCTTCTGAATACCTACTGTTTTGCTAAAAAATAGTCTTAATGATTTCTCAAAAAAAAAATTAGCAAAATTTTCTCTGGTTTTTCGAAAAAATTTAAGCAAAGTTTTCTCTGATTTTTCGAAAAAAATGTAGCAAACTTTTCCTTGATTTTTTGAAAAATCTTAGCAAATTTTTCTCTGATTCAGCAATTACGCAAAATACAGCGTTAGCAAACTAATTTGCTTAGATGCAAATTTATTGCTCCTAAGAAGCTGATCAGAAGGTTTTCGACCTCCACTTTCTTCTGAATACCTACTGTTTTGCTAAAAAATAGTCTTAATGATTTCTCAAAAAAAAATTAGCAAAATTTTCTCTGGTTTTTCGAAAAAATTTAAGCAAAGTTTTCTCTGATTTTTCGAAAAAAATTTAGCAAACTTTTCTTTGATTTTTTGAAAAATCTTAGCAAATTTTTCTCTGATTCAGCAATTACGCAAAATACAGCGTTAGCAAACTAACTTGCTTAGATGCAAATTTATTGCTCCTAAGAAGTTGATCAGAAGGTTTTCGACCTCCACTTTCTTCTGAATACCTACTGTTTTGCTAAAAAATAGTCTTAATGATTTCTCAAAAAAAAATTAGCAAAATTTTCTGGTTTTTCGAAAAAATTTAAGCAAAGTTTTCTCTGATTTTTCGAAAAAAATTTAGCAAACTTTTCTTTGTTTTTTTGAAAAATCTTAGCAAATTTTTCTCTGATTCAGCAATTACGCAAAATACAGCGTTAGCAAACTAACTTGCTTAGATGCAAATTTATTGCTCCTAAGAAGCTGATCAGAAGGTTTTCGACCTCCACTTTCTTCTGAATACCTACTGTTTTGCTAAAAAATAGTCTTAATGATTTCTCAAAAAAAAATTAGCAAAATTTTCTCTGGTTTTTCGAAAAAATTTAAGCAAAGTTTTCTCGGATTTTTCGAAAAAAATTTAGCAAACTTTTCTTTGATTTTTTGAAAAATCTTAGCAAATTTTTCTCTGATTCAGCAATTACGCAAAATACAGCGTTAGCAAACTAATTTGCTTAGTTGCAAATTTATTGCTCCTAAGAAGCTGATCAGAAGGTTTTCGACCTCCACTTTCTTCGGAATACCTACTGTTTTGCTAAATAACAGCTCTCAGAATTTCGCAAATTTTGCTATTAGGCAACTACTTTTCGCAAATTCAGAGAATAGTTTGCTTGAAATTGTTACTTGGGGATTCACATGGGATCAATGCTGGCGTGCCTCAAGGATCATCCTTGTCTCCCACGCTCTTCTTGATATATATCAACGACCTGTTGTCTTCTACAACCTGTGATATCCATTCATTTGCTGATGATACAACACTATCGGCCTCCATTGAGTTTGTCAATCAAAAAGAATGCAATTCTCGCTTGAATGGTTCGCGTGAATTAATGAATTTGACTATTCTGTCTAATATTCAAATCATTCTTGATTGGGGCATTTCTAACAGAGTAGAATTTAACCCAAATAAATTCCAGTCTTGCCTTTTTTCTCATGTTCTTTAGAAACCCGTTCTCTAGTTTCTGGGCCTTTTCTCAGTAACGTAAACACTCGTTTAAGGTGCAATCAACATAGATTTGCATTAAAACTTTTTTCATGTAGAACCCAACACTTTAAATCCTCCTTTTTTCGAACACGTGTTTCCAGAATCTTATAATCTGCAGGCGTTCAAATTAGCCGTTAACAACTTCTTGAAGGATGATGGTTAAAGTATTCATAAGTTGTTTCTTAATATAAAAAAAAAAACAAAAACAAATGTTTTTCAGTATATTTTATATTTTTTAAATATTTGTAATATTTTCTTGGTCAAGGTTTTTTTTGTAGTTTTCCCTGACCATGATTCATTGATAAAAGTATTTGGACTCGCGTCGTTCTAAATTCGTGTTCGTTTTTCGTATTGCTTTTCCAATGAATCAGGGAGAATTCTGAGAAAATAAATTGAAACCGGCTACAAACGTGAGGAATGTGATATTTTGTAAATCACAGTCCTTCGATTTTTATTGTATTTTGAATTTAATAAAGGGCTTAGCCCAACTTATTGCCGTGACGTAAGTCATTCAGGGAGTCATCCCTTGGCAATAAGTCTCTTTATAAAAAAAAAAAAAAAGTGTCTGCACTGTAGCGGCATACATTGTGTTAGTGTTTGAGTCGTCTCTGATTCTGTCAGCACTTAGTCTATCCAAAGTTTCGTCGTCTTCTAATTCTAAAATTCCTTTTAACTTTACATTAACATTAATTCCGAGTAACCCCCGATTAAAAGAAAATTCTTTAGGCACTCAAATCGCAAATACTTTTTACAGTATATTATTATTGTTTGATATTGCATGATTCTGTATTTAAATGCGATTAAAAATAAAATAAAGAAGGAAGAAATAATTGAAGTTATTTGTAACAAGAAAATAATAATAATAAAACCAAATTTTAGGCACTCAATCACAATGTTTCGCAATGTATTATTGCTACTTTTTGTCTTTTAAATTTTTATAAATTTTTTAATTATTTTATAACTTTAGTTTAGTGTAAACGTCAATCAAAATAGCTTACAGGAGAATGATGAAAATCAACCGCTGCATGGTGTTCTTCTTGATTACGCTGATTCGCGCTTAGTTTCCTGGTTCACAGTGCAGATGTTAGGGTGTCTTAAAGTTGCTCCTTTTGTTTATAAATAGTTGGTATTTCAAGGGTCAATTTTTCGTCAATCGGTTTCGGTGGCTGATGTTATAACTGCTACTGCGGATGGGTTTTTTTTTTTTTACTTTAATCTGATTAGCTCCTTACTAATATTTCACTGTCTTTTTTTGTTGCCAATAACGTAATTTTGACTTACGGCACTACTGTGAATTTCGAGTTTTGAACGCCAAATTTTCTTGTTTTAACTTTAAAGTGAGTTTTTCCGTTGGGCGCCAAGTAATAATCTCTGCTTCAATTCAAACGTTTTCTTTATTATTTTATTTTATATATTAATCCCTTAATAATAATATAACTAAAATTAGTCAACTTATGGAATTAAAGATGTTTCTTATTATTTTATTAATAAGTCTGTGGCAGTGTTGTCGCAATGTTTGTAATGTGGCAGTGCTGTCGCCGAAAAATATAATGACAGAACAATGTCAAACACGAACACACACTTTTTAATCTTTTCTTGTACAGACCACGCCACACATTCGTTTCGCTTGGCTTTTTTGTTATTAATATTAAACAACCTACTTTTATAAAATCTCGAAATTGCCTTTTTAATCGGTAATCATCCGCTCCATAATTGGTGACCGCGACGATTATTTTCACGTGAAAATATTTAATTTTTTGATTGCGAGTGTTAGAAATAGTTATTGATTAAGATGGCCGGCGACGACGAAAAAAACCACGACCAAAAACCAACCACTGGTGAAATCGCACGCGTGGCTATTAAAGTGCCACCATTTTGGTCGGAGTGCTCGGAAATTTGGTTCGCCCAAGTAGAGGCACAATTTCAAACATGTCAAGTGACAAACGATGCCACTAGATTCAACATTATCGTAGGCGGAATCGAAAGCCATGTATTAGTAGAGGTATCGGATGCCGTATTAAATCCACCGGCTAAAGATAAGTATGAAAATTTTAAAAAATGTGTTTTGGAGGTATATAGTGTCTTCGAGCAACACAAAATGCGAAAACTCTTATCAGGTGCCGAACTGGGTGATCGAAACCTTCTCACCTATTGAACGAGTTATCGAAACTAGCTGGCGCGAAAGTTGGTGAAGATTTTTTTCGAACAATCTGGCTGGAACGACTTCCATCGCAAGTTAGAGCAATTCTATCAACGAGTGAAGTACCACTCAAAACGATGGCAACATTAGCAGATCGTATCATGGACGCAACTGGTTCATCCACTGTTTTTATGGTCAACGAAGGCGCAACATCAGAGGTGGTGACACAAGTGGAAAAACTGCCACAAATGGTAATCAGTCTCGAAAAACGAATCGAGATGTTGGACTTACATAGTCGGCAATTACGAAACAAGCCACGAGATCGATCGCGAAATCGCCAGCAGTCAAGAAGTCAGTCACGAACGGCTAGCCACGATGAGATTTGTTGGTATCATCGAGTGTACGGAGACAAAGCCGTCAGATGTCGAGAGCCTTCTTCAAAAAGACAGGCATGTAATGTAACGTTTTCAAAAAACTAATAGGTCAGTCGCCTATTGCAGGCGACGCCGACCATACAATATTACGACTCATCGCTATTGATAATTTAACAAAATTGAAATTTCTAGTAGACACGGGCGCTGACGTCTCAGTGCTTCCACCTACGTTCAGCGAACGACAAACCACCAGCAACAACAAAACTATTCGCAGCTAACGGTAGCGAAATTAAAACATTCGGTACCAAACGCCTGACTTTATCATTAGGTCTGCGCAGAAGTATCACATGGGACTTCATCATAGCAGATGTTAATACATAAATCATCGGAGCTGATTTTCTACGCCATTTCGAACTCTTGGTGGACATCAAAAACGGTCAGTTAATCGACAACCTGACCAAATTGTCAGTCAAGACAGTTCAACAAGTGACGGGTGAGCAAAGTTTGAAAACCTTCGATATTAATTCTGTGTTTGCAGATTTATTACACGAATTCCGTGACGTAACCGTATTTACAAATACCAAGCGAGGTGAAGTTTGTACGACGACTCACCACATCACTACGACAGGTCAGCCGGTCAGCGCCAAAGCACCGACGCGAAATCAGGACATACCGAAGACGGCCATCATTACACCCTTCGGATTATACGAATAAACGTTTCAAAGATTTATACACGAAGTTTTGCGAGGACTGAAATTCGTTTTCTCGTACTTAGACGATATTTTTATTGCTTCTAAAACTCCGGCGGAGCATAGATGTCACGTCAAGACAGTACTTCAGCGATTATTAGAAAATGGTTTAAGCATCAACACAGCTAAATGCCAATGGGCGAAAACTGAAGTTCAGTTCCTCGGACATCTAGTGACACCAAACGGCATTAAACCATTGTCTGAAAAAGTACAAGCCATTGACAACTTCGCAAAACCGAAAACAGCACAACAGTTAAAAAGATTTTTGGCCATTATTAACTTTTATAGAAGATTTATTCCACATGTACTGGAATTGGTGGTAGCGGAAATAGTCTTTCTGGTCCACCACCTTGGGTATTCTTCCTGGCGGTACTGGCGGTGGGGTTCATGGTTGCGGCGGTCGATCGGGCCGTGCTGATGGCCACTATGTTTTCGGGAAAACCGGTCGGCTGGGGTTCGTCTTCTTGTGGTTGTGGTGGGTTCGGAACCAGTTGATTCGGGTCCTTCCCCCTTTGTCGATGAATCACCCGGCAGATGGTTGCGACCTCGGCTGCATTGAGTGGTCGGTTGGCCGGGGGTGGTGGTCGTCGGAGCTGGGCTGCCCTGAGTATTCCGGCGGCGATCTTTTGCTGGGGGGGGGGTCGGTATTTTGGCTGGGCGCGTACGACGACGAGTGCTCGGCTGCGGTAGCGGTGCGGTGAAGGCGACTGTATGTTCCGACATTTCGTTTTCGACTGGTGATATCGGTTGATTGTCAGAGCTATTTATACCCATAAATTCGGCGATGTCGTCATCAGCTGTATTTCCGGTTTTTCTAAGGTCCTTTATATGAGCAGTTATTACTTCTTTTGCTGGCCCTTGGACTCTATAGACGACTGGGGAGAGTTTTTTGGTGACTTGGTATGGTCCCACAAAACGGGGGGCTAATTTCGCCGAGAATTGGTTTGCGGCGGATGAGAGTGGCCTGTGGCGGAGGTATACTGATTCTCCTATGCTTCTCCGCTTCTGCTTTCCGAATGCTTTGGCCATGTTGATACGTACTAGGGCCAATATATCATGCAGGGCGGTGATTCTCTCTGTGGTGTCTGGCGGTTTATTTAGTTCGATGGTTGGAGTAGTCGGAAGGCGAAGTTCCCTGCCGTAATTTAGATATGCGGCGGTATAACCGGTAGTTTCATGCTGAATTGTGTTTATGGCCAACATGAACTCGGGGAGATACTCATCCCATCGGCGGTGATCCTTTCGAATATACTGAGCGACCATAGTTTTGATTACCCGATTAACCCGCTCGGTGGGGTTTGCCTGGGGGGTGTAGGGAGGAGTAAATCTTTGTTTTATGTGTAGTTCATGCAATAGTGCTTGGAACTGCTTACTTCTATACTGGGTGCCATTATCGGTGATTAAGGTTTTCGGACACCCATACCGGCTTAGGATTCTTTCCTTGAAACCTTTAATCAGTGCAGGCGTAGTCGCATCGCGCAGGGCCAGGAACTCGGTCCACTTGGTGAACTTATCATGGAACACCAATATTACGGTATTTCCTCTGGTGGAACGGGGCAGTGGTCCGATGAAATCCGAGCATACTACTTCCCAGGGCTGTTCGGTGGGAGTCATGTGCATTCTGCCGGCTGGTTTGCTGGATGGGACCTTGTATTAGATGCATGTCGAACAGCGTCGTACAAAACGAGCCACGTCTCGAAAAAGTCCAGGCCAATAATAACTCTGCGCTAATCTGGCGATTGTTTTGGCGACGCCTAAATGACCGGATGTGACGTCTGCATGATTGTCTTGCATCACTTGACAGCGAAGCAGTTTTGGGACGCATATCTTCCATGCAGTCGCGGCGGGTTCGGTTTGGTATGTTGGATTATATATGTGTCGGTATAATGTTCCATTCAATACCTGGTAGTCGGGGTTCTCTTTTGGCCGTTCCTTCACCATTGTGGTCCTTGCTTCATACCATGGACAGGTGGCAGTAATTGGCAAGATAATCCGCACTGGGGGGATCGTGGTCGGATGTCGAGACAGTACGTCGGCTACGATATTCAAAGACCCCTTTTCGGTAGCGGATCTCGAAGTCGTACTGTTGTAACTCGATGGCCCACCGTGCGAGTCGGCCGGACGGGTTTTCTAAGGTGTGCAGCCACTTAAGCGAGCGGTGGTCGGTGTGCACAATGAACCGGTACCCTTCTAAATAGGGTCGCATCTTTCTGATGCCCCATATGACTGCCAAACACTCTCGCTCGGTGACCGAATAATTTTTCTCGGCGTCATTGAGAGTACGGCTGGCATAGGCGATGACATGTTCCTGGTTGTCTATTGACTGAGAAAGGACGGCCCCCAGTTCTTCGGCACTGGCATCGGTTTGGAGCAGGAAAGTTTTCGTGAAGTCCGGGCAAGCAAGAATCGGTGCTTAGGTCAATTTAGTCTTCAATGCTTCAAATGCCCTTTCTTGACTTTCGTCCCACTGCCACTTCTGCTTTTTCTTTAGCAATTGCGTGAGAGGGGCGGCTACTGTCGAAAAATTTGGCACAAATCGTCTATACCAGGATGCGATTCCCAGTACTCGGCGGAGTTCTTTGACATTCTGGGGTGGTGATAGCATTTTTATGGCTGCAACTTTACTGGGGTCGGTGTGGATGCCATCTTGGCTTACCATATGCCCGAGGTACCTCATCTCCGATCGACCAAACTCACATTTATCAGGATTAATTTTCAACTTGGCCACCTCTAGTCGGCGAAATACTTCCGTGAGGGCCTTCATATGTTCGGAGAAGGTATTTCCTATAACTATGATGTCGTCCAGATACGCAAACGCAAATGGCTCTAGTTCAGGACTAATGATACGATCTAGGAGGCGTTGAAACGTTGCGGGTGCTGAGTGGAGCCCAAATGGCATTACCTTCCATTGAAATAAACCACGCCCCGGGACGGTAAAGGCGGTGTACTGTCGACTGGCTGGGTGCAGAGGTATTTGCCAGTAGCCTTGTTTTAGGTCAATAGTAGATATGTATCTAGCTGCTCTCAACTTATCTAGGATATGATTTATTTGCGGTAGCGGGTATGCATCTTTAATTGACACCTCATTAAGCTGGCGGAAGTCCACGCATAGTCTCCAGGTCCCTTGCTTTTTCTTTACCAGGACAATGGGTGAGCTGTAGGGGCTAATGGAGGGCTCGATCTTATCCTCAGCTAGCAATTGATTTATCTCTTTATCGATTACGGCCTGCATAGCTGGGTTTCGAGGCATATACCTCTGTTTAAACGGTCTGGAGTGTTTGAGACGTATGACATGCTCCGCCATGGGGGTCACCCCTTTCATAGCTTCGAACTTGGGAAGCTCCTCGGCAAGAAATCTTTCGAGGCACTGCGTCTCTGTCTGCAGTACTCGGAGAGGGAACAGCGGATCGGATTTGGCGGTGATTACCCTATCTCCATGATTAATCGTGAAGCCATTTTGAGCCAAAAAGTCGGTACCAATGACCGGCAAGGAATAATGGCTGAGACTGGCTGTTAATGGCGGAACGTCCATTGTCTCAGGGTTTCGGACGGTCCGTTGGCGTTTCCCCCCTGGCAGGTACAGTCTCGGCTCTGGATGCCTTCGGTGCCGCATCGTGAGCAGAATACTCGGCGGTTCTGGCAGGTGTATCGGGTATGCCCTGGTTGTCCACACGACCAACAACAATTTCCCCGGTTATAGGTGGGTGTAGGCTGGAGCGGTCGGACCGGCGGTTGTGCCGTCCCTGACACGGAGTTGCTTTCTCCTGTCAGTCGGCGAGTCGTCTGTGTTGTGGGATGGTGCAATGTTGCATTGTGTCGCGTGGGTGGCATAGTACTTCGGTGTGGTGGCAAAAATGGTCGATACGGCGGACCGTTGGGGCGGGATACTGGTGCCTCATTCTGTAGTCACTCAAAATCTTCTACCAGCGCGGTTAACTCGTTGAGAGTAACGAATTCTCCTCGTTTGATATAGTACCGGTATTCCGGTCGGAGATTATCGTAAATCCGGTCTAACCTTTCTTCTAAACTAAGGGAATCTTGCCACATCATCAGGGTTTGGATGGCAGTTATATACTCCTTTCCTCTTTCGCGCGCCATCTGCGTGCGATTGCGGATGCGGTATAATAACTGAGTGTTATATCGCCTGGGAAGGAAAAACTGTCGCAACTCCTGACTAAACTCGTCCCACGTATAAATGTGTTCTCGGTTGTTCCGATACCAGCCCAGTGCGGATGACTTAAGTAATTCGGGCAGCGTTCTGACGATTCTATCAAGAGGTAGATGATAGCAATCGGACAATTCTTCGATCCGCTCTAGGAATTCCAGTGGGTTGCTGTTGCCGTCATACCGAACGTTCCACTTCCGCACCTTATCCATCACATCTGCATTCGTGGGTAGGGGTGCGGTGATGACGGTGGGTGGTTCGAAAGACGCGTGACTGGTGTGTGAAGTAACGGCGGCGGTTGTCTGTTGAGGTTTTCTTTCCGGATTAGTGTGGAGCGTCTGTGGTTGGTATGCAACCGGCGGTACTTGCAAATGATGACAGGTTGTTGGATCTTGTTGGACGGCTTCGGATGTCCCACTTTCTTATTGACGGAGATCAGGGCAAGATTTATTTTTCTTGATTTCCTGTGACAGCTTCTTCCGTAGTTCGTCCATGGTGCCAGTACTGTCCAAGCCTCGTCGCTTCAATTCCACAATCAGCTCCTCCTTCTTCATTTGGTATATACCAATTGGTTGATCTTCCGCCATGGTAAATTTTAACTCGGTAATCGGTCGGGTGAAATGTGGACAAAAGTCCCTACTCGGGCGCCAAATTTGTAACGTGTTTTCTCAGCTGAGGTACGACTCAGCGGCTTTCCAGGGTTCAAATAAAAGGTCACGTGTTACAAATTAAATTTCTGGAAATGTTCCTTCTTTATTTCGTGATTACTACTATACTTGACAATGTTCGTGATTTCTATTATACTTGACAATGTTGTTGATAACTTACGAACTATAATAGATATCTTGCTAAGGGACCGTCGCGGTCGGTATTTGACGGCCTAGCGCACAAAGGTCGACAAGCGCGGGATGAAGGGTGCTGCAGGTCTATTCGACAAGACGTAATCAACAGCGAGCGGGGCGGAATAAGGAGTGCTGCAGGTCTATTCGACAAGACGTAATCAACAGCGGGCGGAGCGGAATGACGGAATGCTGCAGGTCTATTAAACAAGACGTCAACAGCGAGCGGGCGGAATGAGGAATGCTGCAGGACTATTAAACAAGACGTAATCAACAGCGGGCGGAATGGAATGACGGAATGCTGCAGGTCTATTAAACAAGACGTCAACAGCGAGCGGGCGGAATGAGGAAGGCTGCAGGTCTATTCGACAAGACGTAATCAACAGCGGGCGGAGCGGAATGACGGAATGCTGCAGGTCTATTAAACAAGACATCAACAGCGAGCGGGCGGAATGAGGAAGGCTGCAGGTCTACTCGACAAGACGTAATCAACAGCGGGCGGAATGGAATGACGGAATGCTGCAGGTCTATTAAACAAGACGTCAACATCGAGCGGGCGGAATGAGGAATGCTGCAGGTCTATTAAACAAGACGTAATCAACAGCGGGCGGAGCGGGATGACGGAATGCTGCAGGTCTATTAAACAAGACGTCAACAGCGAGTGCCAAGTGCCCCTTTCCTGAGACTGTTCGGAAAGGGGCTGCTGTAGGGTTACCTGCAGAAGCGGGGAGAGGGGGAGAAGGGTAGGTAGTGACGCGGTTTAGAGACGGTCGTCCGGTCTGGTGAAATGTATATCGGAGTGTTCGGAGGAGAACGCCCAAAAATTGTGCGCAAGTTTACCGACGGTCGCCCAGTCTGCTTTTAATTTATTTTATTTGGCGTTCGGAAAAGAACGCCTCAAAAATCAGTGTGGTGTTCTCAAAAGAACGCTCACACTCTGTCTCATTCATAAGGAATTCGACTGTCCAACTCATAGGGAGTTCGACAATTTTTCATATGAAATTTGCCGAACCTAACTAACTTTTTTGTGGCACTTGTTGGGAATTTTATCCACTGAAAATAAAATGACTATATTTGACTCGTATATGGTCAACAGTGACTGGTGGTAGTTACACATGTGGTGTTGTGTGTTCGCTGTGTAGTCGAAATTATATTCGACTTATATACGGTATATAGTTACTAGCGGCAGTAACACATGTGGTGTTGTGTTTTCGCTGCTCAGTAGCAGCAGCTGGTAACACCACATGCCGTCGGCAAATTCGGATTTTTGGCTGATAGGACGGACGATGCTTAGCCGTAGGGTTTGTAACGACGGTACTTCGTTACAGGTTTTTACTCAAAAAAGTTAACGGAATGCCAACAAAGATATTCTACGTACGATCGTGAACTTCTCGCGATGTATCAAGCAGTTAAACACTTTCAACACATGGTCGAAGGACGAGATTTCTGCATTTATACGGACCACAAACCTTTGATCTTCATGTTTAAACAAAAACTCGAAAAGGCGTCACCACGACAGGTCCGACACATCGATTACATCGGGCAGTTCACCACACAAATTTTGCACGTCGCTGGCAAAGATAACGCAGTAGCAGACCTACTGTCTCGAATCGAGCTAATCAATAGTAATCATATTATCGGTTTCAACGAGATGGCGGAGGAGCAAAAAGACGATCCCGAATTAAAAACTTTATTGGCAAGTAATAATTCTAATCATATTCTAAAATATTTTGCCATTCCAGGATCAAACGAAAGACTGTGCTGTGAGGCGACCTACGAATTAATCAGACCGTTCGTACTTAAAAAGTTCAGAACTCTAATACTAACCCAACTTCACGGCTTCGCACATACAGGTGTTAGAGCAACAAACAAATTATTACGGCAAAAATTCTTTTGGCCTAAAATGAATGCAGATTGTAACAACTTTGTGCGGGCTTGTCTAGCGAGCGAGCGAAGATTCATCGGCACAATAAAACGCCAGTATCCGATTTCATCGTTCCGGATAGTCGATTTCAATATGTCAACATGGATATCGTTGGTCCGTTACCAGTTAGTTCAGGCAAACGTTACATTTTAACATGCATCGATCGTTATACGCGATGGCCAGAGGCTTATCCGATATGCGACATAACAGCTGAGACAATCGCTCGAAAGTTTATTTCGAACTGGGTATCACGATTTGGCACTCCATCGCGAATCACCACGGACTTAGGTCGACAATTCGAGTCCGATGTTTTTCGACAGTTAACGAGACGCTTGTGAATTAATCATCTCAAAACGACGCCGTATCACCCCAGTCGAATGGCATGATCGAGAGATGGCATAGAACTCTCAAAAGCGCAATCAAGAGTTACCAAACTAATGACTGGATAGACGTACTTCCCACAATTTTACTAGGATTGAGATCAACATTTAAAGAAGATATCAAAGCGACGCCATCAGAGTTGGTATATGGAATATCATTAAGGTTACCAGGCGAATTTTTTCACGAGATTCCAGAATGCGATAACGAGGTTGAGTTCCTGAAAAGTCTAAGACGAATGATGAATAAGATTCGACCACAACCAACGATACGGTGAAAGGTCCGTTACAGCCACCTTACGATGGGCCATACGAGGTCACGCAACGATATGAAAAATATTTCAAGGTCAAGATTCGCAATCAGACAAGAAAAATTTCCATCGATCGATTAAAAGCAGCATTTTTGCCCGTAGATGACCAGCCGATTGAAGAAGCTCCCAATTATAATGAAAGTCTGGCAGAGAAACACCACGAAAACGAACATCCGACAACAGCTACATCAAGATCTGGACGTCGTGTTCAGATTCCGATCCGATACCGATAACCTGAACACTGCGAGGGGAGTAATGTGGCAGTGCTGTCGCCGAAAAATATAATGACAGAACAATGTCAAAAACGAACACACACTTTTAAATCTTTTCTTGTACAGACCACGCCACACATTCGTTTCGCTTGGCTTTTTTGTTATTAATATTAAACAACCTACTTTTATAAAATCTCGAAATTGCCTTTTTAATCGGTAATCATCCACTCCATAAGTCATTATATTATTTAAATTTGTCAACTTATGGACTTTAAGATCTTTTTATTATTTTATTAATTAGTCACTTAATAATTATATGATTTAAATTTGTCAACTTATGGACTTAAAAATGTTTCTATTTTATTAATTAGTCACTTAATAATTATATGATCGAGGATGCTATGCCCTCTGTATCTGTACTGCGACTCTTTTTCAATTATAATTTTTCTTAACTCTAAACCTAACATAAAAGTATCAGCCAGCTGCTGATCACGCAAAAAACAACAAAAGTATCAGCCAGCCGCTGATCATGCAAAAAACAACAAAAGTATCAGCCAGCCGCTGATCATGCAAAAACAATAGAATTGGGTCGCGCATGGCTAATTTGCGCAAACGGATAACGAAAAGTTAACGACCAAAGAGTGCAGAACTTAGGGAACGAGAAATGAGCATTGGCTGCGATTTCAGCGAAAAGCAAAGGGAATATAAAAATGGAAAATAATGATGGTATGATATTTCGAATGTAGTTTTAGCTGAAATAACATTTTGGAAACCATAAATAGTCACGTTGAAGCTAACGTGCCTTTGGAAACCAGAAATAGTCACGTTGAAGATAACGTGCCTTAACTTATATATGTTTTTAGTTTCACCTTCAAGAGCAGGAATAAATAAAGTTTTAGGTCAACCCAACCCAGAGCAAGCAAAATAAAGTTGTCCGTAGGAAAAACATTGCGATCTCAAATCTATACTCGGCAGTACTTAATAAACTGTCCCACTTATTGATCGTCATCGAAAACGCAAGTTTTACTGGAAATTGCAATCACTTAAATTTAAAAGGTAGATCCGTCGAAATGAGTGCTATCCGTGGAATAAAAACTGTTTCACACTGTCAAGATAGTCGCTTCAATTATATTGCCCGGCATATCTTTTACGCAAAGTCTTGTGCCGTAGTAAAATAATTGGAGATCAAACTGTAAGACGATGTGGTGGCAATCCGGACAAATTAAGTGAGTTTAGGAACTCAGTTAGATAATTACTTTTCTCATCAGTATCTACAAAGGTATCGATACACTTATATTCAGTAACAGTCACTCCATAAGTCATTATATTATTTAAATTTGTCAACTTATGGACTTTAAGATCTTTTTATTATTTTATTAATTAGTCACTTAATAATTATATGATTTAAATTTGTCAACTTATGGACTTAAAAATGTTTCTATTTTATTAATTAGTCACTTAATAATTATATGATCGAGGATGCTATGCCCTCTGTATCTGTACTGCGACTCTTTTTCAATTATAATTTTTCTTAACTCTAAACCTAACATAAAAGTATCAGCCAGCTGCTGATCACGCAAAAAACAACAAAAGTATCAGCCAGCCGCTGATCATGCAAAAAACAACAAAAGTATCAGCCAGCCGCTGATCATGCAAAAACAATAGAATTGGGTCGCGCATGGCTAATTTGCGCAAACGGATAACGAAAAGTTAACGACCAAAGAGTGCAGAACTTAGGGAACGAGAAATGAGCATTGGCTGCGATTTCAGCGAAAAGCAAAGGGAATATAAAAATGGAAAATAATGATGGTATGATATTTCGAATGTAGTTTTAGCTGAAATAACATTTTGGAAACCATAAATAGTCACGTTGAAGCTAACGTGCCTTTGGAAACCAGAAATAGTCACGTTGAAGATAACGTGCCTTAACTTATATATGTTTTTAGTTTCACCTTCAAGAGCAGGAATAAATAAAGTTTTAGGTCAACCCAACCCAGAGCAAGCAAAATAAAGTTGTCCGTAGGAAAAACATTGCGATCTCAAATCTATACTCGGCAGTACTTAATAAACTGTCCCACTTATTGATCGTCATCGAAAACGCAAGTTTTACTGGAAATTGCAATCACTTAAATTTAAAAGGTAGATCCGTCGAAATGAGTGCTATCCGTGGAATAAAAACTGTTTCACACTGTCAAGATAGTCGCTTCAATTATATTGCCCGGCATATCTTTTACGCAAAGTCTTGTGCCGTAGTAAAATAATTGGAGATCAAACTGTAAGACGATGTGGTGGCAATCCGGACAAATTAAGTGAGTTTAGGAACTCAGTTAGATAATTACTTTTCTCATCAGTATCTACAAAGGTATCGATACACTTATATTCAGTAACAGTGGCAGTATATGATTGTTTATTTCGTGGGTGTCTCCATTTTTAGTCGCAAGAATGGTCCCGGATAACAAGAATTTATTAGTTCTGCGGCAGATTTCAAAAATCGATGTCAATTTAATATAACGATTCCAATTTGAAGTAGGAGCGAGAATGTCCTCACGCCTAAATTCGTCGCCAAATGGTCGCCGAGTACCATTATAAACACCACTATTCATCTCAGCGACCCAGAAAACTATGGGTACGACACTTATATCAGTCACCCTCCCCACTCCGGGGAGACAACTCACCCATAGGAGTGTCCTACCAACAGCATTAATCTTCGTGGCCTCGAGAACTATTGAATGGACACTAATATCGGTCTTCCCCCTCAGGTATCGACCCCATCCCCCTACAGCTATCTTACCATCACCATTAAACTCAGGGAGCCCGAAAACCATAGAATCGACACTAATATCGGTCTCCCCCCTCAATTTTCTAACCCATCCTAGAGCAATCTTACCATTACCATTCAAATCAGCGACCCCGAATCTCAGTAATCGACCCCATCCCCCTAGAGCTGTCGTACCATCACCATTCAACTCAGCGACCCCGAAATCCATAGAATCGACACTAATATAGATCGCCCTCCACCTGCGGGAATACATAACTCACATATAGGAGTGTACTACCAGCACTATTCGTGTCGGCGATACCGAAAACAGTGGGTCCGACACTACACACTGCCACGCCTCCCCCAGCCAAAAGACGTGCAACCCCCCACCACCTACATTGTATGATCTACAGTCATTTAAGACACATCTTATCTTTTCCTCTCCTTAATTTCATAACGCCCACGCTATGCTAAGCATTATAATTGTGCAAACAAACCCCTTGAGCTTGTGTACATTATAACAAAAAAAATAAAATAATGACTATACAGCCCGCTTCAATTAAAAACAAAAGGACATTCTCAGCTTTAATAGCTTTTTTACCAAAAAATATCGTCGTTGAATGATTAATTGCCCGTGGCTGGCTGGCTAACGGACAGGCACACCAAATCTTGTAAACGCTTTTTAACCCACTTCCTAAAGCCCGATTTTATTGAAACTTTGTACACATGTGTACTTCTCTTGACAACACTTTCTATTAAAATATGGGGCAGCCATACAAATTTTCAAATTATATATGCATGTGTATCTCAAAAGGATAACATCTTTTTGTAGAACTGTGGAAGTGATCGGGCCTCGGAGTCCGGGGCACCCATACAAATTTTGTAAAAAAAGTAACCGATTTTCTTCAAATTTTATATGCGTGTGTATCTCAAAAAGATAACATCTTTTTGTAAAACTGTGGAAGTGATCGGCCACGGGGTCCGGGTGCACCCATACAAAATTTGTAAAAACTGTACCTGATTTTCTTCAAATTTTATATTATTAAGTTCTCTATATTAACTTCACTTGCCCGTGGCACGGACGTCGGTCGTCTGCGTGGAATCTTGCGATCAATTTTAACCCCCTTCCCAAAGTCCGATTTTATTGGAATATTGCACACATGTGTATTTCCGGAGACGAAGGGTGCCCATATAAATTTTTCAAAAATTAGCTCGATTTTCTACCAATTTTAAACACATGTGTATCACTGATGGACAAAACCTTTTGTAAATTTGTTGGAGTGATAGGTCCCTGAGACCCGCGTGGTGTCTATGTAATTTTTTTAAAAATTAACCCGATTTTCTTCAAGTTTTAACACATACCCATCTCCTATTAGAGAATTTACATGAAAAATTTTAATTTTTAAATTCTCTATATTAAGTTCGCGTGCACGTGGCTGGCTAGGTGGCTGGCTAGGTGGCTGGCTGACTGGTCAGATTTTCTGATCAATTTTTAACCCACTTCCCGAAGCCCGATTTTATTGAAATTTTGCACGCATGTATATTTCCGGTGACAATACTTTCAATTTGAGGCCCCTCGGACCACGGAGTCCGGGTGCACCCATACAAAATTTGTAAAAACTGTACCTGATTTTCTTCAAATTTTATATTATTAAGTTCTCTATATTAACTTCACTTGCCCGTGGCACGGACGTCGGTCGTCTGCGTGGAATCTTGCGATCAATTTTAACCCCCTTCCCAAAGTCCGATTTTATTGGAATATTGCACACATGTGTATTTCCGGAGACGAAGGGTGCCCATATAATTTTTTTAAAAATTAGCTCGATTTTCTACCAATTTTAAACACATGTGTATCACTGATGGACAAAACCTTTTGTAAATTTGTTGGAGTGATAGGTCCCTGAGACCCGCGTGGTGTCTATGTAAATTTTTTAAAAATTAACCCTATTTTCTTCAAGTTTTAACACATACCCATCTCCTATTAGAGAATTTACATGAAAAATTTTAATTTTTAAATTCTCTGTATTAACTTCGCGTGCACGTGGCTGGCTAGGTGGCTGGCTGGCTGGTCAGATTTTCTGATCAATTTTTAACCCACTTCCCGAAGCCCGATTTTATTGAAATTTTGCACGCATGTATATTTCCGGTGACAATACTTTCAATTTGAGGCCCCTCGGACCTCGGGGTCGGGGGGCTCCCATACAAATATTTTACAAAATTTACCCGATTTTTTTAAAATTTTATACAAATGTGTATCTCCGATGGAAAACACATTTTGGAGAGATCGGGCCCCTGGGTCGGGGGGGCACCCATACAAATTTTATAAAAAATGTTCCCGATTTTCTTCAAATTTTATACGCATGTGTATCTCCGATAGACAAAACTTTCTGTAAAATTTTCGAAGCGATCGTGTCCCGGGGTCGGGGGGCTCCCATACAAATTTTTTTTTAATTATCAATTTTTAACGAACTTCCTAAAGCCCGACTTTCCTGAAACACATGTACACATGTGTTTTTCCGGTGACAATACTTTTTTTTAAAATTTGGAAGTGATCGGGCCCCGGGTTCGTGGGGCTCCCATACAAATTTAAAATAAAAATTACCCGATCTTTTTCAAATTTTACACACATGTGTATACCCAATAAACAATACATTTTCTTTGGCTGTGATCGGGCCTCGGGTTCGGCCACAAGGCCCTTATACATTTTTTTAAATATCATAAAGTGCCATCAGATACCGTCGCAATTTAATGACTGTGTGCGGTGTGTGCTGCGCAGTCGACTGCGCTGCTTGGTTTTGGTGGTGAAAAGAAAGAGAGAAATCTTAGCTCACGCACAAATGAACCCAGCAAATGAAACGAGACATAAATGTTTTATGCTTAATTCAACTTACTTACTTATTTACTGAATTGTATTTTTATTGATTTCGTTTTTTGTTGTCCATGTCAACTTACAGATAGAACAACAAGTTTTCACAATATTCTGTCATTTGGCGTTTTCATTAATTAGTTCAGAGCAGTCAAAGAGTTCTCAAGAAAAATGCTCAGAGTATAAGCGTGATCTAAGTTCTCAGAATAAAATGATTTGAGCATTTTCAAATTTGACATCTGATGTCAAATGTCTCTTTCGATTATTTTCTCCTACAATATAAAAATAAAATAAAAATGAACCCTGATCGGAGGCTCCCATATCAATTTCTGCGATTAGAGAATTTAGATGAACAATTTTAATTTTTTTGGGTTGTTTTTTTTATCTTTATATATATAATTCTACTGTACGTGTGTTGTCACTGAACTCCTCCTAAACGGCTGGACCGATTTGAATGATTTTTTTTGTATGCGTTTGGGTGACGCCCTGGATAGTTTAGATTTACAAATCAGCCCGGCAGATGGCGCTGGTATCGTTTTTTCCCGAAAATTCTTATTTATGGAACGATTTGGCTCAAATTCACACCATATAATATTTAAATAAAAAGGAAGTCGTTGACAATTTGGACCCGATAGGTGGCGCTGGGGTGGAAAATGTAGTTTTCCCTGTATATGATCTTCATATAAAGAATATTCGAACAAGTGTACATTTTTTGCCTGTATAAGTGTCGATTCTATAGTTTTCTGGATTGGTGAGTTTGTTAGTTAATGGGGTGTAAGTGGGCGGGAGGTCAGTGGGCAGGGGTCAATGGGATGGGGCAGCCGGGAAACGCGGGTGTAAGTGGGCATGGTATCAGTGGGCAGGAGGTCAGTGAGGGGGGGGGGGGGTCAGTGGGATGGGACAGCCGGGAAACGCCGGATATTTCTGCTAATACTGATGTGACTAATACTGTGACGCGATATCGCAAAACAAATAGCTTTTCACAAGTTCACAAAACGAAACCATTTTATTAAAAGTGGGACAGGACAACGTCTGTCGGGTCAGCTAGTCTCTTATAATACTTAAATACACATTACACAATTCGCGTGGGTCTCTATCCAATTTGCGTAAGCCGGTCGATCTTACAAATCTACAGATCTCTTTTGTCATAATAGGACTTGACTTTTAAATGTTGTTATCTACAGTTATCGTATTAATTTATATCCATCCTAAAAACTAAAAGCAAACACAGCATATTGACATATATTACAACCCATTCGTAATACTCGTGCCTTAACTCGAGCACACGGGTCTACCATTAGGCCTATAACTATAGTTATGTGGAATGAATTGCCCGATTCTGTGTTTCCGCATTTATATGATCTGCAGTCATTTTAGACACACGTGCATGGACATCTCATCTGTTTCTCTCCCTAATTTTCCTAACGCCCACGCTGTGCTTGACATTATAAGGGTGCAAATCCCTTTAGCGTGTGTACATTATATAAAAAACAAAAAAAAAATACTTGCTGGGCTTTGATGGTAATTAACCCTAATCACTTTCAAACTCAAATTTTCAAATTTTCATATACCACTGCGTACCGATTGCCAAACCCAATTGAGACTGCAGTTTTGACCCTTTTTTTAAGGTCAGACGTCCAATGAGGTAGATAGGTGCAATTTTCATGACTTTTTTATTTTGGAGATTCGCTGTAAAGCATATTGGCCAGTTCACAGATATGTCTCAGTGCCCAGTGGCCCTGCTGGTCGAAAGAGTTGGTCTGATGACATTTTTTTAGGAGATGTTGGTCGAAGTGACTGGTTGTGATGCCTGTGTGGAGGGAGGGAATCTTCATGCATAGCGGCGGTGTTGGAAAAAGAGGGGGCTTTCTCTTTAGCTGAAGGGCCGCGGCCAGACGCTATAACCTTGTCGGTGCTCTTAAGGATTAGCTTTACATGTACAAGCTTGCTCATGGAGGCGTCGTCAACCGCCAATACGAGGTGAGTGCACCTTCCTTTTTCCGCTGTATAACTTTCCACGAGTTAGCCTGTAGTCCAGCATTGTTTGGTGAAAGTGGGGATGTCAGGTGTAGGTCCCGCCTTGACTTTTTTGGCACCCGAATTGAGTGGAGTTTGATCAGCCGATCTAGAACGCTTAGTTTCGCGTTGTTTTTTGGAAGCGGTTTTGGCAAATACGAGAGCCTCTCTACACTTACCAGTGCGTAGATCAAGTCTAAGCCGCATTTTCTCAAGCGAGTTCATTTCGATAAAACCACTCCTTTGTTTCTGGAACTGTAGTCCATCTAATGCCTTCCCAATAGAAGAACAGTCGGATTTCTCCGAGATGACGCTACAGACATACAGAAGTGTGAATGCGTCAGAATCAAAGGTCCGAAACTCTCGGAATTATATCATAGACCATTATATTATATATATATATATATATATATATATATATATATATATATAGGGTGTATCCGTTAAGGTGGCAAATACTTAAAGGTATGATTCCTTGGTTAATTTCATGAAAAAAATCGTATTGGAGGGGGGGTCTATTTTCACCCCCTGCGGTGTACGTAGCGTTTTAATGCGAAGAGATGTACTTTTGACCTTACATCACTTCACAACCCGTAACTCTTGAACGCTTCTACAATGTGACTGTTGATCATTTTTGAAAGAAAATTAAATTTATAAGATCAAATAATAAACATTTTTTTAAATTCTTGAAACCGTTACCGTACCGATCCAAAAATGTTTTTTCTTTTCTTAAATTTTATTTTCAAACGCGAATATATCGAAGATCGCTCTCGGATAATTTTTTTTTGACAAACGCAATAATAAAGCCTATTCAATTTTCTACAAATCCACCTCACAATATTTATGCATTCGGTCAACAGGAGCAGGGTTAAAAGTGAAAGTTTGTAAAATGAACGAAAACGTACTTTTGACCTTACATGACTTCACACCATATAACACTTGAACCCTTCCAGACACAAGGTTACTATTAATCTTTTTTGAAAGAATAGTAAATTTTTAAGATCAAACAATGTACATTTTTTAAAATTATTTTAGCCATACCGATATAAAGGTCGTCAAATTCAAAACAACATTTTTTAAAATTATTTTTACCAACACGATTATTTCGAGAAATACTCTTGGATACATTTTTTTGGTAAATACAGTATTGAAGCCTGTTTAAATTCCTACAAATACATGGCAACATATTTATGCATTCTGCCAACAAGAGCGAGATAATGCGGGTTGTGTTACTACTACTAAGAAGGGTTGCATGACGTCCTAGTGTTCCTGCAGCAACAGTGCAACAAAATTACACGGGCAGTGGATGCACCCTTACCACTTCACTCTAGTGCATAGTCTGCTTCAAAAGGACTTACCAAGAAGGACCTAATTTTGTGAGTCGATTTCACAACATCGAATGGACACATAAAATTGGTGGTCAAAATGGACACATGCAAATGGTGTCCACTCACAAAATTAGGCTCTTTTGGGTATGCCCTGTTAAAGCAAATTATGCACTGGAGTGAACTGGCAAGGGCGCATCCGTTCCACGTGTAATTTGGTTGCACTCTTGCTACGGGAACACTGAGACGTCATGCAACTCTTCTTATACGTAATAGTAGTAACACAACCCGCACTATCTTCCTCTTTTTGACTGAATGACAAATATTTTGATATGAATTTGTAGGAGATTGAATAGGCTTTAATACCTTATTTTTCAAAAAAATGTATCCGATAGCATTTCTCGAATTAATCGTGTTTGTGAATACAATTATTTAAAAAAAAATTTAATTTTGAAGGCCTTCATATCGCTATCGCTTAAAGAATTTAAAAAATGTAGATTGTTTGATCTTAAAAATGTACTCTTTTTTCAAAAAAGATTTATAGTAACCTTGTATCTGGAAGGGTTCAACAGTTATAGGGTGTGAAGTCATGTATGGTCAAAAGTACGCCTTCGTTCATTTTAGAAACTTTCACTTTTAACCACGCTCCTGTTGACTGAATGCATAAATATTGTGAGGTGGATTTGTAGAAAATTGAACAGGCTTTATTATTGCATTTGTCAAAAAAAAATTATCCGAGAGCGATTTTCGATATATTCGCGTTTGAAAATAAAATTTAAGAAAAGAAACAACATTTTTGGATTTTGACGACGTTTATATCGGTAACGGTTTCAAGAATTTAAAAAAATGTTTATTATTTGTCTTATAAATTAAATTTCTTTCAAAAATGACCAACAGTAACCTTGTAGCTAGAAGCGTTCAAGAGTTACAGGGTGTTAAGTGATGTAAGATCAAAAGTACATCTCTTCGCATTAAAACGTTACGTACACCGCAGGGGGTGAAAATAGACCCCCCCCACCCATACGATTTTTTCACGAAATTAATAAAGGAATCATCCCTTTAACGGATACACCTTGTATATATATGGAATGGATATACTATTGTATATCATACACAATACCATTATATAATTATATTAATCATAACAATAATGTTATATTCAATATTAGGCGTGTTATTTGAAAGATTTGAAAGATAACTAGCCAGTCGTTCATTTAGACGATTCCCAGCCAGCCAAACCCAGTCAAGTTTATATCCCTCCAACTAGGTATGCATGATTTCGCTCCTATGACATCAGCTGTCAACTGTCAAAGTATTCACCATTCAACCAAATTATTTTTTCTTTAGTTGTGAAAACAGTAATTTCGAGAATCTATTCAATGGATAATTTACAAAAAGAGGTATGAAATCATAACATAGTTGATTCTATTTGTGGAACATCTTAAGTAATTCAAATTGCAGGTTTTATGTGGAATGCTAGATTCCTCCAGTGAGAAGGAACCTGAATTCTTTGAAAGCTCTTTCGGCGATACTTCAAGGTCCGAAGTTTCAGCAGAAGAGACGAAAAAGCATGTAACAATAATTTTATGGTGATAATTGTAATTAAAAAAAATTCCCATATAGCGGCATCAGATCATGTCATACTATGATGACTGTGTCTGTGTGTGGTGCGCAGTTTTGTTGTTGGGTTGCAGTGCTTCGCATGTGTTTTTATTATTCAGCATTTACAGTGGAATTTAGCATACTTTTGATTATTTGAGAGTTTACATTAAAAATTAAAAATTTGTATGGGTTGTTTTTTCTCTATGCATTTTAGTATCCTACGCTCAAACTGGATTTTCTCCAAACCGTGGGCGCAAATGTAGAATTGACAAAAGGAAAGAGCTTTACATTTATGTGTGGTATATAAGTAATACCATCAATTGCAGACAACGTGGGAACTTGTTTGGAGTACCAAAGTCTTCTGCCTGGATAGCTGTTCGTCTGGTTTGCAACTGGCCCATGGAGAACAGAAAGTAGTATATTAAATGGCCTCAAGGGGATGCTTTGGCATACAACTGCAGTTAATTTGAGGCAAAAAAAATTTCTGGAGTTCTCGGTTTAATTGATTTCGAGATTGCAGCTCCAAAATTGAATAAAGAGTGCTACTACAACCGAAGGCAGAACTTGACAATAATTCTGCAAGCAGTCGTTGATATAGACAAGAAATTCATCGACATTTGTTGCAGTGAACCCGGATCCTCACACGACAGTAGAGTGCTTCGAAGATCAGCCTTATACAGAATAACAGACTCACATTATACGCATCTCTTTCCGTCAAATACTTTAATTTTAGGGGACTCTGCATTTGGCACATAAATGGAGCTACACAGGAGGCCCTGTCCGCTTCTTGTTGTTACTCGTGGCTTTGTAGGCTCTTAGCAGCGTCTGAATTTTAACCTCCAGATGCGCGATGGCTGTGCTGGAGTCCTGTTCATAAGCGTATTTCTTACGCTGCATGAATTCTTCCTTCCGCGCGCTACAGAATTCGAGGAGGGCTTTAGTTTCTTCTTTTTTTCCAATTTTTCTTGCTTCTGTGTTATAAATTTAGTTATTTTACTTCATTCGTAAACAAAATAATTACCTTTTTTCTTGGTCTTTCGTACAACAGACTATTATCAAATGTCAAGAGAACATAAAAATTTCACAGTAATCAGCGCCACCTGGCCATAAGATATTGTAAAATTCCTAGCCAGTTGCTTTTGGCTGGGAATAAAATCAAGAGTTGTTGCTAGTCGGTTCTTCTTATGTTATAGTAAGATAATATGTGACTTATGAATATATGTAATATATTTATCACCACCTAATCATTACAAATTTTTTAAGTTTCTTCAGGTGCCTATTCTAAACTTCGGTTATAATATTTTTTTCGGTATATAGCTGTATTTTGTTGAGAAAAACGAACAGCCAAGAATTATTTTTTTGAATTTTATTTTATTTTTGACTGCCTTAATCTCTTGTAAAACACTTCATTATTTTAAAAATGTCCCTTTCAGAAGAACTGTAAAAACAGCAGATCTAAATCTAAAACCTCGAAATAAGAAAAGTTCATGAAATTTGCAATTGTAATTGTAATCTCGCATATTTTATTTAATAGATAGGCATGGGTGTGGGTCAATTTATGAGACATCCCTGTGAACTGGCCAATCTGCTTGACAGTGAAAATCCGAAATAAAAAAAATTAATTAAAATTGCAAATGTTCACATTCATCACAAAAGCTGTCCGTACGGTTATCTAAAATATTTTATTTCATGGATCATGGATGGTTGATTTTTATTACAGTGAACGTGTACTTAACAAATACAAAATGTATGCCTTCTCTTAATTAGCATTACAGATACATACAATTATTTTGTTATTTGTCAAAAATTTCACATGCGTGATTATTAACAAATTAATACTTTAACACACAAACAGCAAGAGTTCACAAAATTACACTAGTGAATACTTATTATTCACACATAATACTTATATTTACATATAACACTCGTCGATCTACTTGCTAGTTATCTTGTAAAATTCCAATGATAACTAACTGCGAAGAAATATGGGGAATTTATAAACGATATTCGCTTTAAAACCAGTTCTCCGCTTGGGCCATTGGCCAGCTTTATAATGACGTCGAAAAATCATCTTTTCAGACGAAGCGCATTTCCATCCCTGGGGCTATGTTAACAAGCAGATCTGCCAGATTTTGGGTTCGGAACAGCCACATGTAATCGTAGAGAAGCCATTGCATCCACCAAGGGATTTGGTTTGGATTTTAGAATGGTGACATAATTGGCCCATTTTTCTTCGAAAACGCTGCTGGAAACGCCGTTACTGTCAATGGCGACCGGTACAGAACCAGTTGACCACCTTTTTATGTTCTCAAATTCACGCCAGGAATGTGGACGACCTTTGGTTTCAACAAGATGGCGCCACATGCCATACAAGCTGTTGTAATTTAATGAAACACTTTATTCTTATTATTATTATTAATTCAATTCAATTTATTTTAATCTTAAAACCATTCTAAACAACTCTAAACCAAAATAAAATACCCGACAAGGGAAAGCAAAAATACAAAGAAGCGAACTCTGCGGAAGCGGAAACCGTACTCGAGTGAGATAAATGTCAGTCTAAGCATGATATATAAGATTTAACTTGAATGTACTAGAGTGAGATAATTGAATGTAACACAAGCCGACTAACAATTGATCTCTCGCGCGCCAAAATTTGGCAACCGAAAATTTAGTTTAGGTAATTTGTTTTCTTGTTTTTTTGTTTTAGAAAGTAAAAGTCGTCTTAATTTACAGAATTAAATTTAATCGTTCGATGAGAAAAAAAACGTCATTATTAAGTTAAATAATTATTTCTTAACAAAAAAATTAAACTTAGTTGTAATAGCTTAGACTCTATGTAAATCTCCAATTATGAAAACAAATTCAAGTTACTCTCAATAAATAATAATAATGTATACAAAAGAACACAGAACACAAGTTAGACAGAAAATTTATCTTGCTTAAGCTTTATTCAATGTCGGTTCAGCCTTAGACAAATTGTTTTAGACACATTGATTTTAAATAAAAAATCTTACACTAATTGCCCGCCTTAGACAAATTGTTTTAGACACATTGATTTTAAACAAAGAATCTTACACTAATTGCCCGCGAATCACAGAATTTACATAACAAAACTTTTTTTTTGGCTTTTAATTCATATTAGACAAACTTCCCCGAGATGGTCACCGCACGTTGGCTCAGATCATCTAGCGCATATAATTGAATTCTCAATATTACGAGTAATTTCGCGTGCGCGGTTGTGTGTTTGTTAATTTGTATAATTTATTATTTTTTACGTTTTCATTTTATAATAAAAAAAAATTTTTTCTTTTATGGTACTTTATATATTATCCATGAACTTCACTTTACAAACTCTAGAATCAAACTGACTTAGAATAATTACTAATAATAAACTTAAACCCTAACTTCTGCTACCACCAGACGCGACGTCAGCATAAGTTGATGTTGATGTTGCAATCCCACGGTCGACGATCGTTCACCTGTGTTGACTTTGTTCGTGTGTACTGCAGAGTCATCAGTGTAGCGAAAATCGTGTATTTTTGGTAATTTTGTTGGACTTAACTCCTCAGCCCTTAAATTCGAACGTCCTCGCTCGATGACCTCAAATGTTTCGAAATATCTTTGATTCCTATAATTTTTGGTTTTTTTCTTTCAGATGGTGTTGATGCTGATGTTAATTCTTGATCTTTATTATCACTTTGGTTCTTCAATTTATTAAAGAATTTTAAGATGTTCTTCTTTTCCAGTAGCTCTATTTTTGATGTACCGTTGGAGTATAGTTGTTTAAGCCTCTCTAGTGATAGAAATTCTTCGTTCCCTTCTAGCATTGATGCATTGCAGGCATTGGCTGGTAGTGGATTATCACTGTTGTTGATTTCTCTGCCATCTATTCGAATCGAAGAGTTTGACGAGTAGGTTCCTTTGAGGTCTAGTGTTTCGTTGTTTCTGACTGCTGGACCACTGAATTGGTTGAGGAAGAGTATTCCTGAGTTTTTTTTTTCTACAGATGGGATGTGCTCGTTGTTGATTTGCGTGCTGGTGGGCGTTATGCTCTTCAGTAGATTTGGTATGCAGGCAGAAGTGCTTATTTTAATTAAATTAATGGCTAATTCATTGTATTCCTTACATTCTCTAATTATTCCAAAGAGTATTGCCATCCGCAATGATGAAGAATTAAACAAGCTTTTGTCTGGAGTTACCATTGCTCAAGGTGGTGTTTTACCGAATATCCAGAGAGTACTTTTGCCCAAGAAGATCGAAAAGAAAGTTTACATTTCTGTGCGCAAATGAGATAAAAACAAAAAATTCTAAAACATTTTCATATGAAATTTTGTTTATTATGTTATTTTTCTTTACGGCTTTTAATATCAAAAGATTACAAGTATTACATTCACTTGTTTTTTATTATATTTTTATTATCAGATGCAATTGTTATGTTGGCAAATTCTAGAGCTTCATCTACATTTAAATATGGAAATGTTTCATTCCTATAATTGTTTCAGTAATGTTTATTTCGTTATTACTTAATATAATTATATGATTTCACGACGTTGGCTTTTGTCCAATGTATTGCGTATGCAATATTAATGATTTCTTTCTTTATCAATTCTAACTTATATTTAATTTTCGTTTTCTATATTTTCCTGTTCCTTGAATGTCTTAAGTATGTTATTTTTTAAATTATAAATTTCGTTTATTTTATCTATCGTTAATCTATTTATGACAACTTGATTATTATTATTCGTAAGTATTTTATTCAATTGTTTGTTAATATTTCATAGTCGTGGTGATCTGGATTTCCAGCAATCCATTTCCACGTAGTGCCTATAAAGACTAATGATCTTTTTGATTTTTGCATTTTGTTTCTCCTTGATTTTTTGTGTGGTGTTTTCTCTTTCTTTTTCAAGATGTTCAGGATTGTTAGTTAGATGTCTTGCAAAAAATATATCTATTCTTTTCTACCTGTAGTAGAGTGGATGGAGTTTATCAATATGTGCAATATGTGTCCGGGGTATGTAGGGATAGGTGTTGCTTGGATCATGGGTTTTCTAGGATGTCTCTCGTACTTGTGTTCTTTACATGTTTTACAATCATTTACTATTTTTTCAACTTTGCGACGCATTTGTGGGAAATAAAATTTGCTTAAAATTTGTAATTTATTTTCTTTGCTATTTCTGTGGGCGCAATTATGTTCTTTGACGATTTCGGATTCTTGCTGCTCTTCATCACATAAGTCTGTAACTATTTTCCTGGCGAATCGGATTCTGTATTGTTTGAAATGGATGGGGTAAATTTCTTGAATTTGGCCTAAGATTCTTTCACCTGTTTGTATGCCATTGATGACTGATGGGTTGAGACAACGTTTAAGGATATTGATAATTTTTTCATTAGTGAATTCCGTTTCTATTATTGTGTATCGATGATAGGTAGGAAATATAATTTAGAAGTCATATGAGCTATATAGTTCCCTCGAGTAAAATAATTTGATTCTTAAAAACGTTAATCTTCTGCAATTTGGATAAGGTTTTTCCAAGAACTTTCGTCGCTATGTTGTGTTGCGGTTAATGCGGAATTTACATTGCTATCTATTGGTGGTCTTGACAAGGCGTCTGCGACAACGTTAGTTTTGCCGGGTTTGTACTTGAGCTCGTAGTTATACTCTTCGAGTATAGGTTTCCAACGTTTCAGTTGTTGCTTAACGCATACGTCAAAGGTTGGTGATCCGTAAATATTTTCACAACTTATGAACCGTATAGGTAGTTTCTTAGTGAATTGAGAGCCCATATAATGGCTAACATCTCTTTCTCGTTCGTTGCGAACTGTTCTTCAGATTTTGAAAGTGTGCGGGAAATGAAAGCGCCTAGCGCATAGGCTAAAGTGTCTGTTGTGAGGTGGAATCCTTTTTTGAAATCAGGAAAAGAGAGAATTACGTCCCCGCGTTTGTTTATCCACTTCGTCTTTTAAAGACATCGGGTATGGATAAGATCTAGTATAAATCGGTTCTACATTTGATGTTCTAATTCAGCTTCTAACTTTTGTGGTAAAAGTTAATTTTTCATCTGGTTCGGCAAAAAGATTTGATTATATTTCTGTTAGTTTACGGAGTTCGGTTTTTTGGTCTTGCGACATGTGGCTGTGATGGTGACACAGTTTATTGACTCTGATATTTGTTGCTTGAGTCGAATTTTAAGCTTGTTTTTGATTAGCATATAGTTTTCTTTTGTGAAGATTACAGCGGACAAGTCTTTTAGACTGTCGTTTCCTAAGATTCCATGGAAGTGTCGGTAGAATAAAAAATTGTATTTAAACGAATTACATACCAAAAAGGTTTATCATCGTGTGATGGCTTATTTCGACTTTGCCGCCGACCGAGTTTGCATAAAAATTTTGATTGTTAGGAATCGGGGTTCTAACTAAACTTTGTTGAATATAATTCTTGTTTGAGCCTGTGTCGACTAGGAATTTTAAAATTTTGCCGTCGCTCGTCTTACATTCGAAGCATGGTAAGGCCGAGCTTGTTAGCCTAAAAATGAATGTCTTCGTAATCGTTAAGTTGGTCATCGTGGTCGTTTTGATTTGAAGGATAGTCATTTAACGACTCGTCTCCGATGTCCACTGTATTCATAGAATCTATTAAGCATCGATGTCAGACTGATTATGGTACGCATATTGATCGGAATTATTTGAGGTAGCATTGATTTGTTCATTTGTTTGGCTTAAGTTTGGATAATTGATTGGTTCGGGATAGGGATTGGATGAAGTTGGTGATGTCGATACATGAAAGTTTCTTTGCATTTTGCTTGGAAGTTCTGGCTCGATGGAGAGTTAAGAATACCGAAATATTTAGAAGTACCTTTTAGGCTATTATAAAGGTTGAGAATTCTTTGAACGCTCTTCCTCCATGAACTGAATTAACTTGGATTCCCGGAAAATTCTCTAAGACTTCGGACTACGTCCGGAATTTTGTCTAAATCATTAAGATTGCCGAGAAATTGTGAATCAATTTTTTGTTCTACTCCTTTGTAGAAATTTGCATGAGGACTAATTATTGATTCGACAATGCCTTTGCATTGCTCATTGCATACTCTTGCAACAATGCTTGTGACAGCTTCAAGTATTCTCTTGATTAAATGTATTTCTTAATTTTACTTTACTATAAAATGTTTACTTAAATAAAAATTAAATCACTTTATTAAATTAATAAAAAAGTTTTAGATCTAAAGCTTACAATAATATTTTTGGGAACATTCCACGCTGGTAGGATGCTTTTTTTCCTTTTTGCAATGTACTACTGGGGAAGCTGTCCTACACTCCCTCGTGGTATAGTTTTTCTTCTGATCAACTATAAGTCCTCAGTGGGTGCTGCTCAGAATTATTTTTTGGTTCCGATTTCCTTTTTTTGCTTTCAGCAGGATCAAAGTTCTATTACAAATTTCACACACGCGACGAACTACTTGAGGTCGACTGGAATTGTGGAGTTTTTATTTGCTTGAGATTCCTTTTTTCTCCTTTTGCCTTTTTAAGCACGAATTTAGAACACCAATTAAACACACGCGGCGAGCTACTTTAGGTCGACTTTTTTTTTGCGTAGTTTTCTGAGACTAACACGTTGGGTTATTATTTTCTACGTTTTCATTTTATAAAAAAAACAGCCCATAAAAATTAAAATTTTTCATGTAAATTCTCTAATAGGAGATACAAATTATGTGTTTAAAATTTGAAGGAAATCGGGTAAAATTTGTAAAATATTTGTATGGGAGACCCCTGACCCCGAGCCCCAGGGGCCCCAATAGAAAGTGTTGTCATCAGAGATATGCATGTCAAACAAACATACAATAATTTCTAATAATAAACTTAAAACCTAACTTCTGCTGCCACCAGATGATGTTGATGTTGCAATCCCACGGTCGACGATCGTTCACCTGTGTTGACTTTGTTCGTGTGAACTGCAGTGTCATCATCAGTGTAGCGGAAATCGTGTATTTTCGGTAATTTTGTTGGAGTTAACTTATACAAATCTTGTGATCAATTTATTATTTGTAATTTTTTAAAAAATTAATCCGATTTTCTTCAAATTTTGTACACATGTGTATCTCCGATGTAATAATTTGGAAGTTATTGGGTTCCAACATAAATTTTTTAAAAATGAACTCGATTTTATCTCCAATAGAGAATTAACATGAAAAATTTAAATTTTTATGGGTTGTTTTTTTTTTAATTTTTGTTCCAGGTTTCTTGAGAAAAGAATACGCCTTGATTGTCTTTCTTATTTAATAGAGGTTTATAGTTCAACAGTGTCCCTAGATATGTTTAAAATATCACATATATTTACAAATAGTTCACAAGGCAAACTTGTCTGCATACATTGTTTAAATTACACTTTAGCTAGCTGTAGTGCCAAACATTCTTAAAATTCTGTTTTGAATATATCGATATCCACTGCCATGCACCCGCTCTTTTTTAAAGATAACTAATGTCGTTTTTTCATAAAACTCTGCCCCAGAGTTTTTTTTTGGCTGTCAAGTTGTTCGTTTCCCCTTCAAAACGACTCTACCGTAGAGCTAAAACAGATCTGTATATTTTGGGAGATTTACCCCTCTTTATACTAGAACAACAACAACACATGCAACAAAAAAAAGTGAACAAAATATTTTGGCCTTTCGTGTTCGATTTCCCTTTTAAATAAATTCTGCGGTCGAGCGCGCTCTGGGGTAGAGTTTTTAGGAAAAAAAAATTAATATTAGTAAGGAGTGGGGTATTAGTGGGGTAGAGTTTTTAGGAAAAAAAATTAATATTAGTAAGGATGAAGAGAGTTTATTTAAATGACTTACGTGATCTCCAGTTCCAGCTAAATGAATACACATTGGTTTATGTTTTTCATGTGTCCATTTGTTTGGTAATATGACTTGAAAATGTGCGTGTTGAGCTGCTAGTGGTACTACTCCAGGTAAATATAGTTCTAACGGTGAAGTAAACTTTCCTTCCAGTACCGTGTAGTCGTAAAGATTTTCTTTCCTAGTAATTTCAATTGGATAATTATGTGGAATAAGCTTGAAGCATGTTTCTCTCCGTGATATTACTTTTCGAAATTCAAATAGCCTGAAAATATTAAGAATATTGATTTTAAAAGATGGTTTGTTTATCTCTTCAACAAATCCACACCATTGAGCGTATCAATTCAATTTTTTAGAATTCTGCACTGATGTGTAGAAGGAACTGTAAGCATATTTCCGCAAAATAAAAACTTTTTGGAGGGTTAACATTTCGTTTTATTTATAATCTACACACAAGTACTTAATTTTACTTATATAATTTGGGAGCATATTTTTATTTTTAAATTCTCTACATTAACTTCGCGTGCACGTGGCTGGCCAGATTTTCTGATCAATTTTTAACCCACTTCCCATAGCCCTCGGACCTGGACTTGAGGCTTCTCGGACCTCGGGGTCGAGGGGCTCCCATACAAATATTTTTAAAAAATTACCCGATATAATTTGGGAGCATATTTTTATTTTTAAATTCTCTATATTAACGTCGCGTGCACGTGGCTGGCCAGATTTTCTGATCAATTTTTAACCCACTTCCCATAGCCCTCGGACCTGGACTTGAGGCTTCTCGGACCTCGGGGTCGAGGGGCTCCCATACAAATATTTTTAAAAAATTACCCGATTTTCTTAAAATTTTATACAAATGTGTATTTCCGATGGACAAAACTTTTTGTAAATATTTTGAAGCGATCGGTCCTCGGGGCTCCCATACAAATTTTTTTTAATTTACAATTGTTAACGCACTTCCTAAAGCCCAATTTTCCTGAAATTTTGTACACATCTGTATTTCCGGTTACAATACATTCACATCATTTCTCAAGCATCAATATACATTACTCCGACTTAAACAATCATTATTAATGCCATTTCACAAAGTTACCATGAATGTGCGTAATAGTATTAAAGTCGAATCGATTATGAACATTCCATTTCATCTTTAAGTAATATGTATGTATTTTGTTTACTAATGTCTCTTTTCAATTGCACAAACCGTATCCGAAACCATACCCATAGGTTAGCTTTCAAAGTGACAGTTTTCGAGGTGAACGAGGTGAGTGCCCGATGTACCCGATTGCCGACGGGTAGCAAAGTAACATTATCGGTTACAAAACAAAGGTACATAAAATCAAACCGTACTCCGGGCACAGTTTGCAAATGCAACGTTAAACTGAAAACCACGAGAGAGAAATCTTACCTCACCCACAAATGAACCCAGCAAATGAAACGAGACATAAATGTTTTATGCTTAATTCAACTTACTTATTTACTGAATTGTATTTTTATTGATGTCGTTTTTTTACTTTCTTTTACTAGTAGTAAAAGTAAGTATAGTAATCATGAAAATTTTCGAACTTGCAGATTTTTGCAGATTTACCCATTATCGTATCTCCTGAGAAAAAAATCTCTGTCTGTCTGTGGCTCTGTGTCTACTCTACAGCCCAGACGGCTGAATTCATTGAGACGAAAATTCATATTTAAGCTTTTTACATAAATTGGGAGGGCCCAGTTTGATTTTGGCGGAAATCGGCCAAACGGAAGTGGTAGTCGTAGTAGTAAACTACTATGAGAAAAGCAAAAAAAAATTACAAAAAAAAAATATATTATACATTTACTAAAGATTCCCGGCTCGTCAGTAAAAGAAAGTCGTATGGTGGCCACATCATCATTTTATTTGTCGATATCAATTATAAATAGAACAACAAGTTTTCACAATATTTTGTCATTTGGCGTTTTCATAAATTAGTTCAGAGCAATCAAAGAGTTCTTTAGAAAAATGCTCGTGTTTCTTATTTGCTCAGAGTATGAGCGTGCTCAGAATAAAATGATCTGAGCATTTTCAAACTTGACATCTGATGTCAAATGTCTTTTTCGATGATTTTCTTCTACAATAAAAAAATAAAAAATGACCCGGGATCGAGGGCTCCCATATCTATTTCTGCGATTAGAGAATTTAGATGAAAATTTTTAGTTCTTATGGGTTGTTTTTTTTGTCTATATTAGTTTCGATTCTATTGTCTTCTGGTTGGCTGATGTGGAGCGGGGCTGAGTGGGTGTAGCGGGTCAGTGGGCTGGTGGTCAATTTTGGTAGATTCCTACCAAACTTGGTAGGTTTTTTCAGCTTTGGCAGGCTGGTAGGTTTTCGATTCGGTAGGTTTTTTTAAAACTCTAAAGCTTATGAGACAAACATTTTCTAACAAATTGATATAAAAACTGAAATAAATTTAATCAAATCAAAAACATTTGCCCCAAATAAAAATACACATGTAAACGGAGACTAGGTAATTGAATCAACTTGTTTTGGTCAAGTGTCATGTCAAATCGAGAAATAAAAAAACAACCCATAAAAATTAAAAATGTTCATGTAAATTCTCTAATAAAAGATGGGTATGTGTTAAAATTTGAAGAAAATCAGGCTAATTTTTAAAAAATTAGCATGGACACCACACGGGTCCGTTCACTCCAAAAACTTTACAAAAAATTTTGTCCATGGGAGATACAGAGGTGTATAAAATTTTAAGAAAATCGGGTTACTTTTTTTGAAAAAATTGGGGTTATTATTTTAAAAAAAGTTTGGGGCCCAATTACCCTGGGGCCCGGGGTCTCCAAAATTTTTACAAAAAATGTTGCCTATCGGAGATACACGCGTATATAAAACTTGAAGAAAATCGGGTTAATTTTTTAAAAAAAATTAAGTTCAGGGATAAGTTCTTCAGCCGTACAACACGTGTGTGGATTGCTCTGCCAGGCTTTGTATTTCCACATCACTATGATCCAGAGGCATTCAAAACACAAGCTCATAGACATCTCCTCTTTTCTTCTCCTTTTCCTTAACGCCCACGCTGTGCCAAGCATATAGCCGAACATAATAAGGGTGCGAACCCCTTTTCGCGTGAACAAATTATAAAAAAAAAAGTTTTGCTCCTTCAAATATGAAAAATAATTGTCTGACAACGAATAAATTGTCGCACGTCATAAGCAGAGCACATCTGACAATAGCAAATGAGTATGCAAATGTCCTGAACGTATGACAATGGTCTGAAAATGATACAATTGTGTGTTCAGACGATTGCCAAATACCTGACAATTTCATTGTCAGATGGCGGTCTGACAATGGCCTGACAATGTGTTTTTTGCAAATATTGTCAGACAAAATTGTAAGTTCACACGGTTGTAAGATATTTAGGACAATTTTTTCACTAAACATCTGACAATATTGTCCGATGTGGCAATCGTCTGAACATAGCTTTACGCATTCTACTTATACCGTTGACCTTTTAGAATGATAATATTTGAACAAGTTTGTTGTTCATCATCATTTAAATCATACGCGTCGTCATCTCCTTCATCATAATCATAACTTTATATATTTCGATTATACATAGGTGTCAAACGGTGATGATGACGCGATTATAGACAGTCATGTCCTTAGCCTCTCGCATCACAACTCCTATCTTATGCGTTCACGTCGCGTCACTGGAAACTCGTCCAAATCAGGTGAACAATTTCGGTACCCAATCCGATTTGTATTAGCTTGGGTCGGGGCTAAATAGAAAGGTGGACTTGCCTTGGTCGGCGACGCTTCATGTCGACCTAGGTTGCGGTTGGCCAATCACCACTCAACTGAATTAATTGATTCCTGAAACTAATACAAGCCTCGGATACGTATCGAATTTATCAACAATGACCTATGGCCCACGGAAAAGGACACGTTTTGGAACCTGGAACATTTGCCCGCTCTTCAAGACAACAACGCTTGCACAATTAACAAAAGAATTTCGTAAATACCATCTAGAGATTCTTGGTCTTAGTGAGGTGAGATGGCCTGGAGTAGGGGAAAAACAAACATCTACCGGCGAGTTTCTAATTTTTTCGGGTAAGCCTGCAAGAGAACATCATGCCAATGGAGTCAGATTTCTACTCTCTTAAAGCAATATCCGATAGAAATTTAATTGCAAGATTTAAATTGCTGTTCGACAGGTCGTGTTTGTTCAAGTTTACGCACCATCGGAACAAGCCACCTCTGAAGAAAAAGACACGTTTTACTTGCGTCTAAATTAGATCAACTACGGAAGAGTGACATCGTTATTTTGATGGGTGACCTTAACGCAAATGTAGGCAGCGACAACAGTGATTGGGAACATGTCATGGGAAAACACGTCCTTGGTTCTATGAATAGCAACGGTGAAAAGTTTGCTAATCTGTGTTCTGATCGCAAACATATCATTGGAGGCACAATTTTTCCCCACAAAAACATACACAAAGCCCCCTGGACCTCTCTTGATCACATGTACAACAACCAAATTGATCACATCGCTATAAGCCGCAAGTGGCGGTTAACGTTGCTGGACGTTAGAACCCGAAGAGCAGCCGACGTCTACAGCGACCACCACCTTGTGGTTGGCAGTGTGTGTTTGAAGCACGCGGTCCACTCAACCACACGAAGTCAAATAACGAGAAAGCCAGCTGTAGCAGCACTGAAAGACCCAGATGTGAAACTGCAATATGTATTCCGCGTACAACAGTCTCTCTCTGAGTTACAGCCCCAAACCCTAGAGTTTAAATGGGAGAAAACAGTAAATGCGTATACGTAAGCAGCCTCATCCATTTTATCCCGGCAAAACTAGAAAATAATGGATATCAGATAGCACATGGAACACCATTCGTGAACGCTAATCCACCAAAGCAGAGTTAAACGCGGCCACGAGTGCCGAGCGAAGCGCATTAGCGCGGAAGTATAGGGATCTGGACCGGCAAGTTTGCCGTTCAGTTAGGAACGATAAACGAACATGGCTAACTGACATCGCAACACAAGCACAGCAAGCCGCTGATAGTAGACAATATTGCACAGTCTACCAAATCGCTCGTAAGCTTGCCAAAAAGAAACACCACATCAACTACCCTGTTAAGGCAATAGACGGCTCTTTGATCCTTATGGAGGAACAACAATTAACCCGCTGGACAGAACATTTTAAGAATGTTTTGAATTGTACTTCTCCAGGCACGTCCATCAACCCACACATTTACCCTAATAGGCTTCTTAACATCAGCGTCGCTCCTCCTTCGTTGGATGAGATAAGGACAACAATTCGTTCACTGCAATCAGGTAAAGCAGCAGGTAATGACAACATCTACGCAGAACTCCTTCAAGCCGACGTCGAGTTAACTACGCGAACATTCCCTGCGATATATCAAGATATTTGGGAATCTGAAACCGTTCCTTCGTCGTTAAAAGAAGGCTTAATAGTCAAACTCCCCAAGAAAGGTGATTTGAGCAATTGCGAAAACTGGAGAGGAATTACCCTGCTAAACACCATAAACAACGTGATCTCCTATATAATAGCTAGGCGCTTACGGAACGCGTTAGAGAAATGAACAAGCAGGATTTCGCCCAAACCGTTCTCGTACTGATCAAAACAACACCCTGCGTAATATCAATGAACAGTTAGTTGAGTATAACTCTCCTCTGTATATGGTATTTGTAGATTTTAAACGCGCTTTTGATAGCGTAGGCCGAAACATGATGTGGCAGATTTTGTCTAGCTATGGTTTTCCGGAAAAACTGATTAACATCGTTAAGGAGCTGTACCGCGTCATTCATAACGGTCATCTTGGCTTACGTTTCAACATCTACTCGGGAGTCAAGCAAGGTTGCACCCTCTCACCATTGATTTTCATAATTGTTATCGACTGGGTGATGAAAATAGTAACTTGTACTCCATCGGGGTTGCCATGGAATGTTTTTCACCGCCTAGAAGACCTGGACTATGCCGATGATATCTGTCTCCTATCACAATCGCTAGGTGACATGGAGCGAAAATTAAACTCACTAGAACTCCACGCTAACAAAGTGGGTTTAAAAATTAACGTCTCAAAAACAAAACTTCGCGTTAACGCTAGTGGAACATGTGATCTCTCGATTGACGGACATCAGATAGAGGAAGTCGATAAGTTTAGTTATTTGGGCAGCTGGATGTCAAAAAATGGTGGTGCTGACTCGATGTGTGGTCTCGTGTAATCAAGACGCGACACTCCTATAGTATGCTAAATAATATCTGGAACTCCTCGCAAATCTCCCGGAATCTGAAGCTAACGATCTTCAGATCTAACGTTCTCTCAGTACTCTTGTATGGCTGCGAAACGTGGAAAGTCACAGAGTCAATTGCGACAATCGTGTCGACTGTTTGGTTCCACATCGTGGGGTTATTTTATTTATACGAGATGACATCAGTTTTAGTGTACCTAATTTTAATATTCCAAACAGTAATCCCATGTTCAATACGATATGGATTGAAATTGTAATTTCAAACCATTCGATGATTATTTGTTCCCTTTATCGTAGTCCTAATGTGTCACCTGATGACACTAATATTGAATTTGATAATTTATCAGAAACAATTGACAAGATTTACGAATCCTCACCAACTTCAGAATTAGTAGTCTTGGGAGATTTTAACGTCCATAATGATTCTTGGTTGACATATTCGAATGGCAGAGATCGATCAGGTGAATCCGCAGAACTATTTTCAGATACCAATCTTCTAGCACAACTCGTCGATAAGCCAACTAGGTATCCCGATACATCTGGTCAATCACCTCACCTTTTAGATTTATTTCTTACTACTATGCCAGATAAATATTCAATTGATGTATCTGCTCCATTAGGTCTTTCTGACCATGCTTTGGTAGTAGCCAAATTTTCAATAACACCAGCCCTTATAGAGCCTACAAGTAAAAGGCTACTCTGGCACTATAAAAATGCTAACTGGGAGCTCATGAACCAATTTGTAGCTCATTTGATTGGTCAACCTGTTTTTCCAGCAATAATGCAGATGAAGCATCACAACTAATCACATCAACCATTTTGCTAGGAATGAAAAATTGCATTCCTTATTCATTTAAAAAGAAAAATACTCATAAAAATAAATGGTTTAACGAACATTGCAGGTCACCAGTCGCGTGTAAAAAAGCAGCCCATTTGGACTACGTTAATTGCACTTCTGAAGAAAACCTTGTAAAGTTTCGAATAGCTAGAAATAGATCAAACGCTATATTGAAAAGGTCCAAAAAAATATATGACCTTAAGATTCGAGATAGCATGCGAACAATTTTGGATTCTGATTCAAACAGTCGAAGCTTTTGGTCGTTTGCTGCATTGGTAAAAAGAAACTTTGCAGACAATACTTCGCCTTTTCCTTCTTTATTTCATTACTAGCTGATTACCCGGCGTTTCCCAGGTATTTATTCATCCCAATCTTCTATAGGCAGGGGTAGAAAAAAGAATGATATCTATCTATAAGGTAAAATTGCAGTTTTATTAAAAAAATAAATATTTTAAATTATAGCTATGGTTTTCAAATTATGAAATAAAATAAAAAAAAATACATTATATTAATTTAAAATAAAACTTGGTTGCATACAGTGTTTTTAGTTTCACCTTCAAAAGCAAGAATAAATAAATTTTTAGGTGAACCCACCAACCTACCCCAGAGCAAGCAAAATAAAGTTGTCCGCGGGAAAAATATGGCGATTTTAAATCTATACTTCGCAGTATTTAATAAACTGTCCGACTTATTGATAGTCATCGAAAACGCAAGTTTTACTGGAAACTGCAATCTCTTGAATTTAAAAGGAAAATCCGTGGAAATGAGTGCTATCCGTGGGATAAAAACTATTTCTCTTCTCTCTTTTCTGTCAAGATAGTCGCTTCAATTATATTGCTCGGCATCTCTTTTACGGTCTTGTGCCGTTTCAAAGTTTTGGCGAGTCGAGAAGTCGTTGTAAAATAATTGGAGATCAAACTGTAAGGTGCCAATCCAGACGAATTAACTGAGTTTAGGAACTCAGTTCGATAATTAACCTCCTTATCAGTATCTACAACGGTATCGTTACACTTAATCTCATCTCAGCTGATCTCAGGGACCCCGAAAACTATAGGATCAACACTGATATCGGTCACCTCCGGGGAGACAACTTACCCATAGGAGTGTCCCCCTAGAGCTGTCTTACCATCACCATTCAACTCAGCGACCCCTAAAACTATAGAATCGACACTAATATCAGTCCCCCATCAGTTATCGACCCCATCCCTCTAGAGCTGTCTTACTATCACCATTCAACTCAGCGACCCCGAAAACCATAGAACCGATACTAATATCGGTCACCCCCCCCTCAGTTATCGACCCCATCCCCATAGAGCTTTCTTGCCATCACCATTCAACTCAACGACCCCGAAAACCATAGAATCGACACTAATATCGGTCACCCACCACCCTGCGGCGATACTTAACTCATCCATAGGAGCGTACTACCAACACTATTCATCACGGTGATACCGAAAACTGTAGCAGGGGGTGGCAGCAGCCTCCCACACCCAAAAAAACGTGCTACCCCCCTCTATGTTTGATTCCAGTTAGTAACTAATATGTATACCAAGTTTGGTTGAAATTGGTCAAGGCGTTCCAGAGCTAGTTAGGCACAAATATACAAACAAATAAACTCTCTATTTTTTATATATAGATGGTATTCATTATAGAACTGATATTAAGAAAGCTAATCTCTTAGCTTCTCATTTCGCTGGTGCGTCTACTCTTCATTTAACTAACCAAAGCCCCCCAATTCTCCCAAATCTAGGCCCAGGTATGTCTAAAATCTATTTTCGGAAACGGGTTGTTTCAAATATTCTTAAAGACGACGGTATTCCGCCATTAGTATTGAAAAGTTGTCATCTTACTTTGGCAAAACCGCTTAGCAAATTGTTTCATCTCTTAATGAAAACAGGTGTTTTTCCATCATTTTGGAAAATAGCTAATATTCAACCCGTTCCGAAAAAAGGTGATAAATCGGCACCTACGAACTACCGTCCTATTGCTTTGTTATCGGTTCTATCGAAGGTAATGGAATCTATCGTTAATTTCAGACTAATGAACTATCTGGATTCGAATGTTCTTTTATCCGATTTGCAGTATGGATTTCGTAAAAATCGCTCTTCAGGTGAACTAATAACGTGCATGACTCATTGTTTGGAGCGAAGCATTGAAAACCTAGGTGAATCAAGCGTTGTTTCCTTAGATATTGCTTAAGCTTTTGATAGAGTATGGCATGATTGTCTTATTAATAAGATTTGTGCGCTGAACTTACACTCCTCTCTCATTACATGGATTGAGAATTATTTATGGAACCGTAAAATAAAAGTTGTATTAAATGGTATATCTTCAGATTCACATGGGATCAATGCTGACGTGCCTCAAGGATCATCCTTGTCTCACATGCTCTTCTTAATATATATCAACGACCTGTTGTCTTCTACAACCTGTGATATCCATTCATTTGCTTATGATACAAGACTATCGGCTTCCATTAAGTTTGTCAGTCAAAAATAATGCAATTCTCGCTTGAATGGTAAGCGTGAATTAATGAATTTGACTATTCTGTCTAATATTTAAATCATTCTTGATTGGGGCATTTCTAACAGAGTAGAATTTAACCCAAATAAATTCCAGTCTTGCCTTTATTCTCAGAAGACAACTCAACATTATGTTCCACCTGTTATTAATGGTACCCCTATTGCGAGATCTGATTCACTAATGCCTAAAACACAAACACGCTTCAGCTTCGTCTTCGCCTGACGTTTACGAGTTCAGCCATACGATTTCAATGCTTCCTATCACAATGTAGCTTCGGCTTCAACGTTTCGTTTGGCAATCGTAAAGAAAAACGTAATGCCTCGTAACGAAGCTACAAACGGAAGCTCTAGTTTAAAAGTGCTGAACATATGCTTTGCCTGACAGTTCAAAGCAGACAACTGTGGCAGAACTCTAATTTGAGATATGCCATATAGAGAAAAGTCATTTAAAGCAAATTCAAAGTGGCTGCATCGTAACGCAGCGAAGACGAAGCTGAAGCGTGTTTGTGTTTCAGGCATTAAGTTGTTCGGTTTTCCTGGAAAGAACATATTTATGAAATTTCAAAAAGAGCTAGCCAATGTTTGGGCTTCATAAGACGTTGTAACTTCTACTTCACTCCCTCTGAAGTATTAAGATTATATAAATCTTATGTTAGACCAATTTTAGAATTAAATTCATTTGTGTGGGGTGGGGCTCCAAGATAGCATTTGGTTCATCTTGATGGTGTTCAGAATAGAGTTATCCGTTTAATAAACGATGTAACCATTACTTCGTCTCTTGATACTTTGGAGCACAGACGAAATGTAGGAGCTTTATCTGTTTTCTACAAATTTTACATCGGTAAATGTTCTTTAGAAACCCGTTCTCTAGTTCCAGGGCCTTTTCTCAGTAACGTAAACACTCGTGTAAGGTGCAATCAACATAGATTTGCCTTAAAACTTTTTTCATGTAGAACCCAACACTATAAATCCTCCTTTTTTTCGAGTCTCTTCGATGTGGAATCAATTGTTCGAGCACGTGTTTCCCGAATCTTTTAATCTGCAGGCGTTCAAATTAGCCGTTAACAACTTCTTGAAGGATGATGGATAAAGTATTTATAAGTTGTTTATTAATAAAAAAAAAAAAATGTTTATCAGTATTTTTTAAATTATTTTTATACTTTGTAATATTTCCTTGGTCAAGGTTTTTTGTAGTTTTCCCTGACCATGATTCATTGATAAAAGTATTTGGACTCGCGTCGTTCTAAATTCGTGTTCGTTTTTCGTATTGCTTTTTCAATGAATCAGGGAGAATTCTGAGAAAATAAATTGAAATTGAAAATATAAAAGGGGGTATAAACAGGGCGATCTTCAGCCTCTGTAATGTTGATTGTTGGCCTTCTCGTAGAAGGACGCGTCTTGATTATTAAGGATGTCGTTGTATCTAGCATCTGTGAATCCTCTGATGTTTATATAGCGGTGGCTTGGCTCGGTTTCCTCGATTCTCAGTCCTTGCATCTCCGGACTTATATGTGTTTCTAACCCATCAACGAATTTCTTTGCCATTTGGAACAAGTGGTCGGTTATTGGCAGCAGACCTGCCGCGTCGTAAAGTCTTGCAGTCGACACAAACTTATAGCTGTTTGGCACCCTCCAGAGTCCTGTAAAGATCCTAAGTACCTTCCTTTCAAACAGGGAGATCTTCTTCATCGTTGTTGGTGAGACGGTGAACCATATGGGATAGCCATAGGTTATCACTGGGCTGATGAGCTGCTTGTAGATGAGCAGCCTGGTGTTGTTGGACAGTCCGTTTCGCCATCTTAGTAGCGGGTGCACCAAATTAAGAGCGTAGTTCGCTTTTTTCAATGTTTTATCGATGTGAGAGTTAAACTTGAGCCTTTCAGTAAAGTTGATTCCCAGGTACTTAGTCTCTGACTTGGTGTTTATTGTCGTGTTATCCGGAAGGGTGATTTTAAAGGCTCTGCACCGGCTTGCGATTTTTCTTATCCTTGTTTCGGTTGCTGGCGCTCGGAAGCAGATGAGTTCCGATTTGTTGGCGTTGATCTTCAGTCCCCACTTCAGGTAGTACTCCCAAAGATTTCGGAGGTGTTCCTCCACTCTTCGGGCAGCTATCTCAGGAGAGAGAGAAACGGCATACGTGATGGAGTCATCCGCGTAAAGCATGCTGCTTGTTCCGGCTGTATTGGTGGGTTGATTCGCCGTGTAGATGTTGAAAAGGACTGGGCCAAGTCTGGAACCTTGAGGAACTCCGGCTTTTATCCCTTTCTTATTGGATGAGTCGCCAAAAATCTGTACAAAAATTCCTGCGTTACAGTGATTGTACACAGATATCACCAGCAAGGTCTCAACCTCGTTGACTTTGATGCTAACAGATGTTGCTTCCATGCTACGCAACCCACTGATTTGCACCTTCTCGCCTGCCATAGTGTCCTTGACAAGGACCGCCGTCCCAGAGCGTCCACTGCTTTTGTCGACCCTGTGGATATTGTATCCGTCTGGACTGAACGGGTTTCTCCCTGTGAGGTTTGTTTCCTGTAAAAGAAAAATGTCGGGTTTATTAGTTTTAATAAATAATTTAAGTGTGATACGCCTTGCTAAATAATAAATGGAGTTCACATTATATGAGAATATACTTATCCATGTTCACAATATATAATTCACAAATAAGTCGACCCAAAACGGTTGTTTTGGACCTGTCACCAAGGCTGCTATAATTAGCAGGCACGACTTTTCTTGCCTTCTGCAAAATTGTTAAAAGGTCTGCTCCGAATAACCTTTCAGTGTCGCCGCAATTGCTTGCGACATGTCCAAACTTTTGGTAATTTTTGCATTGGGTAATGCCTGCTGGTTAAAGCTTTTCCCAATGCACCAGCTGGTTCATCAGGAGGGTTTTTGAGCATACTGCTGCCTTATCGCAGTTCTTCTCAAGTCAGTCAAAAACAGTCAATGCAATTCTCGCTTGAATGGTTCGCGTGAATTAATGAATTTGACTATTCTGGCGAATATTCAAGTCATTCTCGATTGGGGCATTTCTAATAGAGTAGAATTTAACCCAAATAAATTCCATAAATTCCAGTCTTGCTCCAAGATCGCATTTGCTTTATCTTGATGGACTTCAGAATAGAGTTATCCGTTTGATAAACGATGTAACCATTACTTCGTCTCTTGATACTTTGGAGCACAGACGAAATGTAGGAGCTTTATCAATTTTCTACAAATTTTACTACGGTAGATGTGCTTTAGAAACCCGTTCTCTAGTTCCAGGTCCGTGTTTCCCGAATTTTATAATCTGCAAGCCTTCAAATTAGCCGTTAACAACTTCCTGAAGGATGAAGTGCTCATAAGCTGTTTATTAAATATATATAAAAAAAAAAATAAATAAATGTTGTAGTTTTCTTGTTTTTTTGTCAATGAATCGGAGAATTCTAAGAAAATAAATTGAAACCGGACGTGATATATTGTAAATCACATTCCTTCGATTTTTATTTTATTTTGAATTTAATAAAGGGCTTAGCCCAACTTATTGCCGTGACGCAAGTCATTCAGGGAGTCTCTATAAAAAAAAAAAAAAAAAAAATACTGAGAATAAGATGCCGGACATTATTACCAATCAAGACTTGCAAGACTGGAGAGTAACGCAGCAGGAAGCAATCGCGATCACCATCAGTCGACGAAAATGTAGCTGGATTGGCCACACTTTGAGAAAGCCAGCGGATGATACTACGAAACTAGCGCTCGACTGGAATCCACAAGGAAGCCGTCGAGTTGGCCGTCCTAGCAATACATGGAAAAGGACAATAGAAGAGGAAGCAAGATCCAACGGGACCGAGTGGCGTCTCTTGAAACCTCAGGCGTTAAATCGAGTTCGTTGGCGGGCGTTTGTAGAAGCCCTATGCTCCCACGCGGAGTAAAGGAAAGAAAAAAAAAAGATACATAGGTTCTATGTTGTACATAGCAAATTCAAATAATGTCATATTCTCTAATTCGTTAGGTCGGTTCCTCTTTTGATACCTATTTTTCAATATAATATGCAATAGCCAAAGTTTCGCCGCATTGTTGGATATCCATATTCCCATTCCAAAGGCGAAGCAAAACTGAGTTATAATTGTTTATCCATTCCTCACCCCGTCGTCATTACAATTTCACATATTTTCCCACCATTGGTCAGTAATTCTTCGGGGAAAACCAAATTCACCATCTTGACGGGTTCGGTATTTTTACATTGTTAAATGAATTCATATTTTGAAATTCATTTCACAAATATTTGCGGTATTAAAAGTAATTTCAACTCGATCGCAGCACATGTTGACGCGAATAAGCCTGCGTTTCTAAGTTTATGTGAAATGCTTTACATTGGTTTAATTTATTTTGTATTGCTTATAATTAAACAGCATTTTTGACTTCTTAATCTACTACATGTTATACTTAAAGCAATTTAATTTTAAACAATAAATTTTAAAATAAAATAAAAATGAAAAAAATATGAGAGGGTATAAACAGGGCGATCTTCAGCCTCTGTCATGTTGATATCCTATCACCCAAATCGTTGATAAGCTGTTATTTAATTGTATCAAATTGAAATTAAAACTACGCCGCTGAACATTACTGGGTTGAAATGGATCGCGTTTGAATTGTAATAGATTTTATTTAAGTGGAATGTATTATAATTGTATCATATGTAGAATGAGATTTTTTAATGAGAATGAGATCAGTAATCAGACTCAGACTGAAACAGAACTTACCAAATACATGCACGAAATGAGTGAAAATTATCGACGGCCTGGAGCATTATGCCTCACATCAAATCAAATCAAATCTTCACGAAAATTGGAAAAAATGTATTCAACATTATGACATATTTTCAATGGCAACAAAAGGCACAAGAAACACAAGAAATACAAGTGGCACAGCTACTTAATTTAGCCTGTAGAAGCTATTGAGCTTTTTAACACATTTGACATGTCTGCAGCGGATAAAAAAGACATGAACAAAGTGAAAAGAAAATTTGAAGAATTTTGTAATCCTCGTAAAAACATTGTTTATGAGAGGTATTTATTTTACTCGCGTGCACGTGCTACTCAACCTCTGAATCAAATTTTTAATTGCAAGAATTGTACATATGATCACGCATACGGTAAATGCCCTGCATGCGGTATTATATGTTCTAGATGTCGCAAACCTAATCATAATGCTAGTGTTTGTCATTCAAGTTCAAGGCGCGTTTATGATATAGTTGATGAAAGTGATGAGTGTTCAATGCAGATGGAATCATTAACTCTAGATGAAGTTGTGATCGGTTCGTTGAGTGGTGCTGCAAACAGTAAGTGTTGGTATAAGAATTTAAGTGTGGCAGATTATAATATTAAATTCAAGATTTATACGGGTGCTGATGTAAACATACTTCCTATAGATATTTATAAACAAATTAACTCGAATATTCCAGTTCATTCTACTAATATTAAATTAGAAGCGTTTGGTGGTTTTGAATTGAGTTGTGTTGGAGAAGTTACACTAAATATTATTTATAAAGAAGAGAATTACCCCACTAAATTTATTTTGATTTCGGATGTTAAGACCAAACCAATAATTGGTCTTAATTCATGCGTACAGTTAGGTTTAATAAAAAGGATAGAAACAATTAATATAAATGAAACCTTCGCATTTATTCAAAAAAATATTGATGTATTTCAAGGTATTGGAAAATTTCCCGACAAATGTTCACTTCAATTAAAAGATAATTCGATTCCAATTTCGAAACCACCTCGAAGAATTCCATAAGTATTCGTGAAAAAGTTTTAGATAAGAGCTATGGAAAAATTTGAAATAATTTCGAAAGTTGATGAGCCCTCTGAATGGACTCATAATCTGGTGATAATTGATAAACCAGATCATATTCTGCGCATATGCCTCGATCCTCGTGAACTTAATATACATTTAAAGCAAGATCATTACATGATTCCAACTCTTGAAGATTTCATGTTTCATATGCAACATATGAAATACTTCTCTGTTCTAAATCTTAAAGAAGGATTTTGGCAACTTCGACTTCCCAATGAGTCCAAACGACTTTTAGTACACCATTTGGGTCCTATCAATTTAAGGTACTACCATTCGGAATTAAGGTAGCACCTGAAGAGTTTCAGAAACTAAATACTAAATATTTCGGAGATCTACCTGGCTGTTTTATTTACATTGATGATATATTCGTTGGTGGTAAAACCTTACCATTGTAATTCATCGTGCAAGAGAAATTGGCGTAAGATTTAACCCTAAAAAATTCCAATATCGTACTGAAAAGGTTAAATACTTGGGTCATGTATTCTCAGAAGGTAGAATGGAATCAGATCCGAATAGAGTTCTATTCAGAATATTAAAAATCCTGTAAATCGAAAAGAGCTAGAAAAAATTTAGGAACACTCAATTATTTAAGAAATTTTATTCCGAATTATGCAGAATTAAATTCGCCATTGCGAAATCTTTTAAGGAAAAATTTTAATTTTCTTGGTCTTCTACTCATTCCGAAATATTAGATGCAATTAAAAATCTAATCAGCAAAGCGACAACACTACAAATTTTTCAGTCAGATTTGCCAATAATAATTCAAGCAGACGCTTCCAAGAACGGTCTAGGCTGTTGCTTAACCCAAGACAATCGCCCCGTCTGCCTTGCTTCAAAAAGTTTGTCAAATGCTGAATGCAACTATGCACAAATTGAAAAGGAGATGCTTGCAATTGTGTATGCATGCAAAAAATTTCATCATTTCATTTACGGCCGTCACGTGACTATACATACTGATCACAAACCACTTGTATCTATCATGAAAAAGTTGGTCTCTGATATACACTCTAATCAATTACAAAGAATGCGAATAAAACTTCTTATTTATAAACTGAATGTCATTTATGTTTCTGGTCGCGATCTTCATGTCGCTGATCTTTTGTCTCGGAACTCAAATATTGATAATTCAATTGATATGGAGCCTTTATTGAGTGAAGTAGTTCATTCAATTGAGATTCCAGAATCTAATAACGAAATCTTCAAGATTACTACTCAAAATGATGAGACCCTTCAAACACTGGAAGAGTTTTGTTTGAACGAAAGATAAGAAAGGATTATCTGATTCGGTAAAATTTCTTTGGGCCATTAAGGACAAATTATACTTTGACGATTATTTTATTTTATGAAAATCGAATCTTTATACCACAATCCCTCCGTAAAAAAATACTTGATTTGCTACACGAATCGCATTTCGGAATAACTAAAACTAGGGCTGGTGCAAAAAACCTATTTTATTGGCCGAATATGAATACTGACATTGAAAAAGTAATTTTCAAATTTCAAATATGTGAGAAATACAAGCCTTCAAATCCATATCATTCGCTTAAACCACATCCAAGTCCACAACACCGATTTGAGAAAGTAGGATGTGATCTGTTTGATTATGCTGGAAATACCTATTTAGTCCTCATGGATTATTATTCCAAATGGCTAGAAATAGAGCCCATGCCGAGCAAAAAGGCAAGTAGTGTTATCCATTCATTAAAGAAAATATTTGCCGGACAGGGGATACCAAAGTTTCTCGTGGCAGATAATCAACCATTCAATTCTTTGAAATGCAACAATTTTCAAATGAATGGGGATTTGAATTCTTATATAGTAGTCCACGTTACCCTTGCTCCAATGAATTGGCTGAAAAGGCAGTCCACATTGCTCAAACTATTCTCAAAAAGCAAGAGAGGAGAACAAGGATTTTTATCTCTCCTTACTAGAATATAGAAGTACACCAATTGCAAATCTTGGTTACTCACCTTCTGAAATTTTGCAAAGTCGATTGCTTAGGTCAAAACTTCCCACTCATGTTCAATAACTTTAGCCTAGAGTAGTGCAGATAGAAGATCAGTTAAAGTTAAACCAAACAAAAAAAAACAGTATCACGATCGCTTTTCTCGTAGAAAAGAAGTATATTTTAACCCTGGGGATAACATATCAAAATCAAAATAAATTGGACTCTGGAGTTATTGTAAGACAACACTGCACTCCAAGATCATACATAATTAGAAACGAAATAAACAAAGAGCTTCGACGAAACACAACTCAATTACGACGATCAGTAAATGCTCCAACTTTTAGAATGACTGGTGAGTTGGATAACACCATCAAAATGGAAAAGCTTTGGATAACAATAGTCAGGAGCAATCAGTCAACCAGCCGGTCACACTTTCAACAGATACACATCTGAATGGAACACCTCATTACATCACGAGATCTGGTAGAGTTGTAGAGTTAGTAAACCATAGAGTTAGTAAACCATAGTAGTCCACGTTACCCCTGCTTCAATGGATTGGCTGAAAAGGCAGTCCACATTGCTCAAACTATTCTCAAAAAGCAAGAGAGGAGAACAAGAATTTTTATCTCTCCTTACAAGAATATAGAAGTACACCAATTGCAAATCTTGGTTACTCACCTTCTGAAATTTTGCAAAGTCGATTGCTTAGGTCAGAACAAGGATTTTTATCTCTCCTTACTAGAATATAGAAGTACACCAATTGAAATCTTGGTTACTCACCTTCTGAAATTTTACAAAGTCGATTGCTTAGGTCAAAACTTCCCACTCATGTTCAATAACTTCAGCCTAGAGTAGTGCAGATAGAAGATCAGTTAAAGTTAAACCAAACAAAAAAAAAACAGTATCACGATCGCTTTTCTCGTAGAAAAGTAGTATATTTTAACCCTGGGGATAACATATCAAAATCAAAATAAATTGGACTCTGGAGTTATTGTAAGACAACACTGCACTCCAAGATCATACACAATTACAAACGAAATAAACAAAGAGCTTCGACGAAACACAACTCAATTACGACGATCAGTAAATGCTCCAACTTTTAGAATGACTGGTGAGTTGGATAACAACCATCAAAATGGAAAAGCTTTGGATAACAATAGTCAGGAGCAATCAGTCAACCAGCCGGTCACACTTTCAACAGATACACATCTGAATGGAACACCTCATTACATCACGAGATCTGGTAGAGTTAGTAAACCACCAAAATACTATGAAAGTTAAATTCCATTAATTTCGCTAGTTTAATTTTATTGTAAGAGGGAGATGTAATATAATTGTATCAAATTTAAATTAAAACTACGCCGCTGAACATAACTAGGTTGAAATGGATCGCGTTTGAATTGTAATAGATTTTATTTAAGTGGAAGATATTATAATTGTATCATATGTAGAATGAGATTTTTTAATGAGATCAGTTGGTAATCAGACGTGCAATGGAGAACAACCAACGTTAAGGCAAATGAAAATAAGTTGTACATCTTAAAACTTAAACGGTGTTTTAATTATATCACAAATAACATTACATTGGTAGTCTTGGGCGATTTTAATGTCCACAATGATTCATGGTTGACCTATTTGAATGATAGAGATAGATATGGTGAATCCGGATAACTATTTTCAAACAGTAATCCTCGTTGATAAGCCTACTAGATATCCCGATACTACTGGTCAATCACCTCACCTTTTAGATTTATTTCTAACTACTATGCCAGAGAAATATTCAATTGATGTATTTGCTCCATTAGGACTTTCTGACCATGCTTTGGTAGTAGCCAAATCAATAACACCAGCCCATATAGAGCCAACTCATAAAAGGCTACTGTTCTTCGAATTGTAACAGAGAGGGACTGTATTTTGTTATTTGCTTTTATTAAAATAAAACACACAATTATTATTTTACTTTGTTGCGTCTGATGCGCACCATACTCTAACAAAATTATCTGAACCCGGATGTGTCTGCGCCACGCTACCCATAATCCATTTAATAGGCGGAACATTATCTTCCTTCAAAATGACCAAAGTTCCAACATCAATATTGGAAGTGCCATTAAACCATTTTTGTCGCTGCTGCAATTCCGCCATCGATCCAAAATGTCTGCATACAGTATTGCATTTTTTGATACCTTGACAGACGAGGTAAACTTAGATGAAATATAGAGGGTTCGGGAATTAAGTTTATTGGACCTCCGATCAAAAAATGACCAGGTGTCAATGCTGTAAAGTCTGAGGGATCCTCAGACATTGGAGTGATTGGCCTTGAATTAAGGCAACTCTCGATTTGTACCACTAAAGTAGTTAGTTCTTCTACTGTGCAAACATGATCGCCGAGCACTCTTTTCAAATGGTGCTTCGCACTTTTGACAGTCCCCTCCCACAATCCGCCAAAATGCGGCGAACGAGGTGGGATGGTATGCCAATTAATACCTTCTTGTCTACAATATTTTAACATTTCATGTTTGTGTAATGCAGAATCCAATAAACGTTGGAGTACTTGCAATTCTCCACGCGCTCCAATAAAATTTGTAGCGTTATCGCTATACACGTTTGTACAACGACCTCTACGTGACACAAACCGCCTAAATGCAGCAAGAAATGCATCAGTCGATAAATCATGAGCCACTTCTAAATGAGTTGCTTTAGTCGCAAAACATATAAATATAGCTATATAAGCTTTAGACTTTACATTTGAACGAATTTTATAAGTTACTTCAAACGGCCCACAATAATCTACACCAACATTCGTGAACGGTTTAGAGATTGTAACCCGTTCCTTGGGTAGTTGACCCATGATTTGGTCAACAGATGTAGGCTTTGTCCTAAAACATCTGATACATTCAAAAACTATTTTACGGCATAACACCTTTCCGCCTGGTACCCAAAATCGTTGTCTTATGAAGCTAAGCAGAGCTTGAGGCCCAGCGTGTAAGTTTCGATAGTGTTAATTTTTCACTAAAAGACGAGTAAAATGATTATTTGATGGTATAAGCATTTGATGCATCTGATCGTTTGACAAATCGGAGTTTGCCAACCGGCCACCAACGCGCAATATACCAAATGAGTCAATATAAGGGTTTAGTTTTTTCATTGAACTTTATTTATCAACAAATTTCCCAAATTTTAAATTTTTAATTTCATTTGAATAATTTTCACCTTGAATAAATTTAATAATTCCCTTCAACGCGTAGTCAACTTCCTTAGCAGTTATTTCACCGTATTTTAATTCACAGCTGTTTTTACCAAATCGACAATTATTAGCGAATCGCAAACAAACCGCGGATATGCGCAATAATTTATTAAAATCAGAAAATCTTTCAATTATTTCGTATGGATTTTCCCTTTCAACCTCTAATAAATTTTCAGATTTACTAACTTCAGGATCCTTTAAATTACCATTGGACAATTTATGAGGTGTTAGAGGCCAATCCAAGTCGGGATTTGTTAAGAACTCAGGTCCACTCCACCATAAGGATGAAGAATCCAATTGTGTTGGCATCAAACCGCGTGAAACTATGTCAGCAGGGTTTAAATTTGACGGAATATATGCCCACATTTTTGGTGGAGTGATATCCTGTATTTTCGATATTCTGTTTGCTACGAAAGTTGCATATCTTGACGGTGATGAATTTATTCTGTATAAAGTTACTTAAGAATCAGACCACAATATGATATTGTGAAACTCAATTTCCATACTTTCCTTCACCTTTGCGAATAATTCAGCTAACAAAACAGAAGCACAAAGCTCCAAGCGAGGAATAGTTTGTCTTTTTAATGGCGATACCTTGGACTTTGCACAAAGTAATTGACAATTATAATTATCATTATGATCAATTGTCCTAATATAGAAGCAGCAACCATAACCACTTTCGGAAGCATCTCCGAAACCATGCAATTCAATATTTTTCACTCTTTCATATGGTGATATGCATCTCGGAATTTGAATTGTATTTAAAATATTTAGCTGACTTATAAACGAGAGCCATTCTGAATGCAAAGGCGCAGGAATTTTTTCATCCTATTGACAATCAGCAGCCCAAAGTTTTTGCATTAATAATTTGGCTGTAAAGACTACAGGAGCAAATAGACCCATTGGGTCGAAAAGTTGCGCTATTTCAGGACTGATCTCTTTGTGAAACTGTTGTCAGAAGAAATTTTTCCTAATGACATCTGAATATTATCAGTATGTGAATTCCAAAGAATACCTAATGTTCTGATAATGTTTAAATTTTTATCTTGGATATCTGAAATTATTTCGGAAATATTTTATGACCATTTACAAAGATTGAAGCCACCTTTAGCTAATAATGTGGTCATTTGTTCTTGGATTAATTTTGCTTCCTCCACATTATTTGAACCTGACAAAAAATCGTCTACGTAAAAATCTTTGATCAATAATTTTGAGGCTAATGGAAACTTGGAACATTCGTCGATTGCTAATTCTTTCAAAGTTCTTATTGCCAGAAATGGGGCACACGCAGTGCCATACGTCACTGTATTTAACCGATATATTGAAATAGGATCTTCAAGAGATTTGCGCCAAATTATTTGTTGAAGATTCTAATCAGACTTATGGACATTTATCTGTCGGTACATTTTTGCAATGTCCGCAGTCAATGCTATACGATACTTTCTGAATCGAATAATAATTGAAAAGAGATCCTGTTGGATCGTCGGTCCAATCATAAGAGTATCGTTTAACGATAGTCCGGACGTGGTTTAAGCTGATGCATTAAAAACAACCCGCACTTTCGTGGTGAGGCTACTATCCTTGAAAACCGCATGATGTGGCATAAAATAAAAACCATCTGTTTTTGAATGATAACACTGAGATGAATCAACAAGGTGCATGTAGTTTAATTTTATATATTCATCCATGAACTGAATATATTGTTTTTTCAGATCAGGATTTTTTATGAATTTATTCTCCAAATAATAAAATTGTTTTAAAGCAGTGTGTTGTGAATCACCAAGTTGATTTAAATTAGATTTTATAGGCAAAGCCACACTATATCTTCCTGACTGGTCACGTTAAACGTTGTTCACATAATGTTCTTCACATGCTTTGTCTTCTAACGAAAAGTTATTGGGAAAATGTACATCCTCAATTTGCCAGAATTTTTGAATCTGTTTACTCAGAGTATCGCCATGGCAGCACATTAATGAAACTATATTTTCAGAAGCTATCTGATTTACCTTACCGCTAACTACATAACCGAATACAGTTTTGTGAAATGGTGGTAGTTCGTGATTGAATTTCACAGGATATAAAGGTAAAGTACCAGTTATCTTAGGTAACACCAAAAAATTTAAATTCATTTTAAAATTTGAGACTCGAGATTCAATCGATAAATTAGCTTGATGACTGATTTGAGTGACCTTTTGGTTTATACCGGTTATAGGCACATGTATCGATTTTTTGGCATACATTTTCGGTTACAAAGTTGGATTTAGAACCCGAGTCAAGTAAGACACGGCAATGAATTCGCATACCGGAAGAACTTTCAACCCAAATTACCGCGGTTGACAACAATATCTGAGTTGGGGACGAATAAAAACACCTATTCTCTATGACGCTGCTAATATTAGACACAGAAGTACCTGATTGCATGGCTGTCGACGTTGCATTAGCATCAGATGAACCGAAAACAGAATTTCTTTGACCTGATGACGGTCCGTAAGAATTGTTACTGTTTAATTTATTATGTTCGTTAAAATTTGTGGTGGGAGTCGAGGGAATCGAATCATTTTTATCTAATTGAGATTTGGTAAAACTCCTATTAGAATATTCGTTGAAATTATTAGTCGGATGGAAACTATTCTTATTAGTGTAGTGAAGTAAAGTATGATGCATTCGATTACATGTTTTACAACCCTTTGATCTACATTTACTGATGATGTTTGTAAAAACAGTTTCGGCAAATATTTTCCCTTATGACCCAATTATTACGTTGAGACCAGGATAAATCCTCAAATTTTTTACATTTGAAAATTGAATGATTTGATTTACAAAAGGGACAAGATATTTTAGAGTCAGTGACCATATGATTAAAACTGATTTTACCCGTATTATATTTCTTTGTATTTTTATTTGCTGAGTCAAATGTTGACTGAGTGTTAGAAGACGTAGACATCGCTTCTAGAACACGAGCACGTGTGGATAAGATATCCATTACCTCTTTAATTGTAGGTATCCGATCTAGTGGCCTTTTTGTTTCGAGTAATTGACGAGATTGAGCATCGACAAGTTGAGTCACATGACAAACCAAATAAAGATCCCATTCAGCTACAGGAATCTTGAGAGCTTTAAGCGAATTAAAATGTTTCCAAAACATATCAATGAAAGATTGCAATGCCTTTGCATTATTTTCTTGCGTTACGGGTTTTAAAAAATAAATTTGTTTCATGTGTAACATTTAAGTTCTGGATTCATTTTCATAAAATTCAAAAATGGTTGTCCAAACCTGATTATAATTAGCTTCGGACGGCGATAGACCTTCTATAAAATGAAACGCCTTCCCTTTTAACAAACATTGATGTAAATAGGTGAACTTAGCAACTGAAGTTAACTTTGTATTATTTCTCGATATACTTCCCGAAAATTACACCACGATAAGAATTCCCCATCAAATTCGGGTAATTTGATTTCCGGTAAAGGAATTGGCGCACTGGTTTGCATTTTTAGATTATCAACGTTCGTATTGTTGGATGGCACAGACACAGCCGAGTTCGATTCGACCGCTTGACATTTTTCGATTAATGAAATTAGCCTTGATTCAACATAACCGTATCATTAGGATCACTCTCGTTTTCACTTTCAAAAATCTCCAAAGATGTTTGAGCTTCATCAATTTTATCAAAAAGTGATGGGGAGTCTATTCAACATTGACTGTGCCTCAGCTTTGGATACATCATTGTCTTTTTGACATAAAATATTTTTAAAATGGGTTACCCGACTCTTAATTCCACCCAAAGATTTTTTATAAAATTTTTTATCTTTTTTTTCGTCAGGCATTTTAAATTAAATAAAATATAATATATATATAATAGATATATAATATATAAATATAATCAATACCTAATATAAACTGCGATCCAAAGAAGTTGATTGATGAAACAAACGAATCCAAAATTTGTTATGCGGCAACACGCGTTATTGTTTAGTTGTATGAGATCCAGAATGTTAAACGTGGAATAACTTGTAAGATTTTGATTTCTTTATATGGCAGACGTACATAAAAGAACATATACAAAATAAAGTTCTTCGAGCATAATGATGCGTTGGAAAAGGTACAGGAGCTCATTGATTAGGCATGCAACGTTTAATCAAGTGTTGCTAATGATATCACTATCAGGTTTTCTTTCCAACAATAATTTTATTTTAAAATGATTTGAATACATATACTCAGCAAATTCTTCAATGATAGCCATGTATTACAAGTACATATGTACTGTACTGCTTGATAACGAAGACGCAGTAAATTCTTTATACACGAAACGGTACATCAGATACGGTAAATCAATGGTCGTACACCAAATAAAATGTTTATTTTAATAAATACTTTTACTTGCATCCGGATCGTTCAGGACCAAATGTTCTTCGAATTGTAAAAGAGATGGACTGTATTTTGTTATTTGCTTTTATTATAATAAAACACACAATTATTATTTTACTTTGTTGCGTCTGATGCGCACCACACCCTTTTTATTATACGACTTACGACAGACTGTCTAAAATCCAATCAATGTGGATGTCAACATTGACAATGACAATGACAGTCGCATTTGCTAAATAGCAAACACAATAAAAGTACTAGATTAAATTTTTCACTTGTTCACAATTAAGAATCATAAAGAAAACTCATCAGCTACTCTGGCATTATAAAAATGCTAACTGGGAGCTCCTGAACCAATTTTATAGCTCATTTGATTGGTCAACCTGCTTTTCCAGCAATAATGCTGATGAAGCATCACAACTTATCACGTCAACAATTTTGCTAGGAATTAAAAATTGCACTCCTTCTTCATTTAAAATAAACAATACTCGTAAGAATAAATGGTTTAATGAAAATTGCAGGTCAGAAGTCACGTGTAAAAAAGCAGCCCATTTGGACTACGTTAATTGCACTTCCCAAGAAAACCATGTAAAGTTTCGAATAGCTAGAAACAGATCAAACGCTATATTAAAAAGGACCAAAATAATATATGACCTTAAGATTCGAGATAGCATGCCAAAAAATTTGGATTTTGGTCGTTTGCAGCATTTGTTAAAGAAGAGAAAGCTAATCTATTAGCTTCTCATTTCGCTGGTGCGACTACCCTTCCTTTAACTAACCAAAGCCCTCCAATTCTCTCGAATTTAGGCCCAGGTATGGGCGCCGTGGCTCAGTGGTAATGCGAATGGGTGACAAACGTTCCGAGAGTAATTAATACCTTGTCACGGAAAGCTTCTCAATTCGCCGTTCGGATCCGGCCTTAAATTGTAGGTCCCTTCCATTTTGTCCAAAAAAATTAACATGTGCAGCACAAATGGTCGCAAGAAGTTAGGCCTTGGACCGCAATGGTCTGTCGCACCAAATATTATTATTATGTCTAAAATCTATTTCCGGCCACGGGTTGTTTCAAAGATTCTTAAAGAACTTGACCCCAATAAGGTTACTGGCCCCGACGGTATTCCACCATTAATATTGAAAATCTGTCATCATACTTTGGCAAAACCGCTTAGCAAATTGTTTTATCTCTCAATGATTTGAAAAGTAGCAAATATTTAACCCGTTCTGAAAACAGGCGATAAATCGGCACCTACTAACTACTGTCCTATTGCTTTGTTGTCGGTTCTATCAAAGGTAATGGAATCTATCGTTAATTTCAGACTATAATGAGCTATCTGAATTCGAATGTTCTTCTATCCGATGTGCAGTATGGATTTCGTAAAAATCGCTCTTCAGGTGAACTCATGACGTGCATGACTCATTGTTTGGAGCGTAGCATTGAAAACCTAGTGGAATCAAGCGTTGTTTCCTTAGATATTTCTAAAGCTTTTGATATAGTATGGCCTCATTGTATTATTAATAAGATTCATGCGCTGAACTTAAACACCTCTCTCATTGCATGGATTGAGGATTATTTATGGAACCGTAAAATAAGAGTTGTATTAAATGGTATATTTTCAGCTTCACATGGGTCATCCTTGTCGCCCACGCTATTCACGATGTATATCAACGACCTGTTGTCTTCTACAACCTGTGATATCCATTTATTGGCTGATGATACAATACTTTCGGCTTCCATTGAGTTTGTCAGTCAAAAAGATTAGATTAGATTAAGATATTTTTATTAAACATTAAAGTAATATACAATTTTGACTTTAAACTAAACTTATAACTATTATTAATAAGTGTCGGCTCAACAATAGGGGCCCGACGTATTTACATTGTCTTTTTTTTGTGTTGCTTATTATTAAACAATATTATTTACTACTTAATCTACTACATACATGTTTATATTTAAAGTAATTTAATTTTAAACGATACATTTTAAAATAAAATAAAAGTGGAAAAAAATATAAAAGGGGGTATAAACAGGGCGATCTTCAGCCTCTGTAATGTTGATTGTTGGCCTTCTCGTAGAAGGAGGCGTCTTGATTATTAAGGATGTCGTTGTATATAGCATCTGTGAATCCTCTGATGTTTATATAGCGGTGGCTTGGCTCGATTTCCTCGATTCTCAGTCCTTGCATCTCCGGACTTAGATGTGTTTCTAACCCATCAACGAATTTCTTTGCCATTTGGAACAAGTGGTCGGATATTGGCAGCAGACCTGCCGCGTCGTAAAGTCTTGCAGTCGACACAACCTTATAGCTGTTTGGCACCCTCCAGAGTCCTGTACAGATCCTAAGTACCTTCCTTTCAAACAGGGAGATCTTCTTCATAGTTGTTAGTGAAACGGTGAACCATATGGGATAGCCATAGGTTATCACTGGGCTGATGAGCTGCTTGTAGATGAGCAGCCTGGTGTTGTTGGACAGTCCGTTTCGTCTTCTTAGTACCGGGTGCACCAAATGAAGAGCGTAGTTCGCTTTTTTCAATGTTTTATCGATGTGAGAGTTAAACTTGAGCCTTTCAGTAAAGTTGATTCCCAGGTACTTAGTCTCTGACTTGGTGTTTATTGTCGTGTTATCCGGAAGGGTGATTTTAAAGGCTCTGCACCGGCTTGGGATTTTTCTTATCCTTGTTTCGGTTGCTGGCACTCGGAAGCAGATGAGTTCCGATTTGTTGGCGTTGATCTTCAGTCCCCACTTCAGGTAGTACTCCCAAAGATTTCGGAGTTGTTCCTCCACTCTTCGGGTAGCTATCTCTGGCATTATAAAAATGCTAACTGGGAGCTCCTGAACCAATTTTATAGCTCATTTGATTGGTCAACCTGCTTTTCCAGCAAAAATGCTGATGAAGCATCACAACTTATCACGTCAACAATTTTGCTAGGAATTAAAAATTGCACTCCTTCTTCATTTAAAATAAACAATACTCGTAAGAATAAATGGTTTAACGAAAATTGCAGGTCAGAAGTCACGTGTAAAAAAGCAGCCCATTTGGACTACGTTAATTGCACTTCCCAAGAAAACCATGTAAAGTTTCGAATAGCTAGAAACAGATCAAACGCTATATTAAAAAGGACCAAAATAATATATGACCTTAAGATTCGAGATAGCATGCCAAAAAATTTGGATTTTGGTCGTTTGCAGCATTTGTTAAAGAAGAGAAAGCTAATCTATTAGCTTCTCATTTCGCTGGTGCGACTACCCTTCCTTTAACTAACCAAAGCCCTCCAATTCTCTCGAATTTAGGCCCAGGTATGGGCGCCGTGGCTCAGTGGTAATGCGAATGGGTGACAAACGTTCCGAGAGTAATTAATACCTTGTCACGGAAAGCTTCTCAATTCGCCGTTCGGATCCGGCCTTAAATTGTAGGTCCCTTCCATTTTGTCCAAAAAAATTAACATGTGCAGCACAAATGGTCGCAAGAAGTTAGGCCTTGGACCGCAATGGTCTGTCGCACCAAATATTATTATTATGTCTAAAATCTATTTCCGGCCACGGGTTGTTTCAAAGATTCTTAAAGAACTTGACCCCAATAAGGTTACTGGCCCCGACGGTATTCCACCATTAGTATTGAAAATCTGTCATCATACTTTGGCAAAACCGCTTAGCAAATTGTTTTATCTCTCAATGATTTGAAAAATAGCAAATATTTAACCCGTTCTGAAAACAGGCGATAAATCGGCACCTACTAACTACTGTCCTATTGCTTTGTTGTCGGTTCTATCAAAGGTAATGGAATCTATCGTTAATTTCAGACTAATGAGCTGATCTGAATTCGAATGTTCTTCTATCCGATGTGCAGTATGGATTTCGTAAAAATCGCTCTTCAGGTGATCTCATGACGTGCATGACTCATTGTTTGGAGCGTAGCATTGAAAACCTAGTGGAATCAAGCGTTGTTTCCTTAGATATTTCTAAAGCTTTTGATATAGTATGGCCTCATTGTATTATTAATAAGATTCATGCGCTGAACTTAAACACCTCTCTCATTGCATGGATTGAGGATTATTTATGGAACCGTAAAATAAGAGTTGTATTAAATGGTATATTTTCAGCTTCACATGGGTCATCCTTGTCGCCCACGCTATTCACGATATATATCAACGACCTGTTGTCTTCTACAACCTGTGATATCCATTTATTGGCTGATGATACAATACTTTCGGCTTCCATTGAGTTTGTCAGTCAAAAAGATTAGATTAGATTAAGATATTTTTATTAAACATTAAAGTAATATACAATTTTGACTTTAAACTAAACTTACAACTATTATTAATAAGTGTCGGCTCAACAATAGGGGCCCGACGTATTTATTTACATTGTCTTTTTTTTGTGTTGCTTATTATTAAACAATATTATTTACTACTTAATCTACTACATACATGTTTATATTTAAAGTAATTTAATTTTAAACGATACATTTTAAAATAAAATAAAAGTGGAAAAAAATATAAAAGGGGGTATAAACAGGGCGATCTTCAGCCTCTGTAATGTTGATTGTTGGCCTTCTCGTAGAAGGAGGCGTCTTGATTATTAAGGATGTCGTTGTATATAGCATCTGTGAATCCTCTGATGTTTATATAGCGGTGGCTTGGCTCGATTTCCTCGATTCTCAGTCCTTGCATCTCCGGACTTAGATGTGTTTCTAACCCATCAACGAATTTCTTTGCCATTTGGAACAAGTGGTCGGATATTGGCAGCAGACCTGCCGCGTCGTAAAGTCTTGCAGTCGACACAACCTTATAGCTGTTTGGCACCCTCCAGAGTCCTGTACAGATCCTAAGTACCTTCCTTTCAAACAGGGAGATCTTCTTCATAGTTGTTAGTGAAACGGTGAACCATATGGGATAGCCATAGGTTATCACTGGGCTGATGAGCTGCTTGTAGATGAGCAGCCTGGTGTTGTTGGACAGTCCGTTTCGTCTTCTTAGTACCGGGTGCACCAAATGAAGAGCGTAGTTCGCTTTTTTCAATGTTTTATCGATGTGAGAGTTAAACTTGAGCCTTTCAGTAAAGTTGATTCCCAGGTACTTAGTCTCTGACTTGGTGTCTCTGACTTGGTGTTTATTGTCGTGTTATCCGGAAGGGTGATTTTAAAGGCTCTGCACCGGTTTGGGATTTTTCTTATCCTTGTTTCGGTTGCTGGCACTCGGAAGCAGATGAGTTCCGATTTGTTGGCGTTGATCTTCAGTCCCCACTTCAGGTAGTACTCCCAAAGATTTCGGAGTTGTTCCTCCACTCTTCGGGTAGCTATCTCAGGATAGAGAGAAACGGCATACGTGATGGATTCATCCGCGTAAAGCTTGCTGCTTGTTCCGGCTGTATTGGTGGGTTGATCCGCCGTGTAGATGTTGAAAAGGACTGGGCCAAGTCTGGAACCTTGAGGAACTCCGGCTTTAATCCCTTTCCTATTGGATGAGTCGCCAAAAATCTGTACAAAAATTCCTGTGAAAGAGAAATTTTTTTATTATTTTTACAATATAATGCGGGAAGCCAAATCTAATAAGTTTGAACAGTAGCCCGTTGATCCATACACTATCGAAGGCTTTTTCGATGTCTAGCAAACAGGCTACTGTACTGCTTTTAACGTTCAGTCCTCGAGTGATGTTGCTGTGAAGTTTCAGCAGAGGGTGCATCGTAGAGTGCTTCTCTCGGAAACCGAATTAAAAGGAAGGAATAAGGCCTCTTTCCGAACAAAACGTATTGATCTTTTTACGGATCAAAGACTTGAATACTTTACTGATACAACACAGTAAAGCTATTGGACGGTAACCAGTTACGCTTGAGCGGTCAGTTTTCTTTGGTACTGGTACTACTTTGGCCACCTTCCAGTTGTCTGGAAAGTAACACTTGTTAAGGCAATTGTTGAAAATGATGGTTAACATCAAGATTGCCATACCGGGTAACTTTTTAAGCAAAAAGTTATAAATCCCGTCAATGCCTGATGATTTTTTTGAGCTTCCACTCATTATTAAATCACTGACAATAGCAGTTTTGGTAAACATTTCAACGTCTACGGGCGCTCTAGCGGGGTTTTCTTCACTAAACCGCACTACATGATTACTTGCAGAAGTGGCGTCTTCCACAAGACTTTCCACCTCTTCCAAAAAATCTGGAAGAAGCATTGGTGGTCGGTCCGTAAAGCTCCTTTCAAAATGGCAGGCAAAGGCTTCGGCTTTTTCAACAGGACTGGATGCTACTTGATCTCCAAACGTGATACTCTCTGAAATGGAAATACGCTTTCCGACCAGAGAGTTCAGCTTCTTAAAAGCATCAGGACCTGGTTTAATGTTCTGGAGTCGTTTGGTCAGGTCATCTTCCTGGTACCTCCGCAGTGCTTGACGAAACATGTTCACTGTACAACGCAGTTGCGAAAGTACAGACTGGTTTTCGTCGTTGACTGTATTAAGAGTCCTGTTAAAAATCCTCTGCAGGCGCTTCCTCAGCCGTTGCTTGTAAGCATATATTGCCTGTATATGCCCAGGGAGGTGTTGGAAGCGATCCCTGCTGGTGCGTATTGTTTTCTGCCGATCGATGGCTGTGTTTACCGCAATCTCGAAATTTCTGATAGCATCATCAATTTCGTTATTATCCAGATTTCTGCAGTCCTCTGGCATTGTTTAATCAGCTTCAACTTCATATCTAAACCGGTTCCAGTTTACTTTCCTGAACTTGATGTGTAGTTCAGATGTTGGTGTGTCTTTCAGAATTTGCTGATTCAACCTCACTCGAAGCTCTATGGCCATATGATCCGAGTCGCTATCGTGCGCCAAACAGAAATAATTTCTTAATTCTGGAAGGATATTAATAAAATTTGTAGTTGCCAGAAAGAAATCCAGAGTTGACGGAGTCCGAGGGTATGTCTTCCGGGTCTGTGAAACTACAGCCATGGTATGCTGATGAGGATTGTAATCCAGCCAATCTGCAATAGCCTTTCCTTGAATATTGCACACTTCATCTTGCTATCGGGTGTGCCTAGCGTTAAAATCCCCTCCAACCACACAGTATGTGTGCCTAGAGGAGATGCCGCAGACAAACGCAGATCGCGTTGGATGCCTTCCCTCGTTGCATTACAGTGATTGTACACAGATATCACCAGCAAGGTCTCAACCTCGTTGACTTTGATGCTGACAGCTGTTGCTTCCATGCTACGCAACCCACTGATTTGCACCTTATCGCCTGCCATAGTGTCCTTGATAAGGACCGCCGTCCCAGAGCGTCCACTGCTTTTGTCGACCCTGTGGATATTGTATCCGTCTGGACTGAACGGGTTTCTCCCTGTGAGGTTTGTTTCCTGTAAAAGAAGAATGTCGGGTTTATTAGTTTTAATAAATAATTTAAGTGTGATACGCCTTGCTAAAGAATAAAGGGAGTTCATATTATATGAGAATATACTTATCCATGTTCGCAATACATATTTCACAAATAAGTCGACCCAAAACGGTTGTTTTGGACCTGTCATCAAGGCTGCTATAATTAGCAGGCACGACTTTTCTTGCGTTCTGCAAAATTGTTAAAAGGTCTGTTCCGAATAACCTTTCAGTGTCGTCGAAGATGTTAGTTTTTTCAGTAGATCGGCCGTTTTTAAAGCCTGCTTATTCACTGGTTTACTGCTTTCTTGGATGGTTCGTGGTTGTTTGTTGATTGTAGCTGGCTTGCTAGCAGTCCCCATAGCAGCTATACTAGCAAAGCTAACTCCTTGTTGTCTGCGTTTCTCGGGCATTGGCCAGGTAAATGTTCGTCTTTGTACTTGACACATCTATATTTCATGCCGCAATTGCTTGCGACATGTCCAAACTTTTGGCAATTTTTGCTTTGGGTAATGCCTGCTGGTTTAAGCTTTTCCCAATGCACCAGCAGGTTCATCAGGAGGGTTTTTGAGCATACTGCTGCCTTATCGCAGTTCTTCTCAAGTCAGTCAAAAAAAAATGCAATTCTCGCTTGAGTGGTTCGCGTGAATTAATGAAGATTAATTATTATTTAATCCAAGATCGCATTTGCTTTATCTTGATGGACTTCAGAATAGAGTTATCCGTTTGATAAACAATGTAACCATTACTTCGTCTCTTGATACTTTGGAGCACAGACGAAATGTAAGAGCTTCATCTATTTTCTACAAATTTTACTACGGTAGATGTGCTTTAGAAACCCGTTCTCTAGTTCCAGGTCCGTGTTTCCCGAATTTTATAATCTGCAAGCCTTCAACTTAGCCGTTAACAACTTCCTGAAGGATGAAGTGCTCATAAGCTGTTTATTAAATATATATAAATAAAATAAATAAATAAATGTTTTAGTTTTTTTCGTTTTTTTTTTCAATGAATCGGAGAGAGTTGTAAGAAAATAAATTAAAACCGGACGTGATATATTGTAAATCACATTCCTTCGATTTTTATTTTATTTTGAATTTTAATAAAGGGTTTAGCCCAACTTATTGCCGTGACGCAAGTCATTCAGGGAGTCCTCCCTTGGCAATGAGTCTCTATATAAAAAAAGCCACATTCGTCAATAGGTCGATAATTGATCAGGTATTTCTTGGGCGTCTTGTGCAAAGTGAATAGCTTGTCCTTTAAGTTATTTTTGTCCAAATCTTCCATCAAGTTTTATAATTTTAAGATATAAGTTAATTCGGGAAATTAATCGACGTCTAACAGAAGTAAGTAGTGCAATTTCATCAGGTATTAACCGGGATCAATTGCATTCCAGTAGGCTCTAGAAGGATGGGATTCTTTTTTGATTATTAGTCAAATGAGTCTTGTAACGATTGCATAATTTTAGAGAAATAGTTGTTCTTTTGTTTCATTCAAAAGTCTTTGTTCTTACGAAATTTTAAAAGCACGTTGTCGTATTTTTTTTGCCTCTGAATTTTTTTTACCAATTATCTTTAACTTTGACTATTTCTTCAATCTTAGATCACTTTTTTATTTTGTTCTCAACCAATTTAATTTTTGTAATTTAAAATTTCTTTATGAGATAAATTATTAAACGTACGTGAATTGTATTTTAGAACTCGAGTGCGCACAACAGCTAATTTCTTGACTACTTTTCGTGATTAATGTGTGTATTAAAAAACGCATGCACCCGCCACAGGTGTTTTTTAGCCTTGTTTTTTTAAGAGTTTCTAGAATAATTAGCCTATAAAATTTTATGGGCTTGCTTTTGAGGCTTTCTTTTATTGACAACGCACCAAAATTAGTGTGTTCACATCCTTAATCATGGGGTTTCCCCTAATATTCCTATTCATATACACTCCGAAGCCTACCGATCTTAATTTTCTTCACGATGTTGACATCGCGGTAACGCTCGTAAATCCCATCATTATAGTCTCCGGAATCCTCCTTCCCTACATGTTGTTGGATCTTTTACTCGCAGACGTGGCCACCATGTACTCTCATTTATGTGCAGCCCCAGATTTCGTGCCGCCTGCTCTATCTGGATGAAAGCTTCCTGTACAGCTCTTCGGTTTCTACCAACGATGTCAATATCGTCTGCGTAAAACAGTATCTAAATGGACATATAGAGGATTGTTCCTCTCGCCGTTACGTCAGAGTCTCGGATCACTTTCTCCAACGTCAGGTTGAAGAGAACGCAAGCCAGTCCATCCCCTTGTCGGAGCCCGTTGTAGATGTTGAATGGGCTTTTTTTTTACTTGGCTTATAACATTGGTCATGGTCAACCTACATAGTCGTGCCAGTTTATTTGGGATGCCGAATTCTCTCATGGCTTTATAAAGTTCTACTCTGGCTATGCTATCATAGGCGGCTTTAAAGTCTATAAAAAGATGGTGTTGTGAGTTTTGCAGTATGTGCAACACGGTGTATATTGCGTCATACCGCGGACTTTTTGGTAGAACTTCCGCGCCTGGTGCGGTCCTTGCTCTCTGTACTGTTCTTGTTCACGGACGAGATTCTTATCCCAGGCTGCTTTCTTTCGCCGGTGAACTGTTTTTGCATATCTTCTGAGCTCTTTATATTCATCTTCGCGTGCACGCGTTCTATAAGATTGTTGGATTGCTCGGTACGCAAAATTCTTACGTTCAGTCGCTCGCTTACATTCGTCATCGAGCCAGTCGTTCCGATCTCTACGACTACTGCCTAAGATGGAGTCAGCAGTACTAATGACAATATTTTTAAGACGTGTCCATTTCTCTTCTACGGCTGACATCTCAGCCCCAGGATTTACTCTCCCAGCATTTAGGGCGAGTACTATCGCTTGACCGTAGTTGTTTCTGGTCTCTTCGTTGCAAAGGGCACCCGTGTTGACTCGAATCTGATTCACGGATGCAGTCTTTCGTGATCATACAATCCGCGCTAGGAGCACAATACCAACAAGATAGTGGTCCGAGTCGACATTGGCACCTCGGTACGTTCGTACCGTCATCAGGTTCGGGTTGTGGCGGCGGTCTATCAACACGTGGTCTATCTGGTTGCTAGTGCCTCCATCAGAAGATACCCAGTTGACTTTGTGGATATTTTTACGCACAAACCTTGTACGTACTCGCAACGAAAAAATTATTGCTTGCTGCCATCTCTATGACTCGCTGTCCATTGTCATAAGTGTTCTCGTGTAAGCTATGGGTGCCAATATACTACCTGAATACTGGCTCCCTACCTATTTTAGCATTCTTATTCCCCAGAATGATTTTTACATCATACTGAGGGCAGGCATGGAGGTCCCGTTCGACTGATTCCAAGAATTCTCCTTTTTCATCATCTGGGGAATCCTCTGTAGGTGCGTCAACGTTTATGAGGCTTATGTTTTTAAATTTTCCCGCACGCGAAGGCTGCATAGCCTTTCATTTATTGCTTTAAAACCGATAACAGTGAGTTTAATTTTTTTGCTGGCTAGAAACCCCACCCCGAGCACATGATGTCTTGCATGACAGCTGTTATATATGTCATGTTCTGATTTTAGTTAAACACCATTCCCCGTCCACCGCATCTCCTGGATTGTTGTTATGTAAGCCTTATATTTAGACAGGGTATCGGCCAGCGGCTGTGCAGATCGAGCTCTATACAGTGAGCTTACGTTTAATAAGAAAATTATTAAATCGTTTAGCCGTTTTCGTTGTCGTGGTCGTCGTCGTCGACGTTCATCAGTGTATCCGAAGCTGATTTTGGGTTCCGAGGTGATTGGCCTCGCGCAAACCTTACTTTGAAGGGTATAGCCCGATCATTCCGCTTTTCCGCATTGGAGGAAAATTACCGGTGGCCAAAACGTGGAGGTTTGATCGCACTTCAACCAGTCAGAGATAGTTACGGCCACCTGCAATTCTAGAGCATTCTGTGTTATTCCCCCTATTCTGCTGATGGCTGACCGCCTGATTTATAATCAAAATATAAACTGAACGTATGACACTGAAATGGAGAAATTAGCATAAACGCATAGAAAAGCTTCAACATATTTTCATAAATAAAGTGAAAAATTTTGTGATATAACTTTTGTTATAAAAAAAAAGATGAGCGTGTAACCTTTACGAGCGGTTGAAGTTAAACGTAGTTACCGACATTACGATTAAATTAAACGGCAAAAAGAATCGTATATACCAAATTTGATACGAATCGCTTGAGAAATGGCTTAGTTCCCAAAATTCAAGACCCTATTGGCCTGATCCCAGAATTTCCATTGGAACAAGTCTTATAGTTGCATCTTAGTCCTACATACCAAATATCATACGAATCACTTAAGAAATGGCTTGGTCCACAAAATTCCAGACCCTGTTGGCCAGATCACAGAATTTCCATTGGAACAAGTCTCATAGTCGCATTTTAGTCCTACCTACCGAATTTAATACGAATAATGGCTTGGTCTACAAAATTCCAGACCCTATTGGACAGACCACAGAATTTCCATTGGAACAAGTCTCATAGTCGCATCTTAGTCCTACATACAAAATTTGATACGAATCGCTTGAGAAATGGCTTAGTTCCCAAAATTAAAGACCCTATTGGCCTGATCCCAGAATTTTCATTGGAACAAGTCTTATAGTTGCATCTTAGTCCTACATACCAAATATCATACGAATCACTTAAGAAATGGCTTGGTCCACAAAATTCCAGACCCTATTGGCCAGATCACAGAATTTCCATTGAAACAAGTCTCATAGTCGCATTTTAGTCCTACCTACCGAATTTAATACGAATAATGGCTTGGTCTACAAAATTCCAGACCCTATTGGACAGACCACAGAATTTCCATTGGAACAAGTCTCATAGTCGCATCTTAGTCCTACATACAAAATTTGATACGAATCGCTTGAGAAATGGCTTAGTTCCCAAAATTAAAGACCCTATTGGCCTGATCCCAGAATTTCCATTGGAACAAGTCCTAAAGTTGCATCTTAGTCCTACATACCGAACTTCATACGAATTGCTTGAGAAATGGCTTGGTCCACAAAATTCCAGACCCTATTGGCCAGATCATAGAATTTCCATTGGAACAAGTCTAATAGTCGCATCTTAGTCCTACATACCGAATTTCATACGAATCGCTTGAGAAATTAAAAATACAAATTGATAAATGCCGCTTTCTTAAGAGAAAAACGCAATTTCTATGTCACGTTCTGACCACAATTGTAGTTTAACCTAATCCAAATAAAGTTTCTATCATACTAAATTTCAAACTACCTACTTCCCAAAAACGAATTCCTGGGTAAGACCGGAAATATGTAAAGGATTATGCCAAAATTGCACAACACACAATTATTGAAGAAAAATTAAAAAGTTATTTCAAATGACCCAAGTTATATCGTTGCTTTCGAAAAATTATTACAAACACTTCCATATTGGTATACCCAAATTTCAATAAACGTTTCAAAATCGTAACAGATGCAAGCAACTTCGCCATTGGAGTAGTCTTAACTCAATACGGTCACCCTGTAGCATATGCGATAGTTTGGGGTGTTAATTATTTTTCATAAATAAATTTTTCAAACATGCTGTCGTTTTCCATTTACCAGATATAATCAAACTATAATACAAAAAAAAAAACCAACCCATAAAAATTAAAATTTTTCGTGTAAATTTTCTTAATTTTCTTCACGATGTTGACATCGCGGTAACGCTCGTAAATCCCATCATTATAGTCTCCGGAATCCTCCTTCCTCACATGTTGTTGGATCTTCTACTCGCAGACGTGGCCACCATGTACTCTCATGGTGCCGCCTGTACAGCTCTTCGGTTTCTACCAACGATGTCAATATCGTCTACGTAAAACAGTATCTAAATGGACATATAGAGGATTGTTCCTCTCGCCGTTACGTCAGAGTCTCGGATCACTTTCTCCAACGTCAGGTTGAAGAGAACGCAAGCCAGTCCATCCCCTTGTCGGAGCCCGTTGTAGATGTTGAATGGGCTTGATAGTGATCCGGATATTTTTACTTGGCTTATAACATTGGTCATGGTCAACCTACATAGTCGTGCCAGTTTATTTGGGATGCCGAATTCTCTCATGGCTTTATAAAGTTCTACTCTGGCTATGCTATTATAGGCGGCTTTAAAGTCTATAAAAAGATGGTGTAGTGAGTTTTGCAGTATGTGCAACACGGTGTATATTGCGTCATACCGCGGACTTTTTGGTAGAACTTACGCGCCTGGTGCGGTCCTTGCTCTCTGTACTGTTCTTGTTCACGGACGAGATTCTTATCCCAGGCTGCTTTCTTTCGCCGGTGAACTGTTTTTTCATATCTTCTGAGCTCTTTATATTCATCTTCGCGTGCCCGCATTCTATAAGATTGTTGGATTGCTCGGTACGCAAAATTCTTACGTTCAGTCGCTCGCTTACATTCGTCATCGAGCCAGTCGTTCCGATCTCTACGACTACTGCCTAAGATGGAGTCAGCAGTACTAATGACAATATTTTTAAGACGTGTCCATTTCTCTTCTACGGCTGACATCTCAGCCCCAGGATTTACTCTCCCAGCATTTAGGGCGAGTACTATCGCTTGACCGTAGTTGTTTCTGGTCTCTTCGTTGCAAAGGGCACCCGTGTTGACTCGAATCTGATTCACGGATGCAGTCTTTCGTGATCATACAATCCGCGCTAGGAGCACAATACCAACAAGATAGTGGTCCGAGTCGACATTGGCACCTCGGTACGTTCGTACCGTCATCAGGTTCGGGTTGTGGCGGCGGTCTATCAACACGTGGTCTATCTGGTTGCTAGTGCCTCCATCAGAAGATACCCAGTTGACTTTGTGGATATTTTTACGCACAAACCTTGTACGTACTCGCAACGAAAAAATTATTGCTTGCTGCCATCTCTATGACTCGCTGTCCATTGTCATAAGTGTTCTCGTGTAAGCTATGAGTGCCAATATACTACCTGAATACTGGCTCCCTACCTATTTTAGCATTCTTATTCCCCAGAATGATTTTTACATCATACTGAGGGCAGGCATGGAGGTCCCGTTCGACTGATTCAAAGAATTCTCCTTTTTCATCATCTGGGGAATCCTCTGTAGGTGCGTCAACGTTTATGAGGCTTATGTTATTAAATTTGCCTGCACGCGAAGGCTGCATAGCCTTTCATTTATTGCTTTAAAACCGATAACAGTGAGTTTAATTTTTTTGCTGGCTAGAAACCCCACCCCGAGCACATGATGTCTTGCATGACAGCTGTTATATATGTCATGTTCTGATTTTAGTTAAACACCATTCCCCGTCCACCGCATCTCCTGGATTGTTGTTATGTAAGCCTTATATTTAGACAGGGTATCGGCCAGCGGCTGTGCAGATCGAGCTCTATACAGTGAGCTTACGTTTAATAAGAAAATTATTAAATCGTTTAGCCGTTTTCGTTGTCGTGGTCGTCGTCGTCGACGTTCATCAGTGTATCCGAAGCTGATTTTGGGTTACGAGGTGATTGGCCTCGCGCAAACCTTACTTTGAAGGGTATATAGAGCCCGATCATTCTGCTTTTCCGCATTGGAGGAAAATTACCGGCGGCCAAAACGTGGAGGTTTGATCGCACTTCAACCAGTCAGAGATAGTTACGGCCACCTGCAATTCTAGAGCATTCTGTGTTATTCCCCCTATTCTGCTGATGGCTGACCGCCTGATTTATAATCAAAATATAAACTGAACGTATGACACTGAAATGGAGAAATTAGCATAAACGCATAGAAAAGCTTCAACATATTTTCATAAATAAAGTGAAAAATTTTGTGATATAACTTTTGTTATAAAAAAAAGATGAGCGTGTAACCTTTACGAGCGGTTGAAGTTAAACGTAGTTACCCACATTACGATTAAATTAAACGGCAAAAAGAATCGTATATACCAAATTTGATACGAATCGCTTGAGAAATGGCTTAGTTCCCAAAATTCAAGACCCTATTGGCCTGATCCCAGAATTTCCATTGGAACAAGTCTTATAGTTGCATCTTAGTCCTACATACCAAATATCATACGAATCACTTAAGAAATGGCTTGGTCCACAAAATTTCAGACCCTATTGGCCAGATCACAGAATTTCCATTGAAACAAGTCTCATAGTCGCATTTTAGTCCTACCTACCGAATTTAATACGAATAATGGCTTGGTCTACAAAATTCCAGACCCTATTGGACAGACCACAGAATTTCCATTGGAACAAGTCTCATAGTCGCATCTTAGTCCTACATACAAAATTTGATACGAATCGCTTGAGAAATGGCTTAGTTCCCAAAATTAAAGACCCTATTGGCCTGATCCCAGAATTTCCATTGGAACAAGTCCTAAAGTTGCATCTTAGTCCTACATACCGAACTTCATACGAATTGCTTGAGAAATGGCTTGGTCCACAAAATTCCAGACCCTATTGGCCAGATCATAGAATTTCCATTGGAACAAGTCTAATAGTCGCATCTTAGTCCTACATACCGAATTTCATACGAATCGCTTGAGAAATTAAAAATACAAATTGATAAATGCCGCTTTCTTAAGAGAAAAACGCAATTTCTATGTCACGTTCTGACCACAATTGTAGTTTAACCTAATCCAAATAAAGTTTCTATCATACTAAATTTCAAACTACCTACTTCCCAAAAACAAATTCCTGGGTAAGACCGGAAATATGTAAAGGATTATGCCAAAATTGCACAACACACAATTATTGAAGAAAAATTAAAAAGTTATTTCAAATGACCCAAGTTATATCGTTGCTTTCGAAAAATTATTACAAACACTCCCATATTGGTATACCCAAATTTCAATAAACGTTTCAAAATCGTAACAGATGCAAGCAACTTCGCCATTGGAGTAGTCTTAACTCAATACGGTCACCCTGTAGCATATGCGATAGTTTGGGGTGTTAATTATTTTTCATAAATAAATTTTCCAAACATGCTGTCGTTTTCCATTTACCAGATATAATCAAACTTTAATACAAAAAAAAAACCAACCCATAAAAATTTAAATTTTTCGTGTAAATTTTCTTAATTTTCTTCACGATGTTGACATCGCGGTAACGCTCGTAAATCCCATCATTATAGTCTCCGGAATCCTCCTTCCTCACATGTTGTTGGATCTTCTACTCGCAGACGTGGCCACCATGTACTCTCATTTATGTGCAGCCCCAGATTTCGTGCCGCCTGTACAGCTCTTCGGTTTCTGCCAACGATGTCAATATCGTCTGCGTAAAACAGTATCTAAATGGACATATAGAGGATTGTTCCTCTCGCCGTTACGTCAGAGTCTCGGATCACCAACGTCAGGTTGAAGAGAACGCAAGCCAGTCCATCCCCTTGTCGGAGCCCGTTGTAGTTGTTGAATGGGCTTGATAGTGATCCGGATATTTTTACTTGGCTTATAACATTGGTCATGGTCAACCTACATAGTCGTGCCAGTTTATTTGGGATGCCGAATTCTCTCATGGCTTTATAAAGTTCTACTCTGGCTATGCTATCATAGGCGGCTTTAAAGTCTATAAAAAGATGGTGTAGTGAGTTTTGCAGTATGTGCAACACGGTGTATATTGCGTCATACCGCGGACTTTTTGGTAGAACTTACGCGCCTGGTGCGGTCCTTGCTCTCTGTACTGTTCTTGTTCACGGACGAGATTCTTATCCCAGGCTGCTTTCTTTCGCCGGTGAACTGTTTTTTCATATCTTCTGAGCTCTTTATATTCATCTTCGCGTGCCCGCATTCTATAAGATTGTTGGATTGCTCGGTACGCAAAATTCTTACGTTCAGTCGCTCGCTTACATTCGTCATCGAGCCAGTCGTTCCGATCTCTACGACTACTGCCTAAGATGGAGTCAGCAGTACTAATGACAATATTTTTAAGACGTGTCCATTTCTCTTCTACGGCTGACATCTCAGCCCCAGGATTAACTCTCCCAGCATTTAGGGCGAGTACTATCGCTTGACCGTAGTTGTTTCTGGTCTCTTCGTTGCAAAGGGCACCCGTGTTGACTCGAATCTGATTCACGGATGCAGTCTTTCGTGATCATACAATCCGCGCTAGGAGCACAATACCAACAAGATAGTGGTCCGAGTCGACATTGGCACCTCGGTACGTTCGTACCGTCATCAGATTCGGGTTGTGGCGGCGGTCTATCAACACGTGGTCTATCTGGTTGCTAGTGCCTCCATCAGAAGATACCCAGTTGACTTTGTGGATATTTTTACGCACAAACCTTGTGAGTACTCGCAACGAAAAAATTAATGCTTGCTGCCATCTCTATGACTCGCTGTCCATTGTCATAAGTGTTCTCGTGTAAGCTATGGGTGCCAATATACTACCTGAATACTGGCTCCCTACCTATTTTAGCATTCTTATTCCCCAGAATGATTTTTACATCATACTGAGGGCAGGCATGGAGGTCCCGTTCGACTGATTCAAAGAATTCTCCTTTTTCATCATCTGGGGAATCCTCTGTAGGTGCGTCAACGTTTATGAGGCTTATGTTTTTAAATTTTCCCGCACGCGAAGGCTGCATAGCCTTTCATTTATTGCTTTAAAACCGATAACAGTGAGTTTAATTTTTTTGCTGGCTAGAAACCCCACCCCGAGCACATGATGTCTTGCATGACAGCTGTTATATATGTCATGTTCTGATTTTAGTTAAACACCATTCCCCGTCCACCGCATCTCCTGGATTGTTGTTATGTAAGCCTTATATTTAGACAGGGTATCGGCCAGCGGCTGTGCAGATCGAGCTCTATACAGTGAGCTTACGTTTAATAAGAAAATTATTAAATCGTTTAGCCGTTTTCGTTGTCGTGGTCGTCGTCGTCGACGTTCATCAGTGTATCCGAAGCTGATTTTGGGTTCCGAGGTGATTGGCCTCGCGCAAACCTTACTTTGAAGGGTATAGCCCGATCATTCCGCTTTTCCGCATTGGAGGAAAATTACCGGCGGCCAAAACGTGGAGGTTTGATCGCACTTCAACCAGTCAGAGATAGTTACGGCCACCTGCAATTCTAGAGTATTCTGTGTTATTCCCCCTATTCTGCTGATGGCTGACCGCCTGATTTATAATCAAAATATAAACTGAACGTATGACACTGAAATGGAGAAATTAGCATAAACGCATAGAAAAGCTTCAACATATTTTCATAAATAAAGTGAAAAATTTTGTGATATAACTTTTGTTATAAAAAAAAAGATGAGCGTGTAACCTTTACGAGCGGTTGAAGTTAAACGTATTTACCGACATTACGATTAAATAAAACGGCAAAAAGAATCGTATATACCAAATTTGATACGAATCGCTTAAGAAATGGCTTAGTTCCCAAAATTCAAGACCCTATTGGCCTGATCCCAGAATTTCCATTGGAACAAGTCTTATAGTCGCATTTTAGTCCTACCTACCGAATTTAATACGAATAATGGCTTGGTCTACAAAATTCCAGACCCTATTGGACAGACCACAGAATTTCCATTGGAACAAGTCTCATAGTCGCATCTTAGTCCTACATACAAAATTTGATACGAATCGCTTGAGAAATGGCTTAGTTCCCAAAATTCAAGACCCTATTGGCCTGATCCCAGAATTTTCATTGGAACAAGTCTTATAGTTGCATCTTAGTCCTACATACCAAATATCATACGAATCACTTAAGAAATGGCTTGGTCCACAAAATTCCAGACCCTATTGGCCAGATCACAGAATTTCCATTGAAACAAGTCTCATAGTCGCATTTTAGTCCTACCTACCGAATTTAATACGAATAATGGCTTGGTCTACAAAATTCCAGACCCTATTGGACAGACCACAGAATTTCCATTGGAACAAGTCTCATAGTCGCATCTTAGTCCTACATACCAAATTTGATACGAATCGCTTGAGAAATGGCTTAGTTACCAAAATTAAAGACCCTATTGGCCTGATCCCAGAATTTCCATTGGAACAAGTCCTAAAGTTGCATCTTAGTCCTACATACCGAACTTCATACGAATTGCTTGAGAAATGGCTTGGTCCACAAAATTCCAGACCCTATTGGCCAGATCATAGAATTTCCATTGGAACAAGTCTAATAGTCGCATCTTAGTCCTACATACCGAATTTCATACGAATCGCTTGAGAAATTAAAAATACAAATTGATAAATGCCGCTTTCTTAAGAGAAAAACGCAATTTCTATGTCACGTTCTGACCACAATTGTAGTTTAACCTAATCCAAATAAAGTTTCTATCATACTAAATTTCAAACTACCTACTTCCCAAAAACAAATTCCTGGGTAAGACCGGAAATATGTAAAGGATTATGCCAAAATTGCACAACACACAATTATTGAAGAAAAATTAAAAAGTTATTTCAAATGACCCAAGTTATATCGTTGCTTTCGAAAAATTATTACAAACACTTCCATATTGGTATACCCAAATTTCAATAAACGTTTCAAAATCGTAACAGATGCAAGCAACTTCGCCATTGGAGTAGTCTTAACTCAATACGGTCACCCTGTAGCATATGCGATAGTTTGGGGTGTTAATTATTTTTCATAAATAAATTTTTCAAACATGCTGTCGTTTTCCATTTACCAGATATAATCAAACTATAATACAAAAAAAAAACCAACCCATAAAAATTAAAATTTTTCGTGTAAATTTTCTTAATTTTCTTCACGATGTTGACATCGCGGTAACGCTCGTAAATCCCATCATTATAGTCTCCGGAATCCTCCTTCCTCACATGTTGTTGGATCTTCTACTCGCAGACGTGGCCACCATGTACTCTCATGGTGCCGCCTGTACAGCTCTTCGGTTTCTACCAACGATGTCAATATCGTCTACGTAAAACAGTATCTAAATGGACATATAGAGGATTGTTCCTCTCGCCGTTACGTCAGAGTCTCGGATCACTTTCTCCAACGTCAGGTTGAAGAGAACGCAAGCCAGTCCATCCCCTTGTCGGAGCCCGTTGTAGATGTTGAATGGGCTTGATAGTGATCCGGATATTTTTACTTGGCTTATAACATTGGTCATGGTCAACCTACATAGTCGTGCCAGTTTATTTGGGATGCCGAATTCTCTCATGGCTTTATAAAGTTCTACTCTGGCTATGCTATTATAGGCGGCTTTAAAGTCTATAAAAAGATGGTGTAGTGAGTTTTGCAGTATGTGCAACACGGTGTATATTGCGTCATACCGCGGACTTTTTGGTAGAACTTACGCGCCTGGTGCGGTCCTTGCTCTCTGTACTGTTCTTGTTCACGGACGAGATTCTTATCCCAGGCTGCTTTCTTTCGCCGGTGAACTGTTTTTTCATATCTTCTGAGCTCTTTATATTCATCTTCGCGTGCCCGCATTCTATAAGATTGTTGGATTGCTCGGTACGCAAAATTCTTACGTTCAGTCGCTCGCTTACATTCGTCATCGAGCCAGTCGTTCCGATCTCTACGACTACTGCCTAAGATGGAGTCAGCAGTACTAATGACAATATTTTTAAGACGTGTCCATTTCTCTTCTACGGCTGACATCTCAGCCCCAGGATTTACTCTCCCAGCATTTAGGGCGAGTACTATCGCTTGACCGTAGTTGTTTCTGGTCTCTTCGTTGCAAAGGGCACCCGTGTTGACTCGAATCTGATTCACGGATGCAGTCTTTCGTGATCATACAATCCGCGCTAGGAGCACAATACCAACAAGATAGTGGTCCGAGTCGACATTGGCACCTCGGTACGTTCGTACCGTCATCAGGTTCGGGTTGTGGCGGCGGTCTATCAACACGTGGTCTATCTGGTTGCTAGTGCCTCCATCAGAAGATACCCAGTTGACTTTGTGGATATTTTTACGCACAAACCTTGTACGTACTCGCAACGAAAAAATTATTGCTTGCTGCCATCTCTATGACTCGCTGTCCATTGTCATAAGTGTTCTCGTGTAAGCTATGAGTGCCAATATACTACCTGAATACTGGCTCCCTACCTATTTTAGCATTCTTATTCCCCAGAATGATTTTTACATCATACTGAGGGCAGGCATGGAGGTCCCGTTCGACTGATTCAAAGAATTCTCCTTTTTCATCATCTGGGGAATCCTCTGTAGGTGCGTCAACGTTTATGAGGCTTATGTTATTAAATTTGCCTGCACGCGAAGGCTGCATAGCCTTTCATTTATTGCTTTAAAACCGATAACAGTGAGTTTAATTTTTTTGCTGGCTAGAAACCCCACCCCGAGCACATGATGTCTTGCATGACAGCTGTTATATATGTCATGTTCTGATTTTAGTTAAACACCATTCCCCGTCCACCGCATCTCCTGGATTGTTGTTATGTAAGCCTTATATTTAGACAGGGTATCGGCCAGCGGCTGTGCAGATCGAGCTCTATACAGTGAGCTTACGTTTAATAAGAAAATTATTAAATCGTTTAGCCGTTTTCGTTGTCGTGGTCGTCGTCGTCGACGTTCATCAGTGTATCCGAAGCTGATTTTGGGTTACGAGGTGATTGGCCTCGCGCAAACCTTACTTTGAAGGGTATATAGAGCCCGATCATTCTGCTTTTCCGCATTGGAGGAAAATTACCGGCGGCCAAAACGTGGAGGTTTGATCGCACTTCAACCAGTCAGAGATAGTTACGGCCACCTGCAATTCTAGAGCATTCTGTGTTATTCCCCCTATTCTGCTGATGGCTGACCGCCTGATTTATAATCAAAATATAAACTGAACGTATGACACTGAAATGGAGAAATTAGCATAAACGCATAGAAAAGCTTCAACATATTTTCATAAATAAAGTGAAAAATTTTGTGATATAACTTTTGTTATAAAAAAAAGATGAGCGTGTAACCTTTACGAGCGGTTGAAGTTAAACGTAGTTACCCACATTACGATTAAATTAAACGGCAAAAAGAATCGTATATACCAAATTTGATACGAATCGCTTGAGAAATGGCTTAGTTCCCAAAATTCAAGACCCTATTGGCCTGATCCCAGAATTTCCATTGGAACAAGTCTTATAGTTGCATCTTAGTCCTACATACCAAATATCATACGAATCACTTAAGAAATGGCTTGGTCCACAAAATTTCAGACCCTATTGGCCAGATCACAGAATTTCCATTGAAACAAGTCTCATAGTCGCATTTTAGTCCTACCTACCGAATTTAATACGAATAATGGCTTGGTCTACAAAATTCCAGACCCTATTGGACAGACCACAGAATTTCCATTGGAACAAGTCTCATAGTCGCATCTTAGTCCTACATACAAAATTTGATACGAATCGCTTGAGAAATGGCTTAGTTCCCAAAATTAAAGACCCTATTGGCCTGATCCCAGAATTTCCATTGGAACAAGTCCTAAAGTTGCATCTTAGTCCTACATACCGAACTTCATACGAATTGCTTGAGAAATGGCTTGGTCCACAAAATTCCAGACCCTATTGGCCAGATCATAGAATTTCCATTGGAACAAGTCTAATAGTCGCATCTTAGTCCTACATACCGAATTTCATACGAATCGCTTGAGAAATTAAAAATACAAATTGATAAATGCCGCTTTCTTAAGAGAAAAACGCAATTTCTATGTCACGTTCTGACCACAATTGTAGTTTAACCTAATCCAAATAAAGTTTCTATCATACTAAATTTCAAACTACCTACTTCCCAAAAACAAATTCCTGGGTAAGACCGGAAATATGTAAAGGATTATGCCAAAATTGCACAACACACAATTATTGAAGAAAAATTAAAAAGTTATTTCAAATGACCCAAGTTATATCGTTGCTTTCGAAAAATTATTACAAACACTCCCATATTGGTATACCCAAATTTCAATAAACGTTTCAAAATCGTAACAGATGCAAGCAACTTCGCCATTGGAGTAGTCTTAACTCAATACGGTCACCCTGTAGCATATGCGATAGTTTGGGGTGTTAATTATTTTTCATAAATAAATTTTCCAAACATGCTGTCGTTTTCCATTTACCAGATATAATCAAACTTTAATACAAAAAAAAAACCAACCCATAAAAATTTAAATTTTTCGTGTAAATTTTCTTAATTTTCTTCACGATGTTGACATCGCGGTAACGCTCGTAAATCCCATCATTATAGTCTCCGGAATCCTCCTTCCTCACATGTTGTTGGATCTTCTACTCGCAGACGTGGCCACCATGTACTCTCATTTATGTGCAGCCCCAGATTTCGTGCCGCCTGTACAGCTCTTCGGTTTCTGCCAACGATGTCAATATCGTCTGCGTAAAACAGTATCTAAATGGACATATAGAGGATTGTTCCTCTCGCCGTTACGTCAGAGTCTCGGATCACCAACGTCAGGTTGAAGAGAACGCAAGCCAGTCCATCCCCTTGTCGGAGCCCGTTGTAGTTGTTGAATGGGCTTGATAGTGATCCGGATATTTTTACTTGGCTTATAACATTGGTCATGGTCAACCTACATAGTCGTGCCAGTTTATTTGGGATGCCGAATTCTCTCATGGCTTTATAAAGTTCTACTCTGGCTATGCTATCATAGGCGGCTTTAAAGTCTATAAAAAGATGGTGTAGTGAGTTTTGCAGTATGTGCAACACGGTGTATATTGCGTCATACCGCGGACTTTTTGGTAGAACTTACGCGCCTGGTGCGGTCCTTGCTCTCTGTACTGTTCTTGTTCACGGACGAGATTCTTATCCCAGGCTGCTTTCTTTCGCCGGTGAACTGTTTTTTCATATCTTCTGAGCTCTTTATATTCATCTTCGCGTGCCCGCATTCTATAAGATTGTTGGATTGCTCGGTACGCAAAATTCTTACGTTCAGTCGCTCGCTTACATTCGTCATCGAGCCAGTCGTTCCGATCTCTACGACTACTGCCTAAGATGGAGTCAGCAGTACTAATGACAATATTTTTAAGACGTGTCCATTTCTCTTCTACGGCTGACATCTCAGCCCCAGGATTAACTCTCCCAGCATTTAGGGCGAGTACTATCGCTTGACCGTAGTTGTTTCTGGTCTCTTCGTTGCAAAGGGCACCCGTGTTGACTCGAATCTGATTCACGGATGCAGTCTTTCGTGATCATACAATCCGCGCTAGGAGCACAATACCAACAAGATAGTGGTCCGAGTCGACATTGGCACCTCGGTACGTTCGTACCGTCATCAGATTCGGGTTGTGGCGGCGGTCTATCAACACGTGGTCTATCTGGTTGCTAGTGCCTCCATCAGAAGATACCCAGTTGACTTTGTGGATATTTTTACGCACAAACCTTGTGAGTACTCGCAACGAAAAAATTAATGCTTGCTGCCATCTCTATGACTCGCTGTCCATTGTCATAAGTGTTCTCGTGTAAGCTATGGGTGCCAATATACTACCTGAATACTGGCTCCCTACCTATTTTAGCATTCTTATTCCCCAGAATGATTTTTACATCATACTGAGGGCAGGCATGGAGGTCCCGTTCGACTGATTCAAAGAATTCTCCTTTTTCATCATCTGGGGAATCCTCTGTAGGTGCGTCAACGTTTATGAGGCTTATGTTTTTAAATTTTCCCGCACGCGAAGGCTGCATAGCCTTTCATTTATTGCTTTAAAACCGATAACAGTGAGTTTAATTTTTTTGCTGGCTAGAAACCCCACCCCGAGCACATGATGTCTTGCATGACAGCTGTTATATATGTCATGTTCTGATTTTAGTTAAACACCATTCCCCGTCCACCGCATCTCCTGGATTGTTGTTATGTAAGCCTTATATTTAGACAGGGTATCGGCCAGCGGCTGTGCAGATCGAGCTCTATACAGTGAGCTTACGTTTAATAAGAAAATTATTAAATCGTTTAGCCGTTTTCGTTGTCGTGGTCGTCGTCGTCGACGTTCATCAGTGTATCCGAAGCTGATTTTGGGTTCCGAGGTGATTGGCCTCGCGCAAACCTTACTTTGAAGGGTATAGCCCGATCATTCCGCTTTTCCGCATTGGAGGAAAATTACCGGCGGCCAAAACGTGGAGGTTTGATCGCACTTCAACCAGTCAGAGATAGTTACGGCCACCTGCAATTCTAGAGTATTCTGTGTTATTCCCCCTATTCTGCTGATGGCTGACCGCCTGATTTATAATCAAAATATAAACTGAACGTATGACACTGAAATGGAGAAATTAGCATAAACGCATAGAAAAGCTTCAACATATTTTCATAAATAAAGTGAAAAATTTTGTGATATAACTTTTGTTATAAAAAAAAAGATGAGCGTGTAACCTTTACGAGCGGTTGAAGTTAAACGTATTTACCGACATTACGATTAAATAAAACGGCAAAAAGAATCGTATATACCAAATTTGATACGAATCGCTTAAGAAATGGCTTAGTTCCCAAAATTCAAGACCCTATTGGCCTGATCCCAGAATTTCCATTGGAACAAGTCTTATAGTCGCATTTTAGTCCTACCTACCGAATTTAATACGAATAATGGCTTGGTCTACAAAATTCCAGACCCTATTGGACAGACCACAGAATTTCCATTGGAACAAGTCTCATAGTCGCATCTTAGTCCTACATACAAAATTTGATACGAATCGCTTGAGAAATGGCTTAGTTCCCAAAATTCAAGACCCTATTGGCCTGATCCCAGAATTTTCATTGGAACAAGTCTTATAGTTGCATCTTAGTCCTACATACCAAATATCATACGAATCACTTAAGAAATGGCTTGGTCCACAAAATTCCAGACCCTATTGGCCAGATCACAGAATTTCCATTGAAACAAGTCTCATAGTCGCATTTTAGTCCTACCTACCGAATTTAATACGAATAATGGCTTGGTCTACAAAATTCCAGACCCTATTGGACAGACCACAGAATTTCCATTGGAACAAGTCTCATAGTCGCATCTTAGTCCTACATACCAAATTTGATACGAATCGCTTGAGAAATGGCTTAGTTACCAAAATTAAAGACCCTATTGGCCTGATCCCAGAATTTCCATTGGAACAAGTCCTAAAGTTGCATCTTAGTCCTACATACCGAACTTCATACGAATTGCTTGAGAAATGGCTTGGTCCACAAAATTCCAGACCCTATTGGCCAGATCATAGAATTTCCATTGGAACAAGTCTAATAGTCGCATCTTAGTCCTACATACCGAATTTCATACGAATCGCTTGAGAAATTAAAAATACAAATTGATAAATGCCGCTTTCTTAAGAGAAAAACGCAATTTCTATGTCACGTTCTGACCACAATTGTAGTTTAACCTAATCCAAATAAAGTTTCTATCATACTAAATTTCAAACTACCTACTTCCCAAAAACAAATTCCTGGGTAAGACCGGAAATATGTAAAGGATTATGCCAAAATTGCACAACACACAATTATTGAAGAAAAATTAAAAAGTTATTTCAAATGACCCAAGTTATATCGTTGCTTTCGAAAAATTATTACAAACACTCCCATATTGGTATACCCAAATTTCAATAAACGTTTCAAAATCGTAACAGATGCAAGCAACTTCGCCATTGGAGTAGTCTTAACTCAATACGGTCACCCTGTAGCATATGCGATAGTTTGGGGTGTTAATTATTTTTCATAAATAAATTTTCCAAACATGCTGTCGTTTTCCATTTACCAGATATAATCAAACTATAATACAAAAAAAAACCAACCCATAAAAATTAAAATTTTTCGTGTAAATTTTCTTAATTTTCTTCACGATGTTGACATCGCGGTAACGCTCGTAAATCCCATCATTATAGTCTCCGGAATCCTCCTTCCTCACATGTTGTTGGATCTTCTACTCGCAGACGTGGCCACCATGTACTCTCATGGTGCCGCCTGTACAGCTCTTCGGTTTCTACCAACGATGTCAATATCGTCTACGTAAAACAGTATCTAAATGGACATATAGAGGATTGTTCCTCTCGCCGTTACGTCAGAGTCTCGGATCACTTTCTCCAACGTCAGGTTGAAGAGAACGCAAGCCAGTCCATCCCCTTGTCGGAGCCCGTTGTAGATGTTGAATGGGCTTGATAGTGATCCGGATATTTTTACTTGGCTTATAACATTGGTCATGGTCAACCTACATAGTCGTGCCAGTTTATTTGGGATGCCGAATTCTCTCATGGCTTTATAAAGTTCTACTCTGGCTATGCTATTATAGGCGGCTTTAAAGTCTATAAAAAGATGGTGTAGTGAGTTTTGCAGTATGTGCAACACGGTGTATATTGCGTCATACCGCGGACTTTTTGGTAGAACTTACGCGCCTGGTGCGGTCCTTGCTCTCTGTACTGTTCTTGTTCACGGACGAGATTCTTATCCCAGGCTGCTTTCTTTCGCCGGTGAACTGTTTTTTCATATCTTCTGAGCTCTTTATATTCATCTTCGCGTGCCCGCATTCTATAAGATTGTTGGATTGCTCGGTACGCAAAATTCTTACGTTCAGTCGCTCGCTTACATTCGTCATCGAGCCAGTCGTTCCGATCTCTACGACTACTGCCTAAGATGGAGTCAGCAGTACTAATGACAATATTTTTAAGACGTGTCCATTTCTCTTCTACGGCTGACATCTCAGCCCCAGGATTAACTCTCCCAGCATTTAGGGCGAGTACTATCGCTTGACCGTAGTTGTTTCTGGTCTCTTCGTTGCAAAGGGCACCCGTGTTGACTCGAATCTGATTCACGGATGCAGTCTTTCGTGATCATACAATCCGCGCTAGGAGCACAATACCAACAAGATAGTGGTCCGAGTCGACATTGGCACCTCGGTACGTTCGTACCGTCATCAGATTCGGGTTGTGGCGGCGGTCTATCAACACGTGGTCTATCTGGTTGCTAGTGCCTCCATCAGAAGATACCCAGTTGACTTTGTGGATATTTTTACGCACAAACCTTGTGAGTACTCGCAACGAAAAAATTAATGCTTGCTGCCATCTCTATGACTCGCTGTCCATTGTCATAAGTGTTCTCGTGTAAGCTATGGGTGCCAATATACTACCTGAATACTGGCTCCCTACCTATTTTAGCATTCTTATTCCCCAGAATGATTTTTACATCATACTGAGGGCAGGCATGGAGGTCCCGTTCGACTGATTCAAAGAATTCTCCTTTTTCATCATCTGGGGAATCCTCTGTAGGTGCGTCAACGTTTATGAGGCTTATGTTTTTAAATTTTCCCGCACGCGAAGGCTGCATAGCCTTTCATTTATTGCTTTAAAACCGATAACAGTGAGTTTAATTTTTTTGCTGGCTAGAAACCCCACCCCGAGCACATGATGTCTTGCATGACAGCTGTTATATATGTCATGTTCTGATTTTAGTTAAACACCATTCCCCGTCCACCGCATCTCCTGGATTGTTGTTATGTAAGCCTTATATTTAGACAGGGTATCGGCCAGCGGCTGTGCAGATCGAGCTCTATACAGTGAGCTTACGTTTAATAAGAAAATTATTAAATCGTTTAGCCGTTTTCGTTGTCGTGGTCGTCGTCGTCGACGTTCATCAGTGTATCCGAAGCTGATTTTGGGTTCCGAGGTGATTGGCCTCGCGCAAACCTTACTTTGAAGGGTATAGCCCGATCATTCCGCTTTTCCGCATTGGAGGAAAATTACCGGCGGCCAAAACGTGGAGGTTTGATCGCACTTCAACCAGTCAGAGATAGTTACGGCCACCTGCAATTCTAGAGTATTCTGTGTTATTCCCCCTATTCTGCTGATGGCTGACCGCCTGATTTATAATCAAAATATAAACTGAACGTATGACACTGAAATGGAGAAATTAGCATAAACGCATAGAAAAGCTTCAACATATTTTCATAAATAAAGTGAAAAATTTTGTGATATAACTTTTGTTATAAAAAAAAAGATGAGCGTGTAACCTTTACGAGCGGTTGAAGTTAAACGTATTTACCGACATTACGATTAAATAAAACGGCAAAAAGAATCGTATATACCAAATTTGATACGAATCGCTTAAGAAATGGCTTAGTTCCCAAAATTCAAGACCCTATTGGCCTGATCCCAGAATTTCCATTGGAACAAGTCTTATAGTCGCATTTTAGTCCTACCTACCGAATTTAATACGAATAATGGCTTGGTCTACAAAATTCCAGACCCTATTGGACAGACCACAGAATTTCCATTGGAACAAGTCTCATAGTCGCATCTTAGTCCTACATACAAAATTTGATACGAATCGCTTGAGAAATGGCTTAGTTCCCAAAATTCAAGACCCTATTGGCCTGATCCCAGAATTTTCATTGGAACAAGTCTTATAGTTGCATCTTAGTCCTACATACCAAATATCATACGAATCACTTAAGAAATGGCTTGGTCCACAAAATTCCAGACCCTATTGGCCAGATCACAGAATTTCCATTGAAACAAGTCTCATAGTCGCATTTTAGTCCTACCTACCGAATTTAATACGAATAATGGCTTGGTCTACAAAATTCCAGACCCTATTGGACAGACCACAGAATTTCCATTGGAACAAGTCTCATAGTCGCATCTTAGTCCTACATACCAAATTTGATACGAATCGCTTGAGAAATGGCTTAGTTACCAAAATTAAAGACCCTATTGGCCTGATCCCAGAATTTCCATTGGAACAAGTCCTAAAGTTGCATCTTAGTCCTACATACCGAACTTCATACGAATTGCTTGAGAAATGGCTTGGTCCACAAAATTCCAGACCCTATTGGCCAGATCATAGAATTTCCATTGGAACAAGTCTAATAGTCGCATCTTAGTCCTACATACCGAATTTCATACGAATCGCTTGAGAAATTAAAAATACAAATTGATAAATGCCGCTTTCTTAAGAGAAAAACGCAATTTCTATGTCACGTTCTGACCACAATTGTAGTTTAACCTAATCCAAATAAAGTTTCTATCATACTAAATTTCAAACTACCTACTTCCCAAAAACAAATTCCTGGGTAAGACCGGAAATATGTAAAGGATTATGCCAAAATTGCACAACACACAATTATTGAAGAAAAATTAAAAAGTTATTTCAAATGACCCAAGTTATATCGTTGCTTTCGAAAAATTATTACAAACACTCCCATATTGGTATACCCAAATTTCAATAAACGTTTCAAAATCGTAACAGATGCAAGCAACTTCGCCATTGGAGTAGTCTTAACTCAATACGGTCACCCTGTAGCATATGCGATAGTTTGGGGTGTTAATTATTTTTCATAAATAAATTTTCCAAACATGCTGTCGTTTTCCATTTACCAGATATAATCAAACTATAATACAAAAAAAAACCAACCCATAAAAATTAAAATTTTTCGTGTAAATTTTCTTAATTTTCTTCACGATGTTGACATCGCGGTAACGCTCGTAAATCCCATCATTATAGTCTCCGGAATCCTCCTTCCTCACATGTTGTTGGATCTTCTACTCGCAGACGTGGCCACCATGTACTCTCATTTATGTGCAGCCCCAGATTTCGTGCCGCCTGTACAGCTCTTCGGTTTCTACCAACGATGTCAATATCGTCTGCGTAAAACAGTATCTAAATGGACATATAGAGGATTGTTCCTCTCGCCGTTACGTCAGAGTCTCGGATCACTTTCTCCAACGTCAGGTTGAAGAGAACGCAAGCCAGTCCATCCCCTTGTCGGAGCCCGTTGTAGATGTTGAATGGGCTTGATAGTGATCCGGATATTTTTACTTGGCTTATAACATTGGTCATGGTCAACCTACATAGTCGTGCCAGTTTATTTGGGATGCCGAATTCTCTCATGGCTTTATAAAGTTCTACTCTGGCTATGCTATCATAGGCGGCTTTAAAGTCTATAAAAAGATGGTGTAGTGAGTTTTGCAGTATGTGCAACACGGTGTATATTGCGTCATACCGCGGACTTTTTGGTAGAACTTACGCGCCTGGTGCGGTCCTTGCTCTCTGTACTGTTCTTGTTCACGGACAAGATTCTTATCCCAGGCTGCTTTCGTTCGCCGGTGAACTGTTTTTTCATATCTTCTGAGCTCTTTATATTCATCTTCGCGTGCTCGCGTTCTATAAGATTGTTGGATTGCTCGGTACGCAAAATTCTTACGTTCAGTCGCTCGCTTACATTCGTCATCGAGCCAGTCGTTCCGATCTCTACGACTACTGCCTAAGATGGAGTCAGCAGTACTAATGACAATTTTTAGGGCGAGTACTATCGCTTGACCGTAGTTGTTTCTGGTCTCTTCGTTGCAAAGGGCACCCGTGTTGACTCGAATCTGATTCACGGATGCAGTCTTTCGTGATCATACAATCCGCGCTAGGAGCACAATACCAACAAGATAGTGGTCCGAGTCGACATTGGCACCTCGGTACGTTCGTACCGTCATCAGATTCGGGTTGTGGCGGCGATCTATCAACACGTGGTCTATCTGGTTGCTAGTGCCTCCATCAGAAGATACCCAGTTGACTTTGTGGATATTTTTACGCACAAACCTTGTACGTACTCGCAACGAAAAAATTATTGCTTGCTGCCATCTCTATGACTCGCTGTTCATTGTCATAAGTGTTCTCGTGTAAGCTATGGGTGCCAATATACTACCTGAATACTGGCTCCCTACCTATTTTAGCATTCTTATTCCTCAGAATGATTTTTACATCATACTGAGGGCAGGCATGGAGGTCCCGTTCGACTGATTCAAAGAATTCTCCTTTTTCATCATCTGGGGAATCCTCTGTAGGTGCGTCAACGTTTATGAGGCTTATGTTTTTAAATTTGCCCGCACGCGAAGGCTGCATAGCCTTTCATTTATTGCTTTAAAACCGATAACAGTGAGTTTAATTTTTTTGCTGGCTAGAAACCCCACCCCGAGCACATGATGTCTTGCATGACAGCTGTTATATATGTCATGTTCTGATTTTAGTTAAACACCATTCCCCGTCCACCGCATCTCCTGGATTGTTGTTATGTAAGCCTTATATTTAGACAGGGTATCGGCCAGCGGCTGTGCAGATCGAGCTCTATACAGTGAGCTTACGTTTAATAAGAAAATTATTAAATCGTTTAGCCGTTTTCGTTGTCGTGGTCGTTGTCGTCGACGTTCATCAGTGTATCCGAAGCTGATTTTGGGTTCCGAGGTGATTGGCCTCGCGCAAACCTTACTTTGAAGGGTATAGCCCGATCATTCCGCTTTTCCGCATTGGAGGAAAATTACCGGCGGCCAAAACGTGGAGGTTTGATCGCACTTCAACCAGTCAGAGATAGTTACGGCCACCTGCAATTCTAGAGCATTCTGTGTTATTCCCCCTATTCTGCTGATGGCTGACCGCCTGATTTATAATCAAAATATAATCTGAACGTATGACACTGAAATGGAGAAATTAGCATAAACGCATAGAAAAGCTTCAACATATTTTCATAAATAAAGTGAAAAATTTTGTGATATAACTTTTGTTATAAAAAAAAAGATGAGCGTGTAACCTTTACGAGCGGTTGAAGTTAAACGTAGTTACCGACATTACGATTAAATTAAACGGCAAAAAGAATCGTATATACCAAATTTGATACGAATCGCTTGGGAAATGGCTTAGTTCCCAAAATTCAAGACCCTATTGGCCTGATCCCAGAATTTCCATTGGAACAAGTCTTATAGTTGCATCTTAGTCCTACATACCAAATATCATACGAATCACTTAAGAAATGGCTTGGTCCACAAAATTCCAGACCCTATTGGCCAGATCACAGAATTTCCATTGGAACAAGTCTCATAGTCGCATTTTAGTCCTACCTACCGAATTTAATACGAATAATGGCTTGGTCTACAAAATTCCAGACCCTATTGGACAGACCACAGAATTTCCATTGGAACAAGTCTCATAGTCGCATCTTAGTCCTACATACAAAATTTGATACGAATCGCTTGAGAAATGGCTTAGTTCCCAAAATTAAAGACCCTATTGGCCTGATCCCAGAATTTTCATTGGAACAAGTCTTATAGTTGCATCTTAGTCCTACATACCAAATATCATACGAATCACTTAAGAAATGGCTTGGTCCACAAAATTCCAGACCCTATTGGCCAGATCACAGAATTTCCATTGAAACAAGTCTCATAGTCGCATTTTAGTCCTACCTACCGAATTTAATACTAATAATGGCTTGGTCTACAAAATTCCAGACCCTATTGGACAGACCACAGAATTTCCATTGGAACAAGTCTCATAGTCGCATCTTAGTCCTACATACCAAATTTGATACGAATCGCTTGAGAAATGGCTTAGTTCCCAAAATTAAAGACCCTATTGGCCTGATCCCAGAATTTCCATTGGAACAAGTCCTAAAGTTGCATCTTAGTCCTACATACCGAACTTCATACGAATTGCTTGAGAAATGGCTTGGTCCACAAAATTCCAGACCCTATTGGCCAGATCATAGAATTTCCATTGGAACAAGTCTAATAGTCGCATCTTAGTCCTACATACCGAATTTCATACGAATCGCTTGAGAAATTAAAAATACAAATTGATAAATGCCGCTTTCTTAAGAAAAAAACGCAATTTCTATGTCACGTTCTGACCACAATTGTAGTTTAACCTAATCCAAATAAAGTTTCTATCATACTAAATTTCAAACTACCTACTTCCCAAAAACAAATTCCTGGGTAAGACCGGAAATATGTAAAGGATTATGCCAAAATTGCACAACACACAATTATTGAAGAAAAATTAAAAAGTTATTTCAAATGACCCAAGTTATATCGTTGCTTTCGAAAAATTATTACAAACACTCCCATATTGGTATACCCAAATTTCAATAAACGTTTCAAAATCGTAACAGATGCAAGCAACTTCGCCATTGGAGTAGTCTTAACTCAATACGGTCACCCTGTAGCATATGCGATAGTTTGGGGTGTTAATTATTTTTCATAAATAAATTTTCCAAACATGCTGTCATTTTCCATTTACCAAATATAATCAAACATACACATACACATGCGTATAAAATTTAAAGAAAATTGGGAACTTTTTTTTATAAAATTTTTATGGGTGCCCCCCGACCCCGGAGCCCGATCACTTCCAAATTTTTATAATAAGTGTTGTTTATCGAAGTTACACATGCTATGCGTATAAAATTTGAAGAAAATCGGGTACTTTTTTATAAAATTTGTATGAGTGCCCCCCGACCCCGAAGCCCGATCACTTCCAAATTTTTATAAAAAGTGTTGTTCATCGGAGCTACTCATGCATATAAAATTTTTATGGTGCCCCCTGACCACGATCACTGCCAAATTTTTATAAAAAGTGTTGTTCATCGAAGTTACACATATAAAAGCATATACAATTTGAAGATAATCGGGTACCTTTTTTTATAAAATTTGTATGGGTGCCCCCGACCCCAGAGCCCGATCACTTCGAAATTTTTTTAATAAGTGTTGTTTATCGGAGTTACAAATGCTATGCATATAAAATTTGAAGAAAATCGGGTACTTTTTTTAATAAAATTTGTATGGGTGCCCTACCCCCGACACCGAGGCCCGATCACTTAAAAATTTATCATAAAATTCTACCCACCAGAGCCAGCCAGCCAGCCACGGGCACGCGAACTTAATATAGGAAATTTAAAAATAAGGGAATTTATATCAATAAAGGGACATATAAGAGAATTAGTTTTCGACAATAAATTCAAATTGAGAAATGTTATAGAGTTCCTAACAAGCGAATGAATCGAATTCCACGCTACAAAAACAAATAACCATATCGGAAACTCCGATGTAGAACGTTTAAAAAGTACAAACAGAAAAAAAAGTGGGTCCACACTTATTTTATCTTATTTTACAACTTATCTTATCTCATTGAACTTGACTGCATTGGATTTTGGCGAATACTTCACTTGATGTGTTCTTAATAAAACTGCACTGAATTTAAATGTATACTACACTTGATATGTTCTTGACTTGAACTAAACTTGATGACTGAATATTACTACACTGAATGAACGTTGGATTGAACTGAACTCGTATGGAACTGAAAGTGACTGAGAATAATTCGTATATTTGCATATGGCTTATATACTATTTGTGAGCTGTTGGACTTTGATCTTGTCCTTGAATTTACGGAGTAAACATGTTGATCTATTAGATCGCAAAATATGATAATAATTATTCATGTTAGAACATGTCTTTGAATTTGGATCAAAATGGTAAACAAGATAAGAATGTGTAAGTTAACAGGAAATAGATCAACTTTCCACAGTGCACTGGCAAATCGTTCCCACGACACAATTTCCGTTCAATCCACCTGCAGACAAAATACCTGGAATTGCATGCGACGAAACTTCTAACTTTGTATTTGCATTGAGTGCAATGCTTTTGCTGACCTGTTAAATTATAATTAATAAATGCATGTGGAGTACCAAAAATGTCTTTAGTCTTAGTTTTCACCTTGTAACTTACTCATTTAATTTTATAATAAAGAATAGGCAGTACGCCTGAAAATATATTTTTTTGCAAAAGTAAACGTATATTTCTTTAACTTGTATGCGCAAATGGACATCTGGTTGTCCTTGAATTTAGAAGATGTAAACATGTTTACTTCTTAGATCTGAATTAAAGATAAGGATTTAAAATGCGTCATTCTTATATTGTTCATTACGATTGCTCGTATGAATAACATTATGAATGTGTATTATGAATAATATTATGATTGAATATATACAATATGATTACATAGTTAGAAGTAACAGAAGTTACAATTTTAATGGTGTTTTTACGCTTATTAATTTTATATATTGATAGTGCAATAATTATAATGTATATGATAAAATATTTTATGTGTATTGTTCAGAGTTATTTCTTCAATTTGTTTTCTATTTGTTTCAATTTTTTGGATATAAAAAACCTCAAGTTTTATCATTTCTATAGTTTAATTTTCTTTTATCTCTGATACAAAATATGGGAGAACACTATCTTTTATTTTAAAATATGTATTAATAAATGTGTTATTTTTTATGACTATATTACAATTTTCAAATTTAATTAATTTGCTTCCGGATATGTTTAATTTTAATTCATTACAATTATGTTCAATATTTATACTTGTAATATTTTTTGTCAAAATAATTCCGGGTATTATTTCTTTTATTTTATCTCCCGTAAATTCACTTTTCAGCCAATGCAGTAAAGAAAAATCGACTGCGCAGTTTACGCAGCCACTTTAAATTGGATGCAAATAGCAAAATGTAAATGTAAAATTGTCGCCTTACTGTAAGTCGGTTTAAAATGTAGCCGCAATTTCGTGTATACCGACTGCCTGCCATTTTTTGTGCAGCACAAACTGCGCAGCTACTTAATTTTTTACCGCAGCCGTAGTGATAGTATAGTCTCTGTCCATTTTCTATCGCGGCTTTGCTCGTTCTATCACCATTGCATAAAGTGATAAAGTGTTGGTTACAGAAAAAGAAATACTACTATAAGTTACAAAAAAAGAGGCATATAACAATGAAAACCTGCAAGCTGCCTTAGCGTAACCAATGTGTACAACAGAGTAAAACAGCGTAACCAACAGAGTAAAACAGTGTAACCAATGTGTACAACAGAGTAATAACAGTGTAACGCTGTGAAAATTGTTGCCCCCTCCGTAAAAAAGTTTCACTTCAAAAATTAGAGCTCTTAATCTAGAGGAAAAATTGACAATAAAAAACATAAAAAACATTTCAATAAAAAAGTAAATATCCTAAAATCAACAATAGATGGCAATAGAAGGAAAATTGAGTCAGCCTTTAATTTTATAAGACACGAAAATAGAGACATATTTAACAATTTAATATACAATAGCCAAATTATTAAACTGTAACTTATAAACGATAAAATTGAAAAAATTCAAGATACTATCGCTTCAGCAAAATACAATATTTTTCACCCTGGCATCCTTACGGCGGATGAAATTGAATTACACAATATAGACTTCTATAAGTTAAAACTAACAGGTAAATGTAAATATGTTAGCTAATAAAAATAAATTTTTAATTTAAAACGTTTAAAACGAGTATTGTGCGTTGTAGTTTGCTTTGATCTGAAAACAAATTGTAAACTCGCGTTGAATTATTTTTTTTTGCGATTTCTTGTCTTTTTTTGTGATTTGTTCATCCAGTTCTAAGCTATGTTAATGTTATGTTTCAAGTCTCTAGGTCAGTGGGAAGTTACAAATTTAATTACAAAATTCCACACGCATAGACAGAAGACATACACGAAAGCGAGCTAATAAAAACGTTTTAAGAAACTTCGTTTTTCGGGTACAAACTTTTATGTATACATCGAAACACACCACACAGTCCTTTATTATTATGGTAATAATCGCCAAATATCTATTTTTGAGAACGGGGCTATTTCAAAGTATTTTCTTTTTTCCACGCTTCTCACCCGCCTCACGCTACTTGCGACACGCGTCAAAGGCGGGATATCAAAGTGGACCCATGATATTGAGCCCTCACAAAATTTCATTTCTTTAAGTCGTGCGAAAGGTTAAAAAAGACCTCAAAAAAAGAGAAAGAGGCGCGATTTCAACCCATCTCACGCGCCACACGCGACACTCCTCATACGCGGAATATAAAAAAAACTATTTTGAAATTACACACTCACAAAATTTCAGCTCTCTAGGTCGTGTTGAAGGTGGTTAAAAAAGACATTAAAAAAGTTGAAAAAAAATTGGACAACCACGCGACACGCGTCATACGCGGAAAATAAAAAATGCCATGTAATGTGCGCTGGTTCTTTTGAGTATGCAGGACTCAGTTCTGCTGGCAAGGAATGCCGACAACACGCAGAACTGGGTCGGTCGAAGACAGGAAGGACATTAAAAAAGTTGAAAAAAAATTGGACAACCACGCGACACGCGTCATACGCGGAAAATAAAAAATGCCATGTAATGTGCGCTGGTTCTTTTGAGTATGCAGGACTCAGTTCTGCTGGCAAGGAATGCCGACAACACGCAGAACTGGGTCGGTCGAAGACAGGAAGGCAGTTAACGCCGAGGTATCCCAAAATAAAATAAACAAACGGTTTCTGCTGTCAGATTAGAAGTGCTTTATTACTTAATTTATTGAACTATTTATACAAAAATATATGGATTGTTTGCATATTATTGTTATTACTTATTATAATCGATGGCATGCGTTTAAATTCCAATGCCTGCATTTTGTTGTTATTATTAAAAATTAAAATTTCATGTTAATTCTCAAATAGGAGATAGGTATGTGTTTAAAATTTGAAGAAAATCGTGCTAATTTTTAAAAAAATTGCATGGACACCAAACGGGTCCCAAGGCCCGATCACTCCAACAAATTTAGAAAAAGTTTTGTCCACCAGTGATACACATGTGTTTAAAATTTGAAGAAAATTGAGCTAATTTTTAAAAAATTTCCACCCGAACGTTTTTTTAACTTTCTTTTAGAAACAAACACTTTCTCAACAACATTTTATCAAATGATGCCGATCGAGCTGATATTGCCATGCCAATATCAAACAAGTTTTTCCGGAATGTAGGCCAAAATCTGTTTAGTTCTAATACAATATCTTGATCCTTAAAATCTCTAAATGCTTCATTATCTTTTAAACTATTTACAATTCTTAACTCAACTAGGGCTAACTTGGTATCGGATGTTTTCAAAATTTCCTGAATTCGTTGCTTGTCACTTAATTGTTGATTATGAGAAGATTGTTCCCCATGTTTTTGTGCTCGTGTCACGACACCTAAAAACATTATTTTTAGATCATCGGATGTTAATTTTATACGGCTCAATTGCCCATACTTTTCTTTTTCTTTCTATCTTTTTCTATCGTACTGCAGCATTTAACTTTTTGCTTGCGTACGTTACTGGACTGTCATCTGAACTTGCTAAAACTGCTCCCAAACCAAAGCCTCAAGCGTCTGTTCTTAAGATAAATTCGTTGAAAAATTTGGGAACTTAAGTACTTTACGTGACTCATTTAAGAAAATATGTCTTCTTATGCTGCCTCTAGTGACTGGTTCTCTGCTACTTTGCTTCTTTCTGCAGGCTGTTTGTGTTGGTCGCTCATTGACCAGAATCTTCTATTAACAAACAAACAAAAATTTATATTAAGTAATATTCAGTCTTCAGGATCGCCGTTAACTGATTAGTAATGTTAAATTTTTAACTGGCAGGATCACCATGTAATGTACGCTGGTTGTTTTGGATATGCAGGATCCAGTTCTGTTGCAGGTTGCAGGTAGGTGAGGCGTCGTGTGGCAGCGTCGCAGAGTAGCCCGAATATTCCTTAATTGTTTGGGTTAGTAAAATGACATGTTCAGGGTTATGCATTTGTTCACGGTTATGCATAGTGTCATATATATTTGGCTTGTGCCCTGTGTGTCGTATGGCTGTAGCATAGAATGAATTATGTGTTATGTGGTGTGTTGGGCTGTTGTGTGTAGGTATGTTTGTGTAGTGAGTTGTGCGCTACACGACGGTATGTTTTTGTAGTGAGTTGTGCTCTACACGACGGTATGTTTGTGTAATAATTTGTGCGCTACACGACAGCTATTTTGGAATTAGACTCACAAAATGTCACCTCTCTAGGTCGTGTGGAAGGTGGTTAAAAAGGAACTAAAAGAAGTAGAAAAACTCCGCGCCACACGCGGAATATAAAAAATATTATTTGGGACTTAGACACTCACAAAATTTCAGCTCCCTAGGTCATATAAAACAGGAGTCAAGTTAAATAAAAGTTTTTAGAGCCTGATGTTAATCTTTGTCGACGGCACCAGTGGTGTCCGCATTCCTTAATCCGCACAAGCGATGATCTCCATTTATGTTGTACAGGATTTCATAGCTGGTCGTACCTTTGATGTATTTAAGATTAGCTTGAGAGCATCCTCGTGTACTACCCTAGGCTTTTACAGGTATACACTCAGGTTCCCGATTGCATAACTAATCTTATCTTGTCGCTATGGCCAAATACATATGACTTCCAATTAACTGTAGATATGAAAACTGGCTTTGTTTCGATTCCTCGTAAATTAATAACATTTGATTCAGATCAGCTGGAACTGATACTGGACTGCAACCTTTAAAGTGAAATTTTTTCAAAATCTTTTGGGCATATACTGTTTCGTGCAAGTCGAAAATTAAAATTTTTCTTATAAATTCTCTAATCGGAGATATTCATATGTATAAAATTTGAAGAAAATCGGGTACATTAAAAAAAAATTGTATGGAAGCCAATCCCCAGCACCTACAAACTTTACAAAAAGTGTTGTCAGTCAGAGATACAAATGTGTATAAAAGTTCAAGAAAATCGGGTACTTTTGTATAAAATTTGTATGGGGCCGATCACCACCAAATTTTACAAAAAGTGTTGTCTATCGGAGATGTGTATCTCCGCGTATAAAATTTGAAGAAAATCGGGTATTTTTTTATAAAATTTGTATGAGTGCCCCTTGAACCCGGAGCCCGATCACTTCCAAATTTTTACAAAATGTGTTATCCATCGGAAATACACATGCGTATAAAATTTGAAGAAAATTTACTCTACTAAACCCACTTCCTAAAGCCCCGTATGCGAGGAAGGACAATTGCGGAGACTCTATAATGATGAGATCTACAAGCACTACCGTGATGTCGACTCTGTGGCCAGGACACCTAGCTCGCATAAGCGAATATGATCCTGCTCGGAAAGTCCTTTGCGGTTGGATTTATGGAACACGACAGCGAGGCCGGCCAAGTCTACACTGGAAGGATGGCGTAGACCAGGAGGCCCAGAGTTTAGGGAGGCCAAACTGGATGACATCGGTACGAAATCGGGACCGGTGGAAAGATTTTTTGCGGGAATTCAGGACCGGACACTGGTTGTAGAGCAAGATATGATGATGATGATGAATCTCAAAGCAAATCAGCGCTGCTCACAGCGCACCAGCGCACACAGAACACAGTCATTAAGTACGACTTGATCTGATGCCGCTGCGCCCCGACCCCGCGGCCCGATCGCGATAGTGTTGTCATTGGAAACACACAAGATCACAAGAATCAATCACCCAGCCAGCCAAGGGCACGCGAAGTTAATATAGAGAATTTAAAAATTAATTTTTTTTATGTAGATTCTGCAATAAGTATACTGAATTCCACATTAAATGCTGAAAAAGAAAAACACATGCGAAGCACTGCAGCCCAACAAAAAAACAACCCCAATCTCAAAGCAAAGCAGCGCTTCTCACAGCGCACACAGAACACAGTCATTAAGTATGGCATAATCTTATGCAGCTATATGGGGAAAACATTTCGTATAAGAGCCCCCGACCCCGCGGCCAGAACACTTCCAAATTTATACAAAAAATGTTGTCAATCAGAGATACACATGTGTATACAATTTGAAGAAAATTGGGAATTTTTGTTATAAAATTTGTATGGGTGTTGTGCTGTTGTCCATACACATGCGTATTAAAGTTAAAGAAAATTGTGTAGATTTTGTAAAATATTTGTATGCGAGTCCCTCGACCCCGGGACCCGATTCACTACTAAATTTGAACAAAAAGTGTTGTCAATCGGAGATCCACATGTGTATAAAATTTGAAAAAATCGGGAATTTTTTTTATAAAATTTGGATGAATGCCCCCCTAACACGCAGCCCGATTACTTCCAAATTTTTACAAGAAGTGTTGTCCATCCGAATTACAAATGGGTATAAAATTTGAAGAAAATCTGGTACTTTTTTTATAAAATTTGTATGGGTGCCCCTCGACCCGTGGGCCCGATCACTTTCAAACTTTTACAAAAAGTGTTGTCTATTCGTATAAAATTTGAAGAAAATCGGGTGCATTTTGTAAAATATTTGTATGGGAGTCCCCTTGGGGTCGGCACCCCAAATAATATAAAGTGTTGTCATGAGAGTGTGCAAAGTTTCAATAAAATCTGGCTTTAGAAAGTGGGTTAAAAATTGATCACAAGATTTGGTGCGTCTGCCAACCAGCCAGCCACGGACACGCGAAGTTAATATAGAGAATTTAAAAATGATAAAAATTTCTATTGGAATATTTCTTTTTTAAAAATTTAAAAAATGGTTTTTTCTACGAAAATAAGACAAAAATGTTTTTTATTTTAAAACTAGCTGATTACCCGGCGTTGCCCAGGTATTATTCATCCCAATCTTCTATTAGGCAGGGGTAGAAAACACACACACACACACACACACACACACACACACACACACACACACACACACACACACACACACACACACACACACACACACACACACACACACACACACACACACACACACACACACACACACACACACACACACACACACACACACACACACACACACGGTTGCACGGTAACTGCAACTACCAATTTACGCAGTTTCTGTCAGGCCATGGCGGCTATCGAAAATATCTTTATCGATTTGGACACGATAGCTCACCTTTTTGCCCTGATTGTCCAGACATAGAAGAAGACACAGAGCATGCGATTTTCCATTGCAGACGCTTCAGAGAATGGAGAAGCAACCTGCCAAGTCCACACGTCCTTTTAGAAGAAATGCAAAGATCCGAGGATAAGTGGACAGAAGTGTGTGTATTCGTAACGAAAGTGCAAAACGAGCTGCGAAGAATCGAAAATATAAGGCGATTAGCAGCAGCAGAAGATGCAGAAGGCATAGAGTAATCTGCTAACCAGCCCCGTGATGTAATACCTAACGGCAGTCCCATGGGGAGAGTGGTTGAAGTGTGTAAGGAGGGTTTAGTACGTATGCGTAATTCCTGGTGCGAACATTCAGGTTTACGAATCGTGCATGCTAGTACCCCTGGAGGGCTCTACTGGTATCTTTTAGAAGATTCCCCACCTTTGGTACAGCCATAAAAAAAAAAAAAAAAAAACACACACACACACACACACACATTGCGTGCTCGTCTTGTGGCAAAATCAACCACCAAATGACGCAGCGGCAGCGAACAGCGCTCCTCACAAAGCACAGAGCTCAGACTTTGCCTTGATCTGATGCGATATTTAAAAATTGTATATGGGGGTCCCAAAGGGGCCGATCGCTCCAAATTTTTACAAAAAGTGTTCTCCATCGAAGACACACATGTGTACAAAATTTAAAGAAAATCCGGTAAATTTTGTAAAATATTTGTATGGGAGCCCCCCGAACCCGAGGTCCGAGGGGCCTCAAATTAATAGAAAGTATTGTCACCGGAAATATACATGTGTGCAAAATTTCAATAAAATCGGGCCATGGGAAGTGGGCTAAAAATTGATCAGAAAATCTGACCAGCCAGCCAGCCAGCCAGCCAGCCAACCAGCCAGCCACGTGCACGCGAAGTTAATATAGAGAATTTAAAAAATACATTATATTAATTTAAAATAAAACTTGGTTGTATACAGTGTTTTTAGTTTCACCTTTAAAAGCAAGAATAAATAAATTTTTAGGTGAACCCACCAACCTACCCCAGAGCAAGCAAAATAAAGTTGTCCGCGGGTAAAATATGGCGATTTTAAATCTATACTTCGCAGTATTTAATACACTGTCCGACTTATTGATCGTCATCGAAAACGCAAGTTTAATTGGAAATTGCAATCTCTTAAATTTAAAAGGTAAATCCGTCGAAATGAGTGCTATCCGCGAGATAAAACCTGTTTCAAACTGTCTCTTTTCTGTCAATATAGTAGCTTCAATTATATTGTGGGCATCTTTTTTACGCAAAGTCTTGTGCCATTGCAAAGTTTTAACGAGTCGAGATTCCGTAGTAAAATAATTGGAGATTCCACTGTAAGTAAAAGACGATGTGGTGGCAATCCATACGAATCAAGTGAGTTTAGGAACTCTGTTAGATAATTAGCTTCCTCATCAGCATCTACTACGGTATCGATGCACTTATATTCAGTGACTACGCCTATTAAAATTGCAAGTGTTTGATTGTTTGTTTCGCAACCGGTTCAAAATGTGATAGTTTTGAGAAACAGCCGGATAAATGGAATTTATTAGTTCTGCGGCAGATATTAAAAAGTTTATATTATCATAAGACACGGCTACTAATCTACCATTTCCAATTTTAAGTAGAAACAACAACGTCCTCACCCCCCAAAATCCAGCCAGTCATTGTGTACCATTCAAAACACCAGAGACCCCGAAAACTAGTGGATCGACACTAATATCGGTCCCCCTCCGGAGATACAACTCACCCATAGGAGTGTTATACCAACATTATTCATCTCAGTGACCCCGAGAACTATAGAATGGACACTAATATCGGTCATCATCGTCAGTTATCGACCCCTCCTCTCCCTAGAGCTGTCTTACCATCACCATTCACGTAAGCTACCCCGAAAACTATAGAATCGACACTAATATCGTACTAATGTGGAATGCTCTGCCAAGCTCTGTCTTTCCACATCACTAAGATCCACAGACATTCAAAACACAAGCTCATAGACATCTCCTCTCTTCTTCTCCTTTTCCTTAACGCCCATGCTGTGCCAAGCTTATTGCCGAACATAATAAGGGTGCGAACCCCTTTTTGCGTGCGCAAATTATAACAAAAAAAAAATCTCTATGACTCGTTGTCCATTGTCATTAGTGTTCTCGTGTAAGCAATGGGTGCCAATGTACTGCCTGAATACTGACTCCCTACCTATTTTGGCATTCATATTTCCCAGAATGATTTTTACATCATACTGAGGGCAGGCATGGAGTTTCCGTTCGACTGATTCAAATAATTCTTCTTTTTCATCATCTGGGGAATCCTCTGTAGGTGCGTGAACGTTAATGAGGCTTATTTTTTAAAATTTGCTCCGCACGCGAAGTGTGCATAGCCGTTCATTAACTGCATTAAAGCCAGTAAACGGTGGGTTTCATTCTTTTGCTGACTAGAAACCCCACCCCGAGCACATGTCTTGCATGACAGCTGTAATATATGTCATATTCTGATTTTTGTAAGACACCATTCCCTGTGCACCGCATCTCCTGAATTGCTGGTTAGTCAGCATTATATTTGGACAGGGTATCGGCTAGCTGCTGTGCAGCTCGAGCTCTATACAGTGAGCGTACGTTCCATGAGAACAATTTTAAATCGTTGCCGTGGTCGTCGTCGTTCATCAGTGTATCGAGGCTGATTTTGGGTTCTGTAATAATAATTTTTTACAGGCGAAGTTATTGGCCTCGTGCCAACCTTACTTTGAATTCAGCTTTTCTTGCATTGGAGGAAAATTACCACGGCCACCACGTGGAGGTTTGATCGCACTTCCACCAGTCAGAGATAGTTACGGCCACCTAAAATTCTAGAGCATTCTGTGTTATTCCCCCTATTTCTGCTGATGGCTGACCGCTAGGCATTAATACTACATTTGTTAAAAAAAATCATCAAGGAGAATTTTAGAGAGGACCGCGTTTGAAAATACAATTTTAAAAAAATTGTTTTGACTTCGACGACATTTATATCAGTAATTTAAAAAATTGTATATTATTTGATCTTAAAAAATTTATTTTCTTTCAAAAAAGACCAACAATGGGCTTGTAGCCAGAAGCGCTCAAGAGATATTGTTATTGGAAGTCATTCAAGGTCAAAAGTACGTTGGCGTTCATTTTCCAACTTTCTATCTTAACCCTGCCCCTGTTGAACGAATCAAGAAACTTTGTGAGGTGGATTCGTAGACTATTGAATAGGCTTTAATACTGCATTTGTCAAAAAAAATTATCCGAGAGCATTTTGTAAAATAATCGCGTTTGAAAATAAAATTAAAAAAAATAGTTTTTCTGACTTTGACGACGTTTATATCGGTCATGGTTTTAAGAATTAAAAAAAAAAACAACCCATAAAAATTGGTTATGGTTATGTGTTAAAATTTGAAGAAAATCGGGGTAATTTTTAAAAAATTTACATGGACACCACACGGGTCTCAGGGCCCGATCACTCCAACAAACTTACAAAAAGTTTTGTAATCAGTGATACACATGTGTTTAAAATTTGAAGAAAATCGAGCTAATTTTTAAAAAAAAATATATGGGCACCCCTCGGGCCTCAGTGTCCGGTCACTCCAAAAACTTTACAAAAAGTGGTGTCCATCAGAGATACACATGTGTATAAAATTTTAAGAAAATTGGGTTAATTTTAAAAAAAAAAAAAATAGGACCCACGACCCCGGGGGCCGATTTGACCAACATGTTGTGTTGTCCATCGGAATACACATGTATAAACAATTTGAAGAAAATCGGGTAAATTTTGTAAAATATTTGTATGGAAGCCGCCCGACCCCGAGGCCCGAGGGGCCCAACATTTTAATAGATAGTGTTGTCATCGGAGATATGCATGTGTGCAAAATTTCAATGAAATAGGACTTTGGGAAGTGGGTTTGAAATTTATCGCAAGATTTCACGACAAACAAACCAACAAACAAACACACGGGCACGCGAAGTTAATATAGAGAATTTAAAAATGTAAAGGGTTATCCATTTCGCGGTTTCAAAAGTATAGGGCTGGAATTCGACATCTGTCAAACTAAGTTGTTAAAACAATTTTTTTTTTCAGTTGAAAGTTTGACATTTACGAAAATGGATCGCTTAACTATCGCACAACGCATTAAAATTGTAAAAACCTACTACAAAAATGGTGATTCTGCCACAGCCACATATCGTGCTTTAAGAGGAGATTATGGTTTACATAATCGTTCAACTACGCAAGCAATTGGCAAAATTGTGAAGAAATTAGAAGAGACTGGATCAGTTACAGATATTGAAAGGCCTGTGCATCATCGTTTCGCTAGTACCACTGAAAATATCGCTGCTGTAAGTGAAAGTGTTGCCGAAGACCCGAATGTGACGATTCCTCGTCGTTCTCAGGAATTACGACTGTCTTACGGCACATTATGGCGTATTTTGCATTTGGATCTACACCTACATCCATATAAAATCCAGCTCACACAACAACTGAAGCCAGCTGACCATTCACAACGTCGTAGATACGTCGAATGGGTGCTTGAACAACAGGCGGTGGACGGCGATTTTTCGAACAAAATATTCTTTAGCGACGAAGCACATTTCTCACTCGGTGGGTATGTTAACAAACATAATTGTCGTATTTGGGGTTCTGAGAATCCTCAAGTAATTGAAGAGAGGCCATTACATCCACAAAAAGTCACTGCTTGGTGCGCTCTTTGGTCCGGAGGTGTGATTGGACCTTACTTCTTCCAAAACGACGATGGAATGACTGTCACCGTCAATTCGGAGGTTTATGGTCATATGCTAACCGACTTTTTTTTGCCTGCTTTTGAAGAATACGACTTAGAAAATATGTGGTTTCAACAAGACGGTGCCACATGCCACACAACTCGAGCGAATATGGCTGACATTTCCTGACCGCGTAATTTCTCGTCGTGGCGATATCAACTGGCCACCAAGATCATGCGATTTGACACCGCTTGACTTTTTTTTGTGGGGCTACGCGAAAGACCGTGTTTATGCAGACAAACCTTTAACTCTTGAGCACTTAAAAACCAATATTCGTCAAGTTATGGCTGAGATACCGCCCAATATGTGTCAAAAAGTGGTCAAAAATTACCTCAAAAGAATTGATGCTTGCAACAATTCGCGTGATGGTCATTTAAATGATGTAGTGTTTCACACATAATGTCAACGTTCAAACTTTATAATAAAAAAGAAATATCATGATAAAAAATATTTTATATGTGTTTTATTTACGTTTACTTTTGAAACCGCAAAATGGATAACCCTTTACATTGTATGATCTTCGAAATTTATTTATTTTCCAAAAAAGGCCAAGGATGTAAGGTCAAAAGTACATCTCTTCGCATTAAAACGCTACGTACACCGCAGGGGTGTGAAAATAGACCCCCCCCCCACCCATACGATTTTTTCCTCGAAATAAACCCTTTAAGTATTTGCCACCTTAACGGATACACCCTGTATCACTCGACTTAATTTTTTATAACAATTAATTATTTAAGACTGTATTGATCCCAACTAAGTAGTCGTCGGATTTTGTATTATGTTGTCAAAATTTCAACTCAGTTTTAGCCCGATTCCATGGAAACGCGTGACGCCATTTAGCATTTGACATTTGAAAATTTCAACCCAGCATAACTCAACGCAGCTTCATGGAAACTGTGCTACGTTTTAAATATAGCACAGATTTGTTATAAAATCATATCAAATCATACTCCTAAAGGGTCGATTATAACAGACTTTTGCCTGATAATGTTAAAATTAAACGAAATGCTTGTTTCTGTTTGCCAAACATAAGAAACGGTTATAATAAACTTATGCCTGCGTAAGCATTTGTCCCTGTTTAATATCCAACTGACAAATGTAAAATTCGCAGATGTAAAGAGCGGCCTGGGGCCTTATCATGATTTCCGCTGCGAAACAATTTTTACACGATATCGTGAATTTGAAATCACCAAACACGATACACCGATAGTGAAAAAACCATATTACGGAACCCCAAATCAGCCTCGGATACACTGATGAACGATGACGACCACGGCAACGGAAACGGCTAAACGATTTAAGAATTTTCTCATGGAACGTACACTCACGAGCTCGAGATGCACAGCAGCTAGCCGATACCCTGTCCAAATATAATGCTGACATAAAAGCAATTCATGAGATGCGATTGACGGGAAATGGTGTCTTACAGAAATCAGAATATGACATATATTACAGCTGTCATGCAAGACATCATGTGCTCAGGGTGGGGTTTCTAGTCAGCAAAAGAATGAAACCCACCGTTATCGGCTTTAAATCAGTAAATGAACGGCTATGCACCCTTCGCGTGCGGGGAAGATTTTTTAAACATAAGCCTCATAATCATTCACGCAACTACAGAGGATTCCCCAGATGATGAAAAAAGACAGTATGACCTAAAAATCATTCTGGGGAATATAAATGCCAAAATAGATAGGGAGCCTGTATACAGACAGTACATTGGCACCCATAGCTTACACAAGAACACTAATGACAATGGACAACGAGTCATAGAGATGGCAAGCAATAATTTGGTCGTTGCGAGTACAAAGCCACAAAGCCACCTGGGTATCTCCTGTAGGAGTCACTCGCAACCAGATAGACCACGTGTTGACAGAACGACGCCACAACCCGAACCTGATGACGGTACGAACGTACCGAGGTGCCAACGCTGACTCGGCCCACTTTCTTGTTGGCATGGTGCTCAAAGCGCGGATTGTATCGTCAAAGAAAAGACTGCATCTGCGAATCAGATTCGAGTCAACATGTCTGCCCTTTGCAACGAAGAGACCAGAAACAACAACAACAGGCCTATTAGCCTGTTAGGTACTCTATCCAACAAAAATATAAAGGTCCGGATTAGATAACTCACCTGGCGCGCACGTGTGATTTTACCGCTTGGGTATTTTTCTACCTATTCCGCGTATTGATTCTAGAAATACATGATTTTGGGATTTTTTTCAATAAAAAAAACGCAGTTTAATATCAAAAATGAAAGAAAAAGGGTTTATTTAACCAACATTATGAAAAATTGTGACCAAAGATCCAACAAAGCTGACACGGAAATCAAATTGACCCATTGTTGGTTCGCCAGCAGTTTTCCGGCAGATACAATGTAGCTTCCAATGTAGCTTCCACGCGTTTACCATAGCAGCGTCTAAGGCATTTGTAAGTAGCGGCCAATACCATTTTTTTCCACGGACTCGAATACAATAATTATTCATCGCATTATCAAATAAACCCACGCCACCCATGCGCTGATTGTATTGATGAATGGGGTGTGGTTGGTCAATCAATGCCTTCTTACGCTGTTTGCGATCAAATCGTTTTGCTCGACACATTGACTCAACGCCCAAGAAATTTGACATCATGGTCGCAACAGAATTGTCGTTCCAATGAACTGCGATAATGTTGTTGTTTTTCTTAAAACGAAAGTCTGAGGATCCTCGAGATTTTTTTCCATAGATTTCACATCCATCAGAGGTTATGAACAAAGACACCAAATTGCATTATTCAAGGCATCATTCAATGGAGTAACCTTTGCGAATTTGTCATCTTTTTTTGGTTCAAATTATCGCTAACGTGTATGTTTTGCTTAATACGTCTAAATCTGTCTCTACTCATTGCATCTTTGATAAATTGACATCCCAACGTTGCTTTATTAGACCAATACGCCTCGATGGTGGGCAATGTTAGATATCCTGATACGTATAAGATTCCAAGAAATGTTCTCATTTCTTCAATTGTGGTTGAGAAACCAGCAACATTGTTCTGCCCAGCATATTCGTTGGTACCATCGACAATCATTTGCAAAACTTCTGAAACATGACGAAACATTCCCATAATTGCAATGGAGAATATGAACCTATCAAAATAGAACCATGTGTATAAGATTTCATAAAAACAAGAGAATATGTGAAGCAAACTAACCAATTTTCTCAAGCAATGCCTTCCATTCGACTTCCATTTCCTCTTGCTCGATTTCTGTCTCACCAACTGCTGGAAGATTTTCATTGTCATCTTCATAAACGTATTTCACTTTAAACTGTCCAGGCATTTCATTAGGCAATTGATTTTGATCGTTGTCGGGGATTAAAACTTCCGAAAGTCAGGGGGTGGTCGGAAATAAGAACACGATATGGATTAATTTTGCCGTTAATTCTATTTTTAGTTTCTATATTTATTCTATGAATTAATTTATGCAATTACACATTAAGACTAACAGTATTATTCTAAGTTCCAAAAACTACACTAAGTATGTCCGCACTGCTCGAAGTCTGAATTACTCGGGTGAACTAGTCCTGAAGAACTGACAATTGGTGTGCAGCCGACTGCCGCAAGAAAGCTCGCCTCGCCATACGAGTCCGTCCACCACCACCATCGCCGGTGACGCCAATCTGCTGCGTCATCACACATTCCAAATGTGTAGAGCGTCGAGTAGCTGATACCAGGCCCATGCCTTGGCTATCCAGCTGTATATGATGAGAAAAGTGCCTACGACGGCAACTGCAATAATAATCCGCTGTATATAAGACATTCTGATGTACGCAGAGTTAACAATGTTGCTGCTGCTCGTCGTTGCTGTATATTTATTTGCTTAGCAAATAGGCCATCTGTCTACATCGCAACGGAGCGAGGTATCGGGTGTCCGCACACAGTGCCCAGTCGATGAGTGGACGACGATGAGCCGCACAAGCAGTGAACGTCGCAGTGTGCGTCGTCAGCAAAATGATAATATATGTTGTGGTTATCATTAGGCAGGCAACAAAGTGCAATATGAATCGTATGCAGTCGGAATGTACTGCAACGTTGTGCGACTGGTGGTGTGGAATGCGGCGCGTCAGCAGTCCGCATTTAATGTGAGTATTGCTAGTGGCAATACTTTTATTGCCATGAATCAAGGTCAACGGTTGTTGACCGAACATCCTGCCCGGTCGAACCCTGGTTCGAAATGTGTGCATGTAATGCTCCCAGGAATGTCAAGATCTTATCAACATCTCATGATCTGTTGATGATGTCTCCAAAATGCGGCAAAGTTTCTGGATGGGCCGACGGCACTCGCCATAGCTGGTGCGTAGAGTAGCGTTGCGGGCTAATCCGTTACTGCCCGGGTGATCGGCAATGACTAGACCGAGCCTCCAATGAGTTGGGGCAGGTTTTCCTGCTTCACGAGGACCACGTCGTTCAGTTGAATGTCCGGTTCTCGTCGTTCCCATTTCCTGCTGGTCTGGAGGGTGACCAAGTACTCCTCGCTCCAGCGCTGCAATAAGTCCTGGCGGAGCTTACGTATGCACTGATACTGCTTGAGGCGATTAAGCTTGATGGCGGTGCATGCTGATCGATTCAAATCGGCCATGTCGAATATCGATCACTTCACTAACAAGCGTGTCCACCAAAGCAGGAATTAAACTGAATTTAATTTAAATTACTCCTCATAGGAGGCACCAAAATGTCGGGGATTAAAACTTCCGAAAGTAAGGGGGTGGTCGGTTTGTCAATCAAAAAGAATGCAGTTCTCGCTTGAATGGTTCGCGTGAATTAATGAATTTGACTATTCTGTCTAATATTCAAATCATTCTTGATTGGGGCATTTCTAACAGAGTAGAATTTAACACAAATAAATTCCAGTCTTGCCTTTTTTCTCAGAAGACAACTCAACATTATGTTCCTCCTGTTATTAATGGTACCCCTATTGCGAGATCTGATTCACTTAAGTTGTTAGGTTTAAAAGTATCAAGTGATCTTTCCTGGAAAGAACATATTTATGAAATTTCAAATAGAGCTAGCCAATGTCTAGGCTTCATAAGACGTTGATTATATAAATCTTATGTTAGACCCATTTTAGAATTTAATTCATATGTGTGGGGTGGTGCTCCAAGATCGCATTTGGTTCATCATGATGGTGTTCAGAATAGAGTTATCCGTTTGATAAACGATGTAACCATTACTTCGTTTTTTAAGGTGCAATCAACATAGATTTGCCTTAAAACTTTTTTCATGTAGAACCCAACACTTTAAATCCTCCTTTTTTCCGAGAGTCTCTTCGATGTGGAATCAATTGGTCGAACACGTGTTTCCCGAATCTTATAATCTGCAGGCGTTCAAATTAGCCGTTAACAACTTCTTGAAGGATGATGGATAAAGTACTCATAAGTTGTTTATTAATATATATATATAAAAAAAAATTATCAGTATTTTTAAAATTATTTTTATAATTTGTAATATTTTCATGATTCATTAATAAAAGTATTTGGACTCGCGTCGTTCTAAGTTCGTGTTCCGTTTTTCGTATTGCTTTTTCAATGAATCAGGGAGAATTCTGAGAAAATAAATTGAAACCGGCTACAAACGTGAGGAATGTGATATATTGTAAATCACATTCCTTCGATTTTTATTTTATTTTGAATTTAATAAAGGGCTTAGCCCAACTTATTGCCGTGACGCAAGTCATTCAGGGAGTCCTCCCTTGACAATAAGTCTCTATATAAAAAAAAAAATTAATTTGCCGTTAATTCTATTTTTAGTTTCTATATTTATTCTATGAATTAATTTATGCAATTACACATTAAGACTAACAGTATTATTCAAAGTTCCAAAAACTACACTAAGTATGTCCGCGCTGCTCGAAGTCTGAATTACTCGGGTGAACTAGTCCTGAAGGAACTGACAATTGGTGTGCAGCCGACTGCCGCAAGAAAGCTCGCCTCGCCATACGAGTCCGTCCACCACCACCATCGCCGGTGACGCCAAGCTGCTGCGTCATCACACATTCCAAATGTGTAGAGCGTCGAGTAGCTGATACCAGGCCCATGCCTTGGCTATCCAGCTGTATATGATGAGAAAAGTGCCTACGCCGGCAACTGCAATAATAATCCGCTGTATATAAGACATTCTGATGTACGCAGAGTTAACAATGTTGCTGCTGCTCGTCGTTGCTGTATATTTATTTGCTTAGCAAATAGGCCATCTGTCTACATCGCAACGGAGCGAGGTATCGGGTGTCCGCACACAGTGCCCAGTCGATGAGTGGACGACGATGAGCCGCACAAGCAGTGAACGTCGCAGTGTGCGTCGTCAGCAAAATGATAATATATGTTGTGGTTATCATTAGGCACGCAACAAAGTGCAATATGAATCGTATGCAGTCGGAATGTACTGCAACGTTGTGCGACTGGTGGTGTGGAATGCGGCGCGTCAGCAGTCCGCATTTAATGTGAGTATTGCTAGTGGCAATACTTTTATTGCCATGAATCAAGGTCAACGGTTGTTGACCGAACATCCTGCCCGGTCGAACCCTGGTTCGAAATGTGTGCATGTAATGCTCCCAGGAATGTCAAGATCTTATCAACATCTCATGATCTGTTGATGATGTCTCCAAAATGCGGCAAAGTTTCTGGATGGGCCGACGGCACTCGCCATAGCTGGTGCGTAGAGTAGCGTTGCGGGCTAATCCGTTACTGCCCGGGTGATCGGCAATGACTCGACCGAGCCTCCAATGAGTTGGGGCAGGTTTTCCTGCTTCACGAGGACCACGTCGTTCAGTTGAATGTCCGGTTCTCGTCGTTCCCATTTCCTGCGGGTCTGGAGGGTGACCAAGTACTCCTCGCTCCAGCGCTGCAATAAGTCCTGGCGGAGCTTACGTATGCACTGATACTGCTTGAGGCGATTAAGCTTGATGGCGGTGCATGCTGATCGATTCAAATCGGCCATGTCGAATATCGATCACTTCACTAACAAGCGTGTCCACCAAAGCAGGAATTAAACTGAATTTAATTTAAATTACTCCTCATAGGAGGCACCAAAATGTCGGGGATTAAAACTTCCGAAAGTAAGGGGGTGGTCGGTTTGTCAATCAAAAAGAATGCAGTTCTCGCTTGAATGGTTCGCGTGAATTAATGAATTTGACTATTCTGTCTAATATTCAAATCATTCTTGATTGGGGCATTTCTAACAGAGTAGAATTTAACACAAATAAATTCCAGTCTTGCCTTTTTTCTCAGAAGACAACTCAACATTATGTTCCTCCTGTTATTAATGGTACCCCTATTGCGAGATCTGATTCACTTAAGTTTTTAGGTTTAAAAGTATCAAGTGATCTTTCCTGGAAAGAACATATTTATGAAATTTCAAATAGAGCTAGCCAATGTCTAGGCTTCATAAGACGTTGTAACTTCTACTTCACTCCCTCTGAAGTATTAAGATTATATAAGTCTTATGTTAGACCCATTTTAGAATTTAATTCATATGTGTGGGGTGGTGCTCCAAGATCGCATTTGGTTCATCATGATGGTGTTCAGAATAGAGTTATCCGTTTGATAAACGATGTAACCATTACTTCGTTTTTTAAGGTGCAATCCCAACACTTTAAATCCTCCTTTTTTCCGAGAGTCTCTTCGATGTGGAATCAATTGGTCGAACACGTGTTTCCCGAATCTTATAATCTGCAGGCGTTCAAATTAGCCGTTAACAACTTCTTGAAGGATGATGGATAAAGTACTCATAAGTTGTTTATTAATATATATATATAAAAAAAAATTATCAGTATTTTTAAAATTATTTTTATAATTTGTAATATTTTCATGATTCATGATTCATTAATAAAAGTATTTGGACTCGCGTCGTTCTAAGTTCGTGTTCCGTTTTTCGTATTGCTTTTTCAATGAATCAGGGAGAATTCTGAGAAAATAAATTGAAACCGGCTACAAACGTGAGGAATGTGATATATTGTAAATCACATTCCTTCGATTTTTATTTTATTTTGAATTTAATAAAGGGCTTAGCCCAACTTATTGCCGTGACGCAAGTCATTCAGGGAGTCCTCCCTTGACAATAAGTCTCTATATAAAAAAAAAAAAAATTAATTTGCCGTTAATTCTATTTTTAGTTTCTATATTTATTCTATGAATTAATTTATGCAATTACACATTAAGACTAACAGTATTATTCAAAGTTCCAAAAACTACACTAAGTATGTCCGCGCTGCTCGAAGTCTGAATTACTCGGGTGAACTAGTTCTGAAGGAACTGACAATTGGTGTGCAGCCGACTGCCGCTAGAAAGCTCGCCTCGCCATACGAGTCCGTCCACCACCACCATCGCCGGTGACGCCAAGCTGCTGCGTCATCACACATTCCAAATGTGTAGAGCGTCGAGTAGCTGATACCAGGCCCATGTATATGATGTATATGATGAGAAAAGTGCCTACGCCGGCAACTGTGATAATAATCCGCTGTAGATAAGACATTCTGATGTACGCAGAGTTAACTATGTTGCTGCTGCTCGTTGCTAGTGGCAATACTTTTATTGCCAGGAATCAAGGTCAACGGTTGTTGACCGAACAATCGTGAAGTAATTGAACATTATCGTCTATCCTTCGTCTTCGCTAATATCATCAACTTTATTTGGTGGAGTTATTATGATATTTATTTCATCAGCATTATGACCATTGTCGTTATCTTCTTCGTCAGATATCCAAAAATCTATGTCTAGTCATAATGCGAAAACATGTTATTATTGTATTCAATACGCGAAATGGGTATAAAACTACCCATACCGTATCTCAGGTAACAATAGGTAAAAAAAACCTAACCTCTAATTGGACCAATAGTAGCGTCTGTATGAAGTTTCATCAAAATCGCTTCACGAAATCGAGGGTCAGCCGTTAATGGGTTAAAACCGCCAAGAGGAGGGGCATTTGGCAGCAAGAAGCTATCACAACATGCAGAAGTGAGAAGAGCTAAACGCCGAAGCTTATGTAACTTCTGCGAGGAACTAACTTATACTACAGCGTCTGCCTGGCTGTATAAAGCGATAGCAAAAGATGCTAAGAGTATAAAGACATCACTGATAGACCAGAACAGGAGGTTCACAGGAAATGAGGAGCAAAGAGCCCTCCTTCTTCTGACACACTTTCCACGAATCGCAGTGACCAGAAACGAGTCCGGGATGGGTTCACCCCATCAGGGCAAGTAATAATGACTGAAAGAATGCCTCGGAAATCTGTGCTGAACAAGAATCCGATGGGCAATAAAAAGCTTCTCGCCCGGTGTGGACGGGGTAATCCCTGCAGTCATGCAAGCTGGATTAGACTACCGAGAAGTACTCGATGTAACTCTCGTATCAGACTTTATAGCGTATAAGGTAAGAATATGGAAGGTTGCAAAATCTGTGCTGAACAAGAATCCGATGGGCAATAAAAAGCTTCTCGCCCGGTGTGGACGGGGTAATCCCTGCAGTCATGCAAGCTGGATTAGACTACCGAGAAGTACTCGATGTAACTCTCGTATCAGACTTTATAGCGTATAAGGTAAGAATATGGAAGGTTGCAAAAGAACACTCATTCTCAGACCATCGCTATTTAATCTTCAAGTTAGATATCAAACCTGCCCTTCGTGAGTCCTTTATAAATAAGAGGGAGATGCTAGGGAAACTACTACCGGCTCCAAAGCCACCAGTCACTATAGATGAGATAGATACCATCGTAGATACTATAACAGGTGCCATGAATCGCTCCTTCGATGCTGCCTCCCCTGTGATAAGACCAAGGGGCAAACAAATGAAAGGGATCCCGAGCAAAACCCGAATCCAGTGGGCGATAAGCGGTTTCAAACCCTTTAAATCGGCTGGCCCAGGTGGGATAATCCCTGAGGAAATTCAGAATAACTCGGAGTGGATACTCCAATGGTTAGAGGCAATTTTCACAGGGTGTATAAAGCTGACGGACATTCCTAGGGCTTAGAAGGAAGTCAATGTAGTTTTTATACCGAAGGCGGGTAAAAGCTCACATGGCTACCCAAAAGACCTGAGACCTATAATTCTATCATCCTTTCTTCTGAAAACCCTATAAACACTGATAGATGTTCATATAAGGGCTAAGGTAAAAGCTAGCAGTTGGGCAAAGTCCCAAAATGCTTACTGCAAGGGGAAGTCTGTGGACACAGCCTTACACACCTTAGTAAGCACAATTGAGAAATCAATATACTCCCAGGAGTGTACACTAGTAGCATTCTTGAATATCGAGGGTGCGTTCAACAACGTTAAAACAAAAGCAATCTGTAAAGGACTGTCAGATCTAGATGTGGACAACCCTACAAGCAGACTAATCAATCATATGCTTCTAGGCAGGATTATTAGTGTGGAGCTGGGTGGTTTCATCTTAAAAAGGCAGGCAGTTAGAGGAACACCGCAAGGAGATGTATTATCCCCTCTACTCTGGAATATAGTTATCAACGAATTACTGTTGAAACTGGAAGGAGAGGGTATAAAAGTGGTAGCTTATGCTGATGATGTAGCGTTAGCTGTCTCAGGTAAATATCTCAGAACGATTAAGGAGGTTATGCAAAATGCCCTCCTAATCGATAAGGAATGGGCAAATAAAAGCGGTCTGGGCGTCAACCCGAATAAGACAGAGCTTGTCCTTTTCACCAGGAAATATAAAATTCCAACAGTTGATCCTCCAACACTAAATGGTAGTTTTAGTTTTTTCTAATAAAGCAAGATTTCTGGGGACAATCTTGGACAGGAAACTGAGCTGGAAAACTAATATAATAGAAAGAGTTAATAAAGCGAATATTGCTTTATACTCGTGCTAGAACGCCATTGGTAAAAAATGGGGTTTGAAACCAAAGCTGGTACACTGGCTTTACACGTCGGTAGTGAGACCAATACTACTGTATGGGGTAAGCGTGGAAAAAAACACGTATATAAGTATATTGGGGAAGGTACAAAGAGCGGTCTGCATGCTTATAAGCGGGGCGCTGAGATATACACCAACTCGCGCTCTAGAGGTTGTGCTTCACCCGATCCCACTAGATATATTTAACAAACAGAAAGCGGTAATTACGGCAACGCGACTGTTAGCTGTCAATCAGTGGAGATGTCTTCAAAAAGGACACTCCACCATAACTAAATCGCTAAAGCAGGAGCTGACGAAACTAGATTACATATCACCAATGTTATGCTTTCAAAAAGGTTTTCGGACAACAATACCCTCCATAGAAGACTGGAAGAGTGGATCCGTAACCGATAACGGAACAATACAGTTTTTCACGGATGACTCTAGACGGTAAAGTAGGAGCAGGAGTCTTCTGTGACATGCTGAAAGTAAGCATCTCTGTTCGTCTACCTGATCGCTGGAGCGAATACCAGGCTGATGTGATAGCGATTGAAGAGGTAATGAGTTGGCTGAAGCATAATGTATTATCCTCAAAGAAGATTAACATTTATGTGGATACTCAGGCGGCCATAAAATCTTTAGAGGCGGTCTCACTGAAATCTAAGGTGGCGTTGAGCTCTTAACGAGATGAGTGAGCAGTTCAATATAAGGACCATATGGGTCCCGGGCCACACGGATGTTGAGGGGAACTGCAGTGCGGACGAGTTAGCTAGACGTGGTACGACTCTCTAGCTGCTACCGAAAAGGGCGGAGGTAGGGAGTTCTATCGCGACACTAAAATTTGAGCTTCGGAAAGAAGCAGAAACAATAACAAATGTAAGGTGGGAAACACCAACACTTGAAATAGTTCAAGACAAGTCTGGCCGAAGCTGGACTTGAAGCGCTCAACTGCGCTTATTTCCCTACAAAGACGTGAACTAAGAACGGTTGTAGGGATAATGACAGGGCACTGCCTTCTAGAGAAACACGCGAGAAGGATGGGTGTCGAATATAATGACTTCTGCAGAAGTTGCATGGACGAGGAGGAGGAAGAGACCATAGAACATCTTCTTTGCTCATGTCCGGCACTTATGCACAGAAGGCACAAACACTTGGGTAAGCGGATAATGAATAACCTATTAGATCTCGAAAACGGCAAAGTGCGATTCATTAAGAGCTCTGAATGGATCTTCTGAAAAGGGGAAAGGTATAAGATCCTGTGGTAACACAAATGGTCTAAGTGAGCTTTAGCTGCCACCGCAACCTAACCTAACCTACTTACTCCGTCCTAAAGACTATCGAAAAGGTTATCAACAATAACATAAGGTCGGAAGTACTGGGAAGAGAACCATTCCAGTCAACATACGTACAGTACTGAAAAAATCAAAAAGAGCAGAAGGGTGGCAGGAAAATCCTGGGGAGTTGTGGCGGTTGAAACATCCCAAGTGTGGCGAAATGCTACGACACAAATAGAATGCAAGACGACCTACCAATGATTATACAGGAAAAAAGCAAGACGAGACGTAGAATGAAACAAGCAGTCCAATAATAGACGCCTTGTAGGCCACATTTCATCGCATTATAAAAATCATAAAATAATACGTTATAAAAATCAAACAAAACTACTAAATAAATGTAAAGCAAAAATAATTATAGGCGTAGACTAGGAACATTATTTTAAAAATATAAAGTAACAGGCAAGACCAAAATAGAATAAAAATTAAACTAAAATATTAAAAAGCATTACTACGTTTATTATTTTAAACGAACATGTCGGCCGTATGGGCCCGAAAATTTTCATGATTACTATACTTCTTTTAATATGTAAAAGAAAGTAAAAGGCTTTTGATACCTGTTTTGTGTATATGTTTTTTTAACGAAAACTGACCGATATCGAATTTTTCTAACTTTGATTATCATAAATTTGGCAATTGTGGAATCGGAAAAATCATCGAACAAACGACTTCATAACAAAACACAATGCGATATGGCATTATGTGGTTGGCAGAAATGACACATGAAACACGCCATTTTTTTACTTTTACATAGTCCAAATGGCAATTTGCTTTAATGAATGGATCATGGTCAAGGAAAACTACAAAAAACCTTGACCTTGACCAAGGACTCTTGAAGATTCTCTGCGGTTCCTCGTAGCTTGGCCTAGTTCACCGGAGCAACTTCCAATGCAGGCCTTTGATAAAGATTATTTAATTAGGTTTTTTTGTTTTAAATTTTTATGATTTAAAAAAATTAAAAAAAAAATTCAATTCCGAAAAACGACTACGACTACTATGTTCGATATATTTTTTCAATGGAACAACCACATAGAAATGCAACAAAGCTCCAACGGAAGAACAGCGTAGCAACGAAGCTCCAACGGAAAAATAGCATAGTTACAATACAACAACATGTGTACACCAAGAGAGCACATCACCAGAGCTACAATAGAGCAACAACTAAACAAGATAGTATATTCAAACCGGTACAACAAATCACATTTTTTGTTACTTTTTCTCCTTATTCTTTAATAAATTAAATACTTGCTACTTATTAAATAAAAATATATTACATATATTACATTTTTAATAAATTAAATACACATATTACATCTACAAATATTACAACTACTTAATTTTAACATATATATATTACACACATATATACATTAAATATATATAAAATTTACAGCTACTACAATAAATGTATTTTACACTACATTCATTCACTTTCAAATTGGATATATATTACAACATACAAATAGATAGTAAAGCGAGCTTCTCAGGGCGCCATATAGATAATTGTAATTCAGTTTAAACACTGTATTATCTTAAAAGCCCAATAGTAACCATTTAATTCACAAAATTCGTAACAATTTTTTGGGGGAATTTTTTTTGTGTGAAAAAAAAATTAATTTTTTTATTTTTGGGAATTTTTTTATTTAAAAAAAAACTTTTTTTTTACAAAAAAAAATGTATTTTTTTACATGCGCCACACGTTTCCCAACTGTTTTAAAACTAGTCCCATTTAATTCTGACTCGTAGAAGCCGAGATATATGAGTTCCTACCAAAAACTTTCCACTACTAATGAGCTAATGTATTCTGTTATGTGAGTGACTACACACCCCCGTGTTAAATGCAGGTCTTTCATTCATAAGCGATAGGTCTTTCGGTCATAAACGATTTCTGAAATAGACTGAAAAAAACGACATTTAACTTTGCAAACCTTTAGGCTTAAAAAAAATCGATAGCGATGCGTAGATTGAGTATTTTTTCAGTTTCCTCAGGGGTAGTAACCTCTATTAATGAAAAAATTACGCCATCGCAAGCCGAGCGCTAACCAATTGTTTTAAAACAAGTCCCATCAAATTTTGACTGGTAGAAGCTGAGATATACGGCAATCTTTCATTCATAAGCGATAGGTCTTTCTGCCATAAGCGATTTCTGAAATAGACTGAAAAAACGACATTTAACTTTGCAAACCTTAGCCTTAAAAAAATCGATAGCTATGCGTAAATTGAGTATTTTTCAGTTTCCTCAGGGGTAGTAACGAAAAAATTACGCCATCGCAAGCCGAGCGCTAACAAATTGTTTTAAAACAAGTCCCATCAAATTTTGACTGGTAGAAGCCGAGATATACGGCTCGGCAAACGTGCACACGCTCGCTGAAAAAGTTTTCATGTCCTATGAATATAAGCTTCGCCCTTCGGGCTCGCAATTAAATTCACATTACATTTCATACCATATTTGTAATTACATGCAAATTAGACATATATAAAATCACATTCCCATAACATATATACTACAACTTTTCGAGATTTTTTTGTGTGTTGTCGCGGAAAAAAGTAAAAGTACTTCGAGTTCCATGGTTTTAAGTTTTCTAACCCTTTTAGTTTGTTTCATATCTCATTTGTGCTTTTCATTCTTTGTTTTTCTTTGGTATTAGGATTTTGTTTTCTTGTTTTTTATCACGTACACAATTCAAGATGACAGACGAAGAAAGTAATAAGAATTACCGAAAACTTCAATCGAGTCTCCCTCAGTTGAATCTTTCCGAATTAAATTAATTCCCTTTTGGCCAAATAATCCCATAGTCTGGTTTGCGCAAGCCGAGCCTCAGTTCAGTATATTTAACATTACAGAAAATGCAACTAAATATTCACACATAGTCTCGGCACTACCAATCTGTGAATATCTGTGGATCGGTAATTGATTTAATTATAAATCCCTCAAAAAAAGAAAAATATATTAATTGAAAATACGCTCTAACAGCTCGATGTGAAGGGAGCATACCAGCGCTAACATTGTATTCAAGGTTAGATCGATTCTTTATTCCTATAGTTAATTGCATTCCTCATATTGCCTTCTGCATATGAACCGCAATTAAAATATTTCAGTATAAACACCCAACGAGTGAACGAACAAAAAAGAGTCTTACTACTTTGTTGGCACACTCCATGCCTGAGCATGACAGCATACAAAGTAATGATAGTACGATCGGCGGTCGTTTGCCTATGACAACAAAAGCATTTTTAGGCGAGCGAGCGCTGATCATAAAAAGGTAAATAACGTTCGGTCACTTACCCTTGCTGTGCATGGCGCTGACCGAGCATGCAATAAAATTATAAACAAAATAGGTCACTTGCCTGCGCTGGTAAATATGTCACATCAGCAATATAGGCAAGCAACCTAAAGCAATTAAGAATGTTCGGTATACATATTGGTATGCAATAATGCCAAAATGCTGACCAGCACTAATCAATCTAAAATAGTATGCATGTGTATCATCATCATCATATTTGGCTCTACAACCGGGGTCCGGTCCTGTCTTCCCGCAAAAAGTCTCTCCACCGGTCCTGATTTCGAGCCGATGTCATCCAGTTTGGCATCCCTAAACTCTGGGCGTCCTGGTCTACGCCATCCTTCCAGCGTAGGCTTGGCCGGCCTCGCTGTCGTGTTCCATAAATCCTACCGCAAAGGACTTTCCGAGCAGGATCCTCTTCGCTCATGCGAGCTAGGTGTCCCGCCCACCGGAGCCTACCGAGCTTAATTTACTTCACGATGTCGACATCGCGGTAACGCTCGTAGATCTCATCATTATACAGTCTCTAGAATCGTCCTTCCTCACATACGGGGACAACAATTCTCCGTAAGACTTTTCTCTCGAAGCGGCTAAGAGGTCAGAATGCTTTTTGCTAAGCACCCAAGTTTTGGATCCATATGTAAGTACTGGTATGACCATTGTCTTATATATCAGCAGCTTGGATGTTATGGTTAAGTTCCTGGATTTGAAGAGTCTTGACAGGCTATAGTAGGCTTTGTTGGCTTTAAGCAACCGTACGCGTATTTCTGGTTCCATGCTGTTATCGGCTGCTATAGTTGACCCGAGATAGTTAAAGCATTGCACTACTTCAAATTTGCGCTCCACTATCTGAATTGAGGTACCAATGTTGGATCTGTGCATGTGTATATATTCTTATTAAATTATAAAACACCTATAAATAAGCAACAAATATCCAATAAAGATAACTTCGAAATAGAACGTCAAAGCTATACCACCGGCATTTTATTACGCTTGCGAGCCTTAAATTCTACAGGTATCTACAAGATCCACTCTATTTGGAATTCCACCTTAAGTGCAGGAAACTGCCCAAAGGTCTAAATCATTGGCGTAGTAGCCTCGACTAGCGGAAACCAATAAGAGAACATCGGGGCTCGATTAATTATTGGAGATATCCATTAGCGTTATCCAATTATAAGCGTTATCCATTACATGGCGATCCTGTTCAACCTTTATATGGCGACCCTGCCAGGTTACCCTTAATGAGGTTATCAACTGTAACAGCTTAACCTTTAAATAGCTACAACCTTTACATCGACATGCTATTTTTACTCAGCGAAGCTTCGAAAAATTATTATAAAAGGCGGAAATGGGTGATCGGAAACTCAGTGAAGTGTATTTCCCCATAAAGACACTCACAGAGAAAGCATTTGACAATAAACTGGTGCGAACTTTTTGGTTCAGCAAACTTTCACAAATAGTCCATGTCGCTCTTACTGTAAACACAATAACAGCAAATGTCAAAACGCCTACACCAGTCAATCCATATGCTAAAAATGGATATGATTCTATATTGAAGATGTTTTCTACATTGGTTGAAACACCAGATTACGCCAGTCCAACAAAACACAACGTGGTTCATAATATCAATACAGAAGGTCGACTTCCTTGTTCAAGACCGCGAAGACTGGTTCGGGTTGAACACAAAACTACGCTTACCGAGTTTGAACACATTGTCCAACTGGTCATATGCCGACAGTCATCTTCCGCGGCATAATCACTACTACACATGGTAAAGAAAAAGGACAGTCCAGATTGGTGCCCATGTGGAAATTATCGTAGGCTAAATGCGGTAACCGCGCCAGATCGTTATCCAATCCCCTATATTCAGAACTTTTCTGAGTATAAGAATGCCCTTCGGCCTTCGAAACGCAGCGCAAACCTTTCAGCGTTTCATGAACAAAGTAGTAAACGGTTTAGATTTTCTATTCGTATACATTGACGATATCCTGGTAGCAAGCAAAAGTGAAATAGACCACAAAAGTCAACTCAAACAACTTTTTGAACGCCTCGTCGAATATGGAGTAAATATCGAAATGCGTTTTTGGAGTCCCAGCTCTCGAATTTCTCAGCCACCAAATTTCCCAAAACAGCATAACACCCTCACCAAAACAAGTGTGGTCAATTACTACCATCGATTTATTCCAAGACTAACCGAATCGCTTTCTCCTATTTACGCTCATTTGGCAAATTTACGCAAACTTGGTAAACAAAATAACTAAAAACATAAAATGTTTTTTTTGCCGAATCATTCGCTAAAATTAAAAAAGCTCTTGCTAATGCAACGCTGTTAGCATATCCTAATAGCTGATGCGTCGAATAGTTTCGTAGGATCAATCCTGCAACAATGGAATGATGCTTACTGGCAACCATTAGGATTTTTTCAAACAAAACTTTCACCAACAGAGGTCAAGTACTCTGCATTTGACAGGGAATTTCTCGCCATTTATTTAGCCATCAAACACTTCTGCTATTTCCTGGAAGGTAGACAGTTTACTTACTATACGGATCACAAACCATTAATAAAAGTAATAGTCTCCCTCAGCGAAAAGAGTCCAGACTCGAAATTTCGACATAAAATCCTGAATCGACGGCCAAAAAAAAACAACATTTATAAACATACAAAGTCTGAACACTTATACATGGATGTAGTGAGACATTTACCACCGTCCGAAGGTTTCGTGTATGTACTCACTATTGTCGATCGATTTACTCGTTGGCCAGAGGCTTACCCTATTAAAGATAGCAGCGCTGCAACAATTGCCAAGGCATTTGTCGAGCAGTACGTTGGGATACCGCTCGAAATATAGACCGATAAAGGCACTCCATTTGAATCAAAGCTTTTCTTCGAACTCACACAATAAAGGATGAGTTAAAATGCTCTCCAGCCGAACTAGTTTATGGTCAAGCTCTCAGACTGCCAGGAGAATTTTTCGAGACTAACTCTAAGAGCAGTTGCGAGCCTCATGAATACGTAGAAAGGCTACGCGCAGCTATGCGCAAAATTATTCCTACGGACACTCGTAAGCCAAATAATCAGACCATTTTTGTACCCAAATCCTTAGTCAATTACGAATATGCATTCGTCCGTATTGACAGAGTATGAACGGGCCTGACAGCTCCGTACGAAGGACCCTTTAAAATCATTCGTCGTTTTCGAAAGCATTACATTCTAGACATAACAGGCAAGAATGTAAATGTTTCTATCGATAGACTTAAGCCAGCTTACGATATACTTGCTAAACAGGACACAATATCTAACCCGTCCACTCCAAAAAAAATCAGTAAAATTCCAAAATATCCTTAACCCTTAAGTACAATTTATTCGAGAAGAACCTTCTTTAAGGGGGTGATGTGGCGGTTACAACATCCAAAGTGTAGCGAAATAGAATGCGAGACGACCGCACACAATTTGTTTTTCATTGAATGGTATTTTTATTACTTTTCGTATGATACCAATAAACCACCAAACCTCCTTCAAAGCACTTAGAAAAATGCATTTTTCTGGAAAAAAAACTCGAAACTTTGGATGGCCCTCACACCTAAAGGGGGAGGGGCATCCCAAAAACAAGATGGCGATTTTCAAAATCAGCTCAATTGGGGCTTTCATGAGAGGGGTGTCCGAAAGCCCAAGTCTACAAAAACCTATATCGTAGTTTGCCATATAAAACCCGTTTTTGTATGGGAAAAACTCAATCATATGAAATACAATTACATATATGAAATTGCATATAAACCAAATACAAATTGATCCAAATTCCGCTAAAATTGAGTCACGCCAATTAAAATACCATAAAATAAAACCTATAGTAAAGACAATTATAATAAACTGCCATAAGACGGAAGGGATACTTTTCACACGACGTTGTAAGGCATGTTTTCTATAGGACCCATTTCGTAAAACTATTAGTCCCATAATTATTAGCAAATTTACTAATTTTTAGTTACTTATTAGTAAAATAGTGTTTATAAATATTTTTTGCACACTTATACTTATTTCTCCAGCGCCAACAGTACTTAGGCTGTTTTCGAAACGAAGGCTTACTTCTAGAACCTCCACATATTCATATAAGTCTCATCGCGAGGTGAGTTATTTCATAAATATGTATGTATTTTTAGTAGGAATTAATTATACTGAACTAGTTACTAATAACAAATTTTAAGGGAAGCCCAATCAAAACATCATATTATATCAGCCAAAAAAAGGCTCATAATTACTCTGAGGTAAATAAAGATTGATTATATATACAATAAATATTCCTGCTTTTATTTGTTGATTGCATTGGTTCTTAGCAGTCGAAACAACTTATACCAATTTGGTTTTATTTATATTTATATATATAAACTATAATAAGTTTCTATCACATTGAATCGTTAATTTGATCACAAATTAATAAAAAAATTAATTGTAATCACAATACACAAAATATGCTGCTGTTTGGCAGAAAACGATATGTTGTCGTTTTTTTTAAATTCTCTATATTTACTTCGCGTGCCCGTGGCTGGCTGGTGGGTAGCATCTTGATCAATTTTTAACCCACTTCCTTAAGCCCGATTTTATTCAAACCTTGCACACATGTTTATTTCCCATGACAACACTTCCTATTAAAATTTGGGGCCCTTCGGCCCTGAGGACAGATATAATTTTTTTTTTTAAATTAACCCGATTTTCTTCAAATTTTAAACACTTTTAGAGTGATCGAGCCCTGAGGCCCAAAGTGTGCCAATATAAATTTTTTAAAAATTAGCCCGATTTTATTTAAATTTTAAACACGTGTGTCTTCGATGGGCAAAACTTTTTGAAATTTTTTTGGAGTGATCGGGCTCTGAGGCCCGTGGCTGGCAGGTGGGTAGCATCTTGATCAATTTTTAACCCACTTCCTTAAGCCCGATTTTATTCAAACCTTGCACACATGTGTATTTCCCATGACAACACTTCCTATTAAAATTTGGGGCCCTTCGGCCCTGAGGACAAATATAATTTTTTTTTTAAATTAACCCGATTTTCTTCAAATTTTAAACACTTTTAGAGTGATCGAGCCCTGAGGCCCAAGGTGTGCCAATATAAATTTTTTAAAAATTAGCCCGATTTTATTTAAATTTTAAACACGTGTGTCTTCGATGGACAAAACTTTTTGAAAAGTTTTTGGAGTGATCGGGCTCTGAGGCCCGAGGGTGCCCATATAATTTTTTTAAATTAACCCGATTTTCTTCAAATTTTAAACACTTTTAGAGTGATCGAGCCCTGAGGCCCAAAGTGTGCCAATATAAATTTTTTAAAAATTAGCCCGATTTTATTTAAGTTTTAAACACGTGTGTCTTCGATGGACAAAACTTTTTGAAAAGTTTTTGGAGTGATCGGGCTCTGAGGCCAGAGGGTGCCCATATAATTTTTTTAAATTAACCCAATTTTCTTCAAATTTTAAACACCCGTGTATCTCCGATGTACAAAACTTTTCGTAAATTTTTTGGAATGATCAATCAGGCCCTGATGCCTAAAACAAAAACGTTTTGTAAAATTTTTGATGGAGGCCCAAAGGTCTCATAAATAAATTGTTTAAACATTACCCCGATTTTCTTCACATTTAAATCACTCCGATGGACAACACTTTTTGTAAAATTGTTGGGAGTGATTGGGCCCAGTGGGCCGAGGGGTGCCTACATAAATTGTTTAAACATTAATCCGATTTTCTTAAAATGCACATGTGGATCTCTTTATTGCCTCAGAAAACTTAAGCTATTATCTCAAAAAAGTCGAAAAATGGTTATTAATTTCATCACAATATATCCGCTACTCTATAAGAAAAAAAATGTGTATCTCTGATGGACAACATTTTTGTAAAATGTTTGGAGGCCCATACAAATTTTGTAAAAAATTTAGTCGATTTTCTTTAAATTTTATATACATGTGTTTCTTCGATATAAAACACTTTTGGAACTTGGGATTTTTGCAGATTTACTCATTATCGTATCTCTTGAGTCCGAAAAAGCAAAAAAAATCTCTGTCTGTTTTTCTGTCTGTCTGTGTCCACTCTACAGCCCAGACGGCTAGAGATGAAAATTCATATTTAAGCTTTTTACGTGAATAGTGAAAAAGAATTGGGAAAAATCGACCAACCGGTGTGTGAGTGGCAGCTTACTTGTACAGTTTTTCGAGTTTTTGCAAATATCTCAAAAAGTATAACTCTTATGAGAAATCTGTTAAGTGCAAAAGAAATTAAAAAAAAATTTAAAAAAAAATAAAATTTAAAAAAAAAATTAAATTAAATTTGAAAATTCCGGCCCGACCGTAAAATTAAGTCGTGTTGTGAACACATCTCCATTTTTTGTAAAAAAAATTTTGAGTGATCGTGCACCGGGCTCCTAAATTTTTTTTTTCAAACTTTTCACACATGTGTATCTCCGATTAGAGAATTTACACGAAAAATTTGAATTTTTATGTTGTTTTTTTTTGTTTTGTTTTAGAAATCTGCGCTCGACCTCAGATTTTTTCTCGGCAATTCGAACACAAAAGGCGAGAATCTTTTGTTTACATTGTTTTGTTTCATGTGTTGTTTTTGTACTTAATTAAAAGAAGGGTAAATAATCTTCGAAAATGTACAGATCTTTTAGAGGAAAGTTCGATCTACCGTAGATTGGTTTTTTAGAGAAAACGGACAACTTGACAGCCAAAAATCAATCTGCGCCAGAATTTTAATTTAAAAAAACGACATGAGATTATAATGTTTTTTGTGTTTTATTTATCGCTGAAGCAAAAAACTGCAGTGTCCGGGATAATGATATGCAATGCCGCTGCCGTATAGTGCGTTTGCTAAGATTATTGTCAATTATATTATATTCTAATTTATTTATTAACTACGTTTTAAGTGATTTAGTATATATTTTGCCGTGTTATTTATAGAAACTATTGAATTATTTTTTCGCGCACGAGAAAAAACGCGATTCATATTTGGCGTGTAATCAAGGACTAAGCAAACCAATAAACGAAAAGGTTGTTCCACACGGTGAAAAATAGTCAAACGCCATGGACAGTGTTGTAAAGAGATTTTACTGAATTAATTACATTTCCGTTGTTACTTGATGTACGCTTTTCAGCTTTAATGGACCCAAAAATTATGAAGTAGCTTCATTGATCATCACGAAAATCATTTCATGAACTTTATGTCGGCTTTGCCGGTTGAATTTGATAGTTGTTATTGCTAAGCAAATAGCTGAGAATGTCCCAATGAATTCAAAAGTCCTCACTACACAGAATTCTGCCTCCTCAGTTACATAGGACACGGCATATGATTTTGTTTAATATGGAAGTCATATATCAAGCTCATATGATATTCTAAATGTGCTAGAAACTTTATTAATAATGACAAAACAAATGCATATTTAAGATTTACTTATATACCGGGTGACTGACACTAAGTGTTACCAACTTCAGACTGTCATTGCTGTCAAACCAGTGATGACAGAGCGCTCAAATTTAAACTTATGACAGTTCATTCCATTGTTTACAAGCGTACAAAAGCAATTTAAGTGAGAAATATTCAGAAAAAAGTTATCCGCAATGGAATGCAAGCGTGATTGCTCTATTTTTGGCTGGAAAACCACAGCCGCAGATTGTTAACCAGTTAAAACCTCTGCATGTGAATAAAATGTTTGTGTATCGCACCATAAATCGTTTAAACGATACTGGCAGCATTGCAAAACATTGGTGGTGGACCGAAACGCACTGCAACATCGTCGGATATCATTCGGAAGGTGATGGCCAAATTGGCTCGGAATCCGCGCCGTAGCGGCAGAATAATGGCTCGTCAGGCAAACATTTCGCTCGAACGGATGCAGCACCTATTGAAAAATCATCTTAGACTAAAGGCCTTAACATTCCAAAAAAAGCATGGTCTCACCGATGCTCAAAAAAAAAGTTAGAGTGGAAAGAGCAAAGGAGTTGTTACGCTTGCACGAAAGTGTCGATTTGCCGAATTTGGTTTTCTCCGATGAGTCACCGTTCGTTTTTGAGCAATATGTGAACAAGCAAAACGACCGGATTTACTTGCCCGGCCGTTCTACTGAAAATTTGGACCAACTTATTGCCACTCGAAACCAAGCGCCGCCGATGGTGATGGTTTAGGCCTCCGTAACGGCCGAAAGCTGTTCACCGCTCGTTTTTTTGGACCGTGGCATCAAGATAAATGCTCAAATTTATCGGAATCATGTGTTGGAGGGAGCGTTGAAGCCTTGGGCACAAAAACATTTCGGCCGCAGAGCCTAGACATTTCAACAGGACTCGGCGCCATAAAGCGCGCGTCAATCAAGATTGGCTGAGAAGCAACGTTCCGCGGTATATTTTCACTGCCACCAAATTCACCGGATGCAAATCCGCTGGTTTTCTCGGTTTGGGGTATTTTGAAGAGCAAGGTTGGGACAAAAAAATACCAAAGTGTCGATCATCTCAAACAAGCGCTTCGCCGGGAATGGGCCAAAATACCGAAGGCCGTTTGAAGGCCATAATCGCGTCTAAGGGTGGCCAAATCGAAAACTGCTAATGCAATTCAAAAATTTAAATATTTGTGAACATTTTTTACTTTGATTCAATTAAATTCATCAAAAAATATACTAGAGCGAAGAACAGCAACATAGTTACTCGAAACTCAACACGCCGAGTAAGTTATGCCCACCACGGCAAAAAAAACTAATGCACCGCCAGAGGAGCGAAGAAAACAACAGATGTGACAAGTTCTCACTGCGTCACATGATGCAGTCATAGAGCATATAGAGTTGAGCAAGCAAACCTGCACAAAAGATGACCAACACACCCACACGGCTGGAGAATATGTCGATCGGTCTCCTCTCCAAAAGAATACTGTGGGGTAAATGAACTATGCGACATAATAATTACAAATCTGCGAACAACAAAAATACAAGTCAACAAATGAGCATACAAATGATACAAACAAAAAGCAAATCGACAAACAACAACAAAATTAAGAGGCTCGGCAGCACATGAGCGCACAAACAATACAAACCAAGTGAAAATCGACAAACAACAACCAAAACTAGAGGTTCACCGACGCATGAGTACCCACATAATATAAAACAATTGCAAAAAGGTAAGCAACAACAACAAAAAAAACAAGGAAAAAGAAATGCGCACACAACAACAACAACACATGAGTAAAAGATCACATGCAAAGACAACAAAGCAAAGGGATTCTGGGCAAATCGTGGGAACAAAGCAAACTTACGGTTCTCACGGTTTCTACGATTTCTGAACCGTTTTAAATCGTATAAAGTGAAGCAGAAATCATGCAAGCAGTCTCTTCCTTTTGGACTATAGACCGACAAGGACTCCTCTGAAAGTGATCTGCGAAGTATCCTTTTAACTGGTCAGAGTACTAAACACAAAGACTCCTCTGAACGTGATCTGCGAAGTGTTCTTTTCACTGGTCAGAATACTAGACACAAATGCTGTATTGCTTTGGCTAATCCAGCTTGGCTTCCAACAACAATCGCATATGCATAAAGCCGAAAATAAATCAAAAAAGTTTTTAGGATTTAAAACTAAAGCCATTTTATAGTTATAGCGCTCACCGTAAGGCGGTGATAAAGCGACATGAAGCCGAAGTAAATAAAAATGTTCAGGATTAAGGAAACTAAAGCCATTTTATAGTACTGGTGCTCACCGTAAGGCGGTAAAGCCAAAACTTCCTTCTGCGATTTTGTTCGTAATTGCTACGCAAAGGTTTAAGAAAAAAGAAAATTCAGAAAAACCCAAAACAAAAAATCGAATAAAATAGGAAAATCAAAAAGGAAAAAATAAAAGTCGAATAATTATCAAATTTCGTTTTTCAAATCAATTTAATTACAGTTCAAAAGTCGTTCAGTTCAAAATGTGGAAATATATCATTGCGAATCTGTGGATTATCTATTTCTTAGTGATATAAAGGTAAATTATTGATTAGTGAAAACTTTTTGTGCGATTTATACAAAAAAATTTATAGTTCGATATTTGTTACGATGCCAAGAAGAGGTCGTGGTAACATTGGTCGGCTTTCGAATAAATTGCGGAAAACCCTAAGTAAAAATCGAATAAAATAGGAAAATCAAAAAGGAAAAAATAAAAGTCGAAAAATTCTCAAATATGCGGATTACATCCACTATTCAAGGCAAAAACCAAAAAGAAAAACCAGAAAATGGAAACATAACGGAAAATCGATTAAGAAAATTCGCAAAAAACCCAAAGGAAAAAGCGGGAAATTCAAATAAATCGTAAAATAGAAAATTCGCAAAAATCCCAAAGGAAAAAGCGGGAAATCTGAATAAATCGTAAAGTCGAATAAATTTCGGAAAACCCTAAAGTAAAAATCGAATAAAATAGGAAAATCAAAAAGGAAAAAATAAAAGTGCAAAAATTCTAAAATTTGCGAAATTACAATCCAACATTCAAGGCAAAAACCAAAAAGAATAACCGGAAAATGGAAACATAACGGAAAATCGATTAAGAAAATTCGCAAAAAACCCAAAGAAAAAGCGGGAAATCTGAATAAATCGTTATCGTAAAATCGAATAAATTTAGGAACGATTTGGCTCAAATTCACACCATATAATATTTAAATAAAAAAAAAGTCGTTAACAAAATTTGGACCCGATAGGTGGCGCTGTGGTGGAAAATGTAGTTTTCCCTGTATATAATCTTCATATAAAGAAATTGGTAATAATTGGTTAGTTATTGGGGTGAAGGTGGGCGTGGCGTCAGTGGGCGGGGTCCAGCGGGATGGGGCAGCCGGGAAACGCGGGTGTAAGTGAGCGTGGCGTCAGTGGGCGGGAGGTCAGTGGGCGGGTGGTCAGCGGGCGGGTGGTCTGCGGGCGGATGTCATTGGAATGGGGCAGCCGGGAAACGCGGCTTTAAGTGGGCGTGGCGTCAGTGGGCGGGTAGCAAAGCGCCCGAGAACAGCTGGTATTTTACAAAATTTACCTGATTTTTTTTAAATAGATAGAAAACACTTTTTGTAAAAAATTTGGAGACCCCGTGCCCCGGGTTCATGGGGACCCATAAATTTTTTTAAAAAAAATTAACCCGAGTTTCTTCAAATTTAATACACACCCCGGGCCTCAGGGTCGTGCAAATGTTGTACGGAGTAAAAATAGACGGTGTGTATACTGGATAACTTTACTCGAACTTAGGCAAGGCGCGCACTGAAGTAGTGTGTTAGTGGAGTGGTATTGGAATGAAGAATGGCATAGGAGTAGTGAACGAGAGGCGGCGATGGAGTAGCGGCGACGTGGTATGAAAGTGATTTAAAGTGCACTGCAGTGACAAACGGCAAGCGGCGAAGTCCTTACTTACCTCCTTCTCCAATGTGTTTCGTAATTTTTGCCAGACCCGCTCTTGCACATGGCTCATATGGTTATCCTCCCGCGTATTATCATACAAATATGGGTATACTACCTCTACTATGAATACAAATTCAATATTAAAATCTTGGTCGTCTCGCATGTTTTTAAATTCTGGGTAAACAAAAATTCAGTATTGTCATAAAAACATGGAAGCCTACTAGAATTACAAATTTGAATTCTTGGTCGTCTTGCATGTTTTTAGTTTCTGGGTAAACAAAATACACAGTTGCAGTGCAAATTCTACGTCGCCACCGACCGCTTGCCACTCGAAAATTAAACATTCTCGAGATAAGTGGCAAAAGACTGACATCACTCCACCTGCAAAATACCACGTCGCCGCTATTCCACTTTGATGCGCGCGTCTTCATTTGTTTAAATATGCTTTTCCTACCAGTTGGTTACCACGCTACTCGCTCACCAGTACAGTGCGCGCCTTGACTTAGTCTCCCTTACGCTGATATTTATTTCAGTGTAAAAAAAAACAACCCATAAAAATTAAAATTTTTCATGTAAATTCTCTAATCGCAGATACATGTGTGCAAGTATTCAAACTTGAACACCTCGAAAACTCTGTCACTTTGAAAGCTAACACATGGGTATTGTTTCGGATACGGTTTGTGCAATTGGAAAGAGACATTAGTAAACAAAATACATACATTTTACTTAAAGATGAAATGGAATGTTCATAATCGATTCGACTTTTATACTATTACGCACATTCATAGTAACTTTGTGAAATGGCATTAATAATGATTGTGTAAGTCGGAGTAATGTATATTGATGCTTGAGAAATGATGTGAAACCGAAATTTTCTGTTTTCGTTCATTATAAGAAATAATGACATTATTAATAACCGTGTAAGTGCCGAGTTAAAAATATGGCGACGCAAACTCGTAGTGCTGCCATGAACGGGCAGAATAGATTTTGCAATCAAAATCCACCAAACCAAGCAGCGCAGCCGACTGCTATACACACCCCTCGTATCTATACGATACGAACTCACAATTAAATTTACAACCCTCATTTGCGACCAAAATCCGCCTACTGAGCAAGAGAGCAGATTTCTTAAAGTGGAAAAACGACATTAAATTAAATAGATGGGGTTAATGTCTAATGTTTTGTACTTATAAGCAGGAGGTTCGCGGTTTTAATCCCCTCTCTGGCAATTATTTGACAAACGTTCGACATTATATTTTAAAAAGAAGCCCGATTGAATTTAAAAACTTAATTGATTTAAAGTTTAATTTAAGAAAATGATTTTTCTTTATGATTAGGACAAATATGCTTACCACGAAAAAAGAGTAAATAACTACCATTAATAAACATGCACACGACAGGAATTCAACCATAACGGCCATATTATTCACTCGGTTAAAAACGTGGTTTGAACGCTTTTAAACAAAAAAAAAACAGAATAAACACCCCGATTTTATACCGATATTAAACCATCTCTATATTATTCACTACTTTTCTGGTTTAAATCTGTTTGGTTTACTTCGCTATTGGTTAATTTTCTTAACTAGTTTAACGGCCATGAAATGTCAGATTTGCTCTATTTGACAACCATTTGATATTTCAAAATTGGGTTTCACACTTCTAGAAATAATAATCAAGATGAAACAATTAGCGAAATTAATAAAAGCCTGAAAAAGTATATATATCCCTACCGGGAGCAGAATATTGAGCATTGTTGGCTGGGAAATTCCATTATAATCGGCTGCCGTTTGCTCAAAGTTGCCGCAGGCCAGCATACGGATTACAGCGAGCAATTTGTGTTCTGCGATCAATACACCTGAACTGAAGAAATAGAAAAATGAAAATAATCAAGAGGAATGAAAATGCACCGAAAATATATCTTAAGTTATGTTGGCATTTTTTGCGTATAACATTTGGATCCATACGTTTTTACTCGAAAAGTCTTACATAATTAAATAATGGCGAGATTTTCTTTTGCAGACGATTTGAGCAAGTTGCGCAATGTGTGGATGACAGTTGGCAGCAGTTTGATAAAATCGGGATGAAATCTTCCTTATTATCATTATGAATGAAACATGAGGGCATGACATACCGACGCGGATCGCCATCGATGCTGTTGCGAACCAAAATTCACAACACGATAGCACTGCTTGTATTGAAAAAGGAGTGAATAATATGAAAAAATGGATTAAACCAACAAAAATGTTAATAAACCGGCCGTCAAAGTGTGCTTTAAAATCGGCGTGGGGCAAATATGTGTTTTAAGGATTTAAGGGATTTTTTTGTTCAAAAAAACCCACCTTAACAGAGTTAGAGCCAAAAAATGTCTTTCTCATTAAAGTTCAGCAGAAGGCGTGTTTAAAAGAGGGCGGACCAAAATATTGGTATCAACCGAAATATGAAATATGAATAGTATTTTTATTTCATTTTTTATGATACCAATTAACCCCCTACATCCATCAAACCAAGTAGAAAAATGCATTTTTCCAAAAATAATTCGAACATTTGGAAGCCTCTCTATCGTAAAGGGGCCGTCTCTTCCAAACAAGATTGCGGTTTTTGAGGTCTGCTCAATAAAGGCTTTCAGTGCTCGAAAGCCATAACCGCGTAAAACCTATAATGCACTTTACTATATAGCACATGTTTTTATGAGGGAAAAAATCAATCATATGATATTTTACTCAAATATGTATATGAAAAACCATATGAACCAGGTACAACTTGATCAAACTTCCGTTAGAATAGAATAGAATAGAATACTTTATTATTTCTTCATTTTTCTTCAAATTCACAATATTAAAATATCAATAACTTATAGTATAGAATAAAGAAATATTCATGGCATTCTGTATTTTTATATACTAAGTATTAAAAAATAGTTTTGAATGCCACTTCAAAGGGCTTATATATATTTAAATATTAGTTATGGGTGGGGTGACCCTATTAAAACAATTTTTACTATACAAAATAGGTATATGCTTACAATAATAAAGGAACAGCAAATTCGACTGCATAAATTAAGTAATGCTAAAGAAAACTTTATTTTTTAATTATATAAGATGTAATTGCTTCAAGATAAAATAAAATAAGATTAAACTTAAATTAAGCCAGAATATCATGAAGAATAGATTCTAAACTATTGTAATCTAAATTCAATAGCCAGTGTTTTACAAGTTTTAAACGCATTTCAGGCATTGCTGTTGCTCTGGTGGATTGAGGAAGATTATTGAATAAATGAATAAACTTCCGTTTAAGCTGGCCCACGCCCATAAAAAAGTCCAGGTGTGTAGAAGTAATTTTCACCTTTAAGTTGGTACCAATATTTATGCCCGCCCACTTTTAAATACTCCCCCTGCTGAACTTTAATGTGAAAGTCATTTTTGGCTCTAACTCTGTCGAGGGGGTATGTTGGACCCAATTTTTTATAGGACGGAAGGTATTTTTATTGCCTTTTATATAATACCAATTAACCCCTTACAGTCCATCAAACCAAATAGAAAAATGAACTTTTATAAAAAAAAAAAAGAACACAAAACTTTGGAAGCCCCTCTCCTTAAGGGGGAATTTCCACCAAACAAGATTGCTGTTTTCGAGGTCTTATCAATAAGGGCATTCAGAAGGGGGGGGGGGCAAAAACCGTAACCCTTTGTTCCTTAAAACGCACTTTAGCCAAAATTTGGTGTAAAACGATTCAAACCATGGTTTAAAATAAACCCAATTTAAACCGAGTGAATAATATGGTCGTAAGAGATCGAGGAAACCCAGCTTTAGCTTCATATGCACGTAAAAATTTGTTCTTCTTTAACTATAAACTATGTAAAATTATGTTCTTACCTTTGCAAATTTTCCGGTTTCCCCCAACCTTTATCAAAAAAACGGGTGAATAATAACTTTCGGTAAAAACCATCCAATCTACTGGGTGCCATTATATAATGTCGACTAGATACGAATATTTATCATTTGAGATTTGACTGAATAATTAAGTGTTTCTGGTCGTAGACCTTTCTCACCGCTATATAGCAATAAATAATTAGTGTTAGGTACACGAATAATGAAACACGACACTAGCTAGTGATTCTTAAATAAATACTTACAGAATAAAAAATTAAAATTTATACTTTTGAGTTTGAGTTTTTGACTAAAAAACAAAATCATTTTCCATTTTTCTAAAATGGGCTTGTCGCATACACGTCAAACTTAAAAGCTCTTTCGATTTACAGAGGAGTGTTAAAATTTCTAATTTTATTTTTGGTTAGGCGTACATTTTAATAACAGTACCATAAACCATTCTACAGAAAGCCCAACTGTTTAGTTGATACACAGATATGCAAAATCCATATAAAAAATTTCTGTTTCCCACTACCACATTTTACGTTTCTCGTTCTTTGCGACTGCTTATTTTTTGGACACTATATTCACATCCCACAAACACAGACGCGTTTGGGATTGTTGAGTGCATTAGTGCATTTTAGTGCATTTTTGTTTTTTTTACCTAAATGCACCATAGTAGTCGACATGTCCCATGTTTAAAGAAGCAAACATCTACTGCTGTCAAGAAATGTTCTGCATATTTTTTCAGATTAAAAACATCTTATACGAGAATTATCGGAGTGTAAAAAAAACGCTTCAGAGAAAAAAGTTTTCTCGGAGAATGAAAAAAAAAAACACAGATCTGAATTCTGACAGTTAATTATCTCTCCGAATGTTCCGACACAAAACCTTCTCTATAGAAAGCCCAACTGTTGCGCTGATACACATTTACATGCTTAAAAAAATCACAAATGTTTATGTATTGGTAATCAACTAAAGATCAAAATCCATATCAAATTTTTCTGTTTCCCATTACCAGATCTTACCTTTATCGCTCTTTGGGACTGATTATTTCTTGTACATTGTATTCACATCCCACAAACACAGCCAGATATCATGGTGATGAATTTGAATGGAAGTTATGATAGGAATAATTATTTAATTTTAGTTGCCATGGCAATGTTTGGGGGATCTGCATTGCGATTGATCGGGAAACTACTGACTGCTCAAAACTTGGTTTGGGCCAGTAGCGCAACAATCAAGTTCGTGATGTAGTGCTTGCTCTACCTCCTAGTGGTGGTCCCCGGGCAACTATGTGTATAAATTCTTATATATGTAGGCTTAAATTGCAAGTGCGAACGGTCTAGCGTTTCTAGTCTAGGTAACGGGGGTTAGCACCCTGAGGTACTGAAAAATGCCCGCTACTGGAACCGACACAACGCCTCTGATAAGTAATGATCGAATAATGACGACTTTTGGTTATTGTACCCGGACTAAGATTGGTTTCTGGAATGTGAGGACGCTCCTTGACTCTGGGAGTGAAGGACCTCAAAATTCCAGATTTCTTCAACTGGAACGTGAGTTTCTTCGATACAATATGGACATACTGGGAGTGAGTGAAGTAAGATGGTTCGACGCGGGAGAGTACCAATCCCCAACGTGTAACACTGTGCTACTCTACTCTGGCAAACCCTCTGGCAATCCCCGTGAATCTGGAGTGCGTCTGCTGCTAACGCCAACAGCACGTAGAGGCCTAATTTCCTGGCACCCGCACAGTGATAGGATCTTATCGGCCAGATTTCGGACTAGATTACGGCGCGTCACGATCATACAGTGCTACGCCCCAACGAATCCCTCGACTGAGGATGAAAAGGACAACTTCTACAGTCAACTAAACGCTGTATTCAATGCAACGCCGAACGGAGATATCGTCATCGTGATGGGGGACTTGAATGCCAAGGTTGGCAACGACAATGAAGGACTCAAGCATGTGATTAAGAAGCACGGCCTCGGCGAACGAAATGACAATGGTGAAAGATTTGTTGATTTCTGCAACACCAACAACCTTGTCATAGGAGGCACCATGTTTGAGCATAAGACTTGCCACAAGGTCAGCTGGGTGTCAACTGACAGGCAATCATCATCCAACCAAATCGACCATATGGCGATCAGCTGACGTTTTAGGAGCTGTCTGTTAGACGTCCGAAACAGACGAGGAGCCGACATGGGTATGGTACGTGATCATCACCTTATGGTAGCTACTATCCAGTTACGTACTGCATCAGTTCATAGAATCCGCAATATCATCCGAATGCCTAGGTATAACTTCGACCGGCTAAAGATCCCCTCAGTACGCCAGCAATTAAGGGATCATTTATCGCAAGGAGTGGAAGCAATCAGCAGCTCACTGCCGACAACGTGACGTGACAAGCGTAACTATATTAACAACCTGGCCTCAGAAGCAGAGGAAGCAGCTAGCAAGTGCGATAGCAGAACCGTTTACAGAATCACCAAAGAGCTGACAGGTGGTCACCGCTCTAGCCAACAGGAAGTAACAATTTCCCGAATTAGCACCTCAACTCCCAGTAAAGACGAGATCGCTACCGCTATTAACGCACTAAATAACAACAAGTCGGTAGGACTAGATGGTATACCCGCAGAGCTTCTACGTGCAGCTCCAACGACATCAGCAGAGCTTTTATATCCTCTTGTAGAGAGAGCTTGGGAGGTAGAAAGATTCACCGACGAGTGGAAGAAGGGAATGATTGTCAAGCTTCCTAAAAAAGGTAGTCTTATGGAGTGCGAAAACTGGAGAGGCATTTGCGTTCTCCCTGCAGTTGCAAAAGTAATAGCCAAAGTAGTAGCGTATTAAGGAACATCTGGAAGATACACTCGATGCCGAACAAGCAGGTTTCCGCACTGGACCTTTATGTGGTCTACACAGGAGGACCCTGCGGATCATTATTGAACAGTGCGTTGAATTCCGGTCACCACTGCACCTACTGTTCATCGATTTTGAGAAGGCGTTTGACAGTGTCAACAGACAGTTTATCTGGCTCGCCTTGCGCAGGAGAGGTATACCCGATAAACTAATAGCTATTATTAAAGCAACCTATGATGGCTCTAGGTGTCATGTGCTACATAGAGGAAAGCTGTCGGAGGAATTCGAGATCCAAAGTGGGGTACGACAAGGTTGCATTCTATCGCCGATACTTTTTTTGTTGGTGATTAGCGATGTACTTCGCGCAGCTTTATCTACTGGAAACGGAGGAATTCGTTGGACTCTTACATCTCAACTCAAACATCTGGATTACGCTGATGACGTTTGTTTACTCTCACACAGAATTAAGGAGCTGCACCAAATGACAACAAATGTGGAGAGGGAGGCAAATGTTGTGGGTTTGAAGATTAATACTGCCAAAACCAAAATCATCAACCTCGGCACTAACTCAATTACTCATGTTAACTTTGCTGGACAGACGGTAGAGAGAGTAGAGAGTTTCCAATATCTTGGGAGTATTGTCTCGACCGAAGGTGGAACCGAACAGGACATTGTCAACCGAATCGGCAAAGCAAAATCGGTGTTTGGAATGATATCCATGATATGGCGAAGCAATGCGATCAGCTTAAACACCAAGCTGTGACTGTTCCGCTCAAATGTTGAATCTGTGCTGTTGTATGGGTGCAGCACTTGGAAGGTGACCGCTACTATCACAAAAAGATTACAAACATTCGTAAATAGGTGCCTACGGAACATCTTAAGGGTTTTCTGGCCTAATCGTATCTCTAACGAACATATTTACCAGAGAACGGGTCAGGAACCAATAGGCACAATCATCCAACGACGGAAGTGGCAGTGGATTGGTCATACACTCCGAAAAGGCGACAGTTCCGTAGCAAACTACGCAATGCAATGGAACCCGTTATCTCAGGATGGTAGAAGAACGGGTCGTCCGATAAATACATGGCGCAGAACAGTTGAAGAGGAGGCACGGCAATTGGGGAAGAGTTGGAGAGAGCTGAAAGTTATTGCCAGGATCCGCACGCGATGGCGCGTAGGCGTATAAGAGGCCCTAGGACCCACAAGGGGATACAGGACATAAAGAAGAAGAAGAAGATGGCAATGTTTATAGATATAAGTTCCCTACGCCAACATGTTCGCATTTTTAGTTTTGTTTTATTCAATCGAAATATTTTGACTTCCCGTTCACTTTAATTTACTCAAGCGAGCTGTACATCCAGAATCTTTTGGAAAGAAGATATTATTGAGCACATGTGGTTCATTTATACTCATTTGGAAACCTCTAGTATACTTTTACTATATACACACAATAACATTTTTTACATTTATTAATAGTAAAATTTGTAAATAGTGCAATTGATTAGTTCAAAATTGAAGCGCTAAAAGGAAAACGATCCTTTATAAAGGTTTAGATTACGAGAAACGAAAATTTTATGCGCGCAATAAAAGACTATACAATTGCAGAAGAATTAACCATTAGATTGGAAAAAAATAATAGTGTTCCTGAAGACAACATAAATATCTCTATTATTGAATTATAAGAGAAATCTCAGGCAGTATAAGTTCTTGGCGTACGGTATTATCCCGTAGCCGACACCTTTCACTTTAAAGTTACGCTGATAACTCAGAAATCAACCACACTAAATATGTTATCAAAAGCGTCGAAACTGTATGATCCGATTGGGTGGTTGTCTGCAACGACAATAAAGATTACAAATATTGTTTAAAAAATTGTGGTTACTGGGAGTGGACTGGTATTATCTATTACCAAACTCAATTGCTCAGGACTATGAAGCAATAATATGTAGCTTAATATTATTAGATGTTCGTATAATCAGATGTTCATATAATCACATGTTCAACGAAGGTCAGGAACTAGAGTTGCATGGATTTCCGTATTCTAGAAATAAATGCGGAGGGAGATAACACGATACTGACCGCGTGTAACATCAGCTGTCATTTCAGTGTGTGGGACGTACATTGTTTAGTACAAACATTACCAGCCTAAAGGATTAGCATCCTTAAGCTCTAATTTTAAGTTGTCGTTTATCGGGAGCAGGCATAATTTTACCACAGGACGTCTCACTATTGTAACGAAGTTAGAACGGTTTTATGTTTTATATGATCGCGTAACAACACCATAATCCACACTACATTTTTTTGGCTACACGTTGGGCGCCATTTTTATGTAATGAATTCTGGGTTAATGGTATTTTATTAAATAATCAATCGCATTACGACGCAACTAATTTTATTCTTGCTTCTGCGATTCGGTGGCGAATGGGGAGGTGCGGGGTGCACGTCTTGCCTCCTTGCTCGGGTCTAGCTCGGCCACCGCCTGTCAAGTGGCTTCGTCCGGGGTGGGTGGCCTAAGACCGTGACTCACCATGCCGGGAAAAGAAAAGAGGGAACAGCCATTCAATTTTGCACTGAAGAAACAATAATTTGGGTTTTCCTTTATTGAACAAAATTAAAAAAAAAGTTTTGATTAAGCTATTCATTCATATTATCCTCCACTTACAAACTTATATATAAAAAAATCGGACCATCGATTCCACAACTGGGAATTACTATAGGTATATATATATATATAAAGTTTATATATATATATATACATATATATATAAATATACATATATATATATACATATATATATATATATATATACATATATATATAAATATACATATATATATATACATATATATATATATATATACATATATATATAAACTTTTATCTCAAATACTAGATAGACACGCTCAGCTTTAGCGATGGGGAAACCGAATAAAATGCACCGCCGTGCAATTAATCAATTTTTTATGTTAATGTCACCAAGTAGACTAATTACCTTATACAACCACCATAATACTGTACATGTTCTTCGACAGCGCTGACGAGATTGTAAAGTGTAAAGTTCAAATCGATAGGGCGGAATCAGCGAAATTCCCCAACAAAAAAAAAAGGATCAATTATCGCGTGGGATTACTGAGACATGTAACTAGTATATGTTACATTGCTGTAAAAAAAGTATATTTCTACTTGTGCATACATATCTCCTTAGAACAAAAAAAATGGGGGACCCGGTGCGATTAACCGGCCCCCACGTCGTCGTTCCCGACTGAGCGACAACGTACGATATTTACTGACATTTTATGAGGATTTCATACGATCCCTTTTTCTCATTAAGAATTAGGATATACTTAAGTCATTGAGTCTAATAATAATAAAATACATTTTTTTATCATTAATGGTAAGGAGCAAGAACTAGAATTTTTGTTATTTATTTTAGTCTAATGAGAACTATAATATATAGAAATATATACAAAACAGGGTAGGATTTTGTCGGCCGTGAGAGTTTTGAGCGTGACAACGGTTACAAACATTTATTGACATTGATCTGTTTATTTTTTATTTTTATTATTTAATTTTATTTAATTTTTAGGTATGTACATTTAACTTAAATTAAAGTGTATATCTAGTTTTTCAGTTTATGTTGTTATAAACTAATTTCCGAGTTTCAACCTTTTAATTCAATTCAATTAGTAATGTAATGTGAGTTGAGCAGAGAACCAATTAACAGAGACTATAGTACACTACTACTTCTCTAGAGAGGGTTTTGATTTACGGGCTCACATGGTCTATAGTGACGTTTAGACGGCATACGAGTATATTTCAGAGGGTACAGCTTTATTGGCCAAAAACAATTGGGGTAAAAAACTAATTATATTGCATGGTAATTTCAATATAAACTTTGCCAAGCAATAATCAACTGTATCTTAAATGACTGAATATCATACACATGCGGAAATACACAGTCGGGCAATTCATTCCACAAAATTTTTGAGCGGCTAAAGACGGAATGTTTGAAGATAGGTCTAAAGCTGTTTTCGTTATTAGTATTATAAAATATAAAAAACTAGCTTATAATGGTTAGAATCTTCCATGTAAATTATTTAATCTGAGGCCATATCACTTCCATATTTTCGCTTTGAAACGCGCAGACACAATATTCGCCAATAACTTCGTTTTATCTGGTTCTCTTTTTATTATGTAATTTGATGGAAGAGTTATTAACTCTTCGTAATATTGGAGTGATTAAACAAAAGACAAGCCAAAAGAAAAGGAAATGGTAGCAACAGCAACGTCGCTTTTAACTTGTAAATGATACATGGAGCATTGATAGAGAACTTCAATCACGACTGCTGCACATGTTAATGGTATCTTACGAGAATCGAAGAATGTCGCTTTGAAACATGCAGGCCAATTATTCATTATGAAATATTAAATTTCTTTTGCATTGTTCAGGAAATAGTTGCAAGGAAGTTTGCAGGTTTTCATTGTTATATGCCTCTTTTTTGTAACTTATAGTAATATTTTTTCTGTAAGACGACCAACACGAGAGCACTGTATCACTTTCATTCGAATCGCTTGAGAAATTGCTTTTTTCCAGAAATTCCAGACCATAATGATCATATTTCAGAATTTCGATAGAAAGAAGTCTTACAGTCGCATCTTAGTCCTACATACCGAATTGCATACGAACCGCTTGAGAAATGGCATGGTCCACAAAATTCCAGACCCTATTGGCCAGATCCCAGAATTTCCACAGGAACAAGGGTTATAGTCGCATCTTACTCTTGTATACCGAATTTAATGTGAATCGCTTGAGAAAATGTTTTGTTCCAGAAATCCCAGACCATAGTGATCATATTCCAGAATTTCCATAGGAAGAAGTCTTATAGTCGCATCTTAGTCCTACATTTCGAGTTTCATGCAAATCGTTTGAGAAATTTGTTTGTTCCAGAAATTCCAGACCATAATGATCATATTCCAGAATTTCCATGGGAAGAAGTCTTGCAGTCGCATTTTAGTCCTACATTCCGAATTGCATGCGAATCGCTGGAGAAATTGCTTTGTTTCAGAAATTCCAGACCATAATGATCATATTCCAGAATTTCCATAGGAAGAAGTCTTATAGTCGCATCTTAGTCCCACATACCGAATTTCATACGAATCGCTTGAGAAATTGCTTAGTTCAAAAAATTCTAGTTCCTCATGACCAAATCCCAGTGGATATTTAAAATTTTACATAACATCTGTTAAAAACGCAACATAACATCTGTTAAAAACGTTCCCTAACATCTGTTAAAAACGCAACATAACATCTGTTAAATAGTGACATTTAACATTTGAGTTTTTGAACATGTACCCCTTAAACCTTGGAGTGAGATGTTGTCACGTCAAAACAACTACAAAGAAATCTGAGGGGCGTGGTGCGATTAACCAGCCTCAACGAAGTCGTTCCCGACTGAGCGACAACGTTCGATATTTACATGGGATTATCTAGATTTCATAAGATCCCTTTTCTCAATAATGGTAAGTAAAAACTAGGATATACGTAAGTCATTTAGTCTAATAATGAAAAAATTTTTTTTTTCAATAATGCTAAGTAGCAAGAACTAAAATATCTGTTATTTATGTTTCAGCATGATAATCGTAATAACAACAAACAAATATATATGCTTCACTTCTAATATTAATAGATGATTAAAGAAAAAAATAAATAAATCTTTCCTCGTAGCGTATCCATGAAGTGTTATAGGCTATTCAGCAAAACGGTGCCAGCCAATGGCGGGGTGGGGTCGTGGTGGCCAAATTTTTCCTTCTTCGTTATGCTCGCCTTGAGCCAATTTCATGAATTATGTTCTTGATTTCAGGCAAAAAATATTTGAGGTGGTGTAGGTTACTGTCAGCCATTTTGCAGGCGCTTGCAATTAACGGTATATATGTATTTTTTTAACGGGTTATTATATATGTTCAAGAACAGAAATGTGTTTGTGCATGTTGGATTCATTTTCATAATAAAATTCATAATGCAAATTCATCAGGCATGCGAATGAATCCAACATGCACGAAGCCAAAGTTTCGAATTCCGGCTGAGCGGAACATGATCCCAGACTTATTACAGCTCACCTTTAACTCAAGGTAAAAAACAAATAGGTGCAGCAATGGGAATATGTTTCGCTTATCAGCAATTCGAACTATTTTTTTTGTGTCAGTCACTGCGTGTGCAAACTGACTGCATATTATTGCAGTATTTTTATTTTTTTGGAATTAATTCGAATTAGGCAATAATTTACCTTTATAAAGTTCTAAGTAGAATCATTTTTGTATTTTTTGTACTTGGCATTAATGCTAATTAAGCAATAATCCGTTTTCCTTTATGTTTGTATTTTCGTTATTTATGCCCACGTAGGCAATATTATCCTTATAAATACTCCCGTATTAGGGAACAATAAATCACTCAATTATTAATCATCAAAAAAGGTTGTTGTCAATTTTATTTTTGGTTAGCTATCCCCCCACCAGTGGTAAGGCGGCTAACTAATAGGATATTAAGATATATCGGTACAAGAACCGGTTATATCCACATCATTAGTCAAGGTACATGCACCTTGACTATTCCGTCGTTGGAACAAAATAGTTCCACCGTTAACAATATATGTATTTTTATTTAACGGGTAAGTATATATTTTTATTTTTCTTCGAACTTTTCACTTCTAATAATTTATTTTATTTCAGGTAAAAAAAGTATAAAAAGGATTTCGAGCTCACCTTGAGCATAGTTAAGTTTAAATGAAATGACATTTGTGCTTTTGCCATTATTTTTTTATCAAAATTCACTTTAAATATTTTACAGTGGCCGATATTGCTGTGCGTAGTGTACCGACAGATATGATGTGTAAAGTTGAAGCGCTATTAAGCTTCATGACCGAGACCGGCGAAGTGAAATCACCGACTATGTATTTATACATGTATATTAAATAATGTTATCAATTTCAGAAAGAAAAGAGGGAACAGCCATTCAAGGAGAGCGGGAGCCAATTCTGGTTCTTCAATAGAAAGTCATCGTTTATATTTTGTACTGAAGAAACAATAATTTAGGTTTTTCTTTATTAAACAAAATTAAAAAAACAAATTTTTGATTAAGCTATTCATTCATATTATCCTCCACTTACAAACTTATAAATCGGACCATCGATAACTGGGAATTACTATAGGTGTATATATATATATATATATATATATATATATATATATATATATATATAAATCTCAAAATACTAGATAGACACGCTCAACTTTAGCGATGGGGAATGGGGAAACCGAACAAAATGCACCGCCGTGCAATTAATCAATTTTTTCTATGTTAATGTCACCAAGCCTATTTACCTTATACAACCACCATAATACTGTACATCTTCTTCAGCAGCGCTGACTAGATTGACGTCCAGAACGGCTGAAGTGGATAAAAAATATATACCTTAGGCTTTACATATGGCCCAGGCCACACCGACTTTCTTACGCTCGTTTTCCGAGGTTTAAAGCTAAAATCGAAAGGGCGGAATCAGCGAAATTCCCCAACAAAAAAAGGATCAATCATCGCGTGGGTCAAATACTGAGACATGTAACTAGTATATGTTACAATGTTGTGAAAAAAAATATATTTCTACTTGTGCATACATATCCCCTTATAAAAAAAATGGGAGACCCGGTGCGATTAACCGGCCTCCACGTCGTCGTTCCCGACTGAGCGAAAACGTACGATATTTACTAAAAATTTATGAAATCCTCATCCCTTTCCCTTTTTCTCAATAATGGTAAGTAAGAATTAGGATATACTTAAGTCATTTAGTCTAATAATAATAAAATAAATTTTTTTTATCATTAATGGTAAGGAGCAAGAACTAGAAAATATGTTATTTATTTTAGTTTAATAAGAACTATAACATATATATATATATAAATACATATATAAAAAAACAACTACAAAGAAATCGCAGGGGCCTGGTGCGATTAACCAGCCTCAACGAAGTCGTTCCCGACTGAGCGACAACGTTCGATATTTACATGGGATTATGAACATTTCATAAGATCCCTTTTCTCAATAATGGTAAGTAAAAACTACGATATACGTAAGTCATTTAGTCTAATAATAAAAAAAATTTTTTTTTTCAATAATGCTAAGTAGCAAGAACTAAAATATCTGTTATTTATGTGTAACGAAGTTGTTTGTATTATAAAACAACAACCCTAGAAACCCTACAACTAAGATGAGAAAAACAACTTAATGCACAAAAGCATAATAACCAATTTCCCCCATATGTAATGCCGACGGCAAAACACACTGCTAGGCTACAGACGCATATAAACGCAATTGACAATGTATGCAGCCACCATGCACCACGGCCATAGCATTTGGTAAATTATTGACCTGTAGGCTGGACAATGATTATTATCCAACCTCCACCGGGGAAAAATACAAAATTCCCAACCAGTTCAAAAAGCAACTTAAAGACATGGGACACAAAAATTGAAAACCATCAGAGGATTTCCAGCTCGTGAACTCCTCGAGTGGAGGTAATTTCCTTTAGGAAAAGACTCTGCGCTTGGAATAATTCCCAATCGTTCATTTCGAATGACCGACTCCGGATTACCGCCATCGTATCGAACAAGTGTTGTGTTGAATACGCTCACTTGTTCTCTACCTTGACCGACTACATATCACCGCCATCGTAGTCGAACAAGTGTTGTGTTGAATACGCTCACTTATTCTCTACTTTGACCGACTCCGTATCACCGACATCGTAGTCGAACAAGCGTTGTGTTGAATACGCTCACTTGTTCTCCACTTTGACCGACTCCGTATCACAGCCATCGTAGTCGAATAAGTGTTGTGTTGAATACGCTCACTTGTTCTCCGCTTTGTCCGATTACATATTATGAACTAGTGTCGTTCACTGTTCACCCGTCATCAAACAAGTGTTGTGTTGAATACGCTAACTTGTTCTCCGCTTTGTCCGATTACATATTATGAACTAGTGTTGTTCACTGTTCTCCCGTCATAAAACAAGTGTTGTGTTGAATACGCTCACTTCTTCTCCGCTTTGTCCGAGTACATATTACGAACTCGTCTTCAAACAAGTGTTGTGTTGAACACGCTCACTTGTTCTCACCCTCCTCCCCTCATAATGAACCTTCACCATCGGTGGTAATAAAAGCAGCATGCTTAATGAAACACATGGTAGCATACTTCCCCCATAGCTCCCATCTAATTACATAGGTCCCGTCTAATATACATAGATCTGAATTATCAATAATATATAAACATTTTTAGCTCGTAGTATTATTATTAGTTATAAAAAAAACCCATTGTATTTATTCCTAAGCCCGTATCCGATAATATGAATAAAAATAAATATTTAGTCGAAACCATAAACAAAATAATTCTTTAAGCGTTACCTCAGCTAAGAAACTACGCTACATATGTTTCAGCATGATAATCGTAATAATAACAAACAAATATATATGCTTCATTACTAATATTAATATATGATTAAAGAAAAAAATAAATATATCTTTCGTCGTAGCGTATCCTTGAAGTGTTATAAGCTATTCAGCAAAACTGTGCGAGCCAATTGCGGGGTGGGGTGGTGGCGGCCAAATTTTTCCCTCTTCGTTGAGCTCGCCTTGAGCCAATTTTATGAATTTTCATGTTCTTGATTTCAGGTAAAAACTATTTGAGGCGGCGTGGGTTACTGTCAGCCATTTTGCACGCACTTGTAATTTACGGGTAAGTATATACGTATTCTTTATTTAACGAGTAAGTATATAGTATTTTTTTTCGAACTTTTCACTTTTAATAATTTATTTTATTTCAGGTAGAAACATTTTAAAAAGGATTTCGAGCTCACCTTGAGCATAGTTAAGTTGAAATAAAATGACATTTGTGCTTTTGCCATTTTCTTATCAAAATTAACTTAGAATATTATACAAAGGACCGATGTTGCTGTGCGTAGGGTACCGACAGATAGGAAGTGCAAAGTTGAAGCGCTACTTAGCTTCATGACCGAGTCCGGCGAAGTGAAATAACCGACTATGTATTTATACATGTATATTAAATAATGTGTGGCGACGCAATGAAGTAGTCAACAGTAACAGTGCCAGTGTTTAACACGATTGGCAGCAGCTGTCATATTTGCGGTGCGCAGCCCATTGAAGTTTCGTCGTCACCCGGCATACGAATAAAATAAAATAAAAAAAAGTCGATCAGACAGTCGATATAAAGTAGTAGAAGGTTAAAGAACTACAAAAAGTTTAATCAATTTTTACACGACACGTTTCGTTTGGCGACGCCATTTTGAGTTTAGTTCTTTTGTAAAAAATTGTATTTCAATTAATATCAAATTCATTAATTTAAAAATAGTTGACAGTGTGGACACGATCGTATACTACGTATCGTATTTCTGTATATAAAATATTTATTAAATAAAGTAAATTCAAATAATATTTTCATTCAAAGTTTTGGGTTTCGTGGAAGCATAGGCGGTGCCGATTGATATCAAGCCGGAGTACGTTAACCTAAAATATAATTGGGTGGACAGTTTTATACCCCCCCCAAAGTTGGTGACCTTCGACAATTTAAAACGTACGGCTTGTGCAAAGTAACAACGGCGGCATAATTAAGTGCGACAAAAATCGACACATACAAAAATTTTGTTCAACAAAAACGCGCTGGTAAAAATTAATTACCGAGTGGCAATCGAGGATAACAACCCAGTACAGCATTTAGCAACATTAATAACATCAGCGCATGGTCGCATTCCGTGTTTAAGAGGGCATATAGCGGTGCAAAAACACGCACGGTTAACAAATCAAAACGTGGTGAACATCATCGTGCAGCAGGTCGCGGATCAACTGTAATTACAACCAACAGCAGCAAAATATACGTTCAAGTAAGTGTCCACACGATATTGTAAACTGTCATTCTAAATAGATTTTTATTTGCTAAACTTGTGTAACGTAACGGTAAATTTAACGGCATTACTGCATGTAAATTTTTCTCAAACATAAATTTAATTATTATAACGAATTGTAACGCTATACGAAGGGCGTGGCCGTGTCGATAAGCTACATTCTCTCATTTTATTTCGGTGTTTTAAAAAAATCGTTATTATAAACTGGTCAGTATGTCCGACGACGAAACGGAGATCAAGTCTTCGTTTAGGGTGTCAGTGAAAGCACCACCGTTCAATGGGACAATTCAGAAATTTGGTTCCATCAACTGGAAGCCCAGTTTAACATTTCGGGTATAACTGCGGATCAAACCAAATACGGTTATTTAATAGCGGCGTTGGATTGTGAGACAGTGAAGTGCGTTAGGGAGAAAATATTAAAACCTCCTGAGAAATCAAAATACGATGATCTCAAAAAAACGATTATCGAACGTTTGAGCGATTCGGCAAAAATTAAACTGGATAGATTATTGAAGGGGCTACAGTTAGGCGACAGAAAGCCATCTGACTTGCTTCGGGAAATGCAAGGCCTCGCAGGAACGCAGATACAGGACTCGGTATTGTTAAATCTCTGGCTACAACGATTACCTTCCCAGGCACAAACAGTCCTAACAAGCTTAGAAGAGAGCAACATCGAAAAATTAGCAGCCACGGCGGATAGAATTTTAGAAGTCCAAAGGGTGACTGAAGTGTGCGCGGTCAGTTACGATAGTCCTCATTCAATGGACAAGTTAGCAAAGCAAATTGATGCCTTGACGAAAATGGTAAATAGTCTGACACATAGTAGGAGTAGATCACCAAACCAGTCCAACCATTATCGACAAAGAGACAGATCCGTTCGTAAACGTAGTGATAGCGAAGTTCGCCGGTTTCCTTTGTGCCGATATCATTACAGATTCGGTGACAAAGCTCGCAAATGCATGACGCCATGCAATTTCAAGTCGGGAAGCAGCACAAGTGATGCTGCAAAAAACTAAATGGCGCGTCGTTAATGGCGACTAGCGATGTTGGCCGCAATAAATGTCGTCTTTTAATAATAAATTTAGTCAGTAAAAAGCAATTCCTGGTAGATACAGGAGCAGATGTGACAGTGTTACCACCAAATATTCACGAACGAAATGCCAAAAGCGACGTTAAGTTGTTCGCTGCAAATTCCACGCAAATAAACACTTTCGGCAGTAAAGTCATCAAGTTGAATTTGGACCTTCGTAGGGAATTCATATGGAAGTTCTTGATAGCAGACGTGGACAGACCTATTATCGGGGCAGATTTCCTAAAACACTACGGGTTGCTGGTAGATATCAAGAATAAAAAATTAATTGATCCACTCTCATCGATCTATGTGCGTTCTTCGAGAATCATTACAGGACCATCATCGGAACTAAGAACAATTTCATCTGAATCATTAAATTCAGACATTTTTAGGTTATTGGAAAGTTATAAAGAGATAACCGTGGACAAATTAAATGGTGATGGAAGAAGGGTTAAAGTATCACATGTCATCGCAACAACCGGTCAGCCTTGCGCGGCAAAGGTGAGACGCCTGTCGCCTGAAAAGCTCGAAATGGCAAAAAAGGAATTCGACATTATGTTAAGTCAGGGCATATGTCGTCCTTCGGACTCAGAGTGGTCGAGCCCATTACAGTTGGTTAGGAAAAAAGATGGCTCATGGCGGCCGTGCGGCGATTACCGTACGCTAAACGCACAAACCAAGCCGGACAGATATCCTATTCCATTTTTGACGGATTTTTCTTGCCAGTTACACAATTGCAAAATATTCTCTACTATAGACCTCATTAAGGCATACCATCAGATTCCAGTGGAAGAGCAGGATATTCCGAAGACGGCCATTTGCACACCTTTCGGGTTATATGAATTCACCAGAATGACGTTCGGCCTGAGAAACGCTGCTCAAACGTTCCAGAGATGCATCCACGCAGTAATGCGCAATCTGAATTTTTGTTTTCCGTATATTGATGATTTGCTGGTGGCGTCGCAGTCGATGGAGGAACATTTGCTGCACCTTAAAATCGTATTTGCGCGATTAAAAGAAGCAGGTTTAATCATAAACGTGAGTAAATGCGTTTTCGGTCAACCAGAAGTCACGTTCCTAGGTCACGAGATCTCGAGTGATGGTATAAAACCCTCATCGTCAAAGGTGGAAGTTATATTAAACTTTCCGAAACCCGAGACAATCAGCGGGTTGCGCAGATTTTTGGGCATGCTCAATTTCTACAGGAAATTTATCCCGAACGCAGCGCACGATCAAGCAGTGCTCAACGAGTTCTTAAAAGGAAGCAAAAAGAACGACAAGAGGAAAGTAGAATGGACAAGTGAAAGCGAAAACGCGTTTGAGCTTAGCAAAACAAAGTTAAGAGACGCAGTAATGTTGGCGCATCCTTCCTCGGAAGCGGAATTATCAGTTATGGTCGACGCGTCAGACACAGCAATCGGGGCTGTAGTACAACAGCGTTTAGCGGATGTATGGACGCCACTTGGATTTTTTTCAGTTAAATTAAATGACACACAGCGTAAATATAGCGCTTATGATCGAGAGCTCTTGGCGGCCTACAGCGCCGTCAAACATTTCAAACATATACTTGAGGGACGTTCATTCATTCTGTTCACAGATCACAAACCATTGGTGTATGCTTTACAACAAAACTTGGACAAAGCATCCCCCAGACAACGTCGTCACTTGGACTTTATTTCTCAATACACATCGGATATACGACATATCGCGGGTAGAGACAATACGGTGGCTGACGCCTTGTCGAGAATAGAGGAGTTAACTTTAGGCAGTGCCATCAATTACAGGCTAATAGCAAAAGAGCAAGAATCCGATCCTATGTTGGCTGAACTTATCGAATCAAATAAATCCCTGAAGTTACAAAAATTATTCGTATTGGGGCTGGACACTGAGATTTTTTGCGACGTTTCTACTGGTACACCGAGACCATACATTCCAGAGCAGTTTCGCCGAGGAATTTTCGACAGCGTGCATAACTTATCTCACCCAGGAATCCGCACAACTACGAAAATGGTAGCAAAGAAATACGTGTGGCCAGGAATGAACAAAGATGTTAACGCAATGGCAAAAGCATGTGTCGCTTGTCAAAGATCAAAAGTATCTAGACACGTCAAATCGCCAATAGGAGTGTACGCTAATGCAAGCAAACGATTTGATGAGTTCCACTTGGACATCATTGGTCCTCTTCCACCATCAGAAGGCAACAGGTACTGCATTACACTAATTGATAGGTATACGCGTTGGCCCGAGATTATACCTGTAGCGGATATAAAAGCTGACACGGTAGCAAACGCGATAATCAAAGAGTGGATTTGTCGTTTCGGCATCCCGGTTAGCATTTCAACGGATCAAGGCTCCCAGTTCGAGTCATTACTGTTTACGGAGCTGGCTAAGGTACTTGGGTTCAAACACAAGCGAACTACCGCTTATAACCCCGCATGCAACGGGATGATCGAGAGATTACATCGGACGCTGAAGGCTGCAATCATGTGTCAAGGTAACGCACAATGGACCAAGACACTTCCGTTAATAGCATTAGGGTTACGAACAGCGTATAAAGTCGAGTTGAGAACCTTTGCAGCAGAACTGGTATATGGCGAGAGTTTGAGGTTACCAGGTGATTTTTTCGAAACAAGCAAATCGAACATAACACCATCAGAGTTTATAATTGGGTTACGAAGGCATTTCAAGAGCATCCAACCCACTCCAGCTTCTAGACACGTCAAAGATAGCACGTTCATTTTCAAAGATTTGAAGGATTGCACTCACGTTTTTGTTAGAACCGATGCGCTAAGGGCAGCATTGCAGCGGCCGTACGAAGGGCCATATCAAATTATTCGGCGTAGTGACAAATATTTTACAGTCAAAATTAAGGAGAGGACTGTAAACATCTCAATTAACAGGTTGAAGCCATGTTTCATAATACGGGAGGAGCCTCACGAGATCAACGCAAAGCCAGTACCACAAACAGTGGATACGTCACAGGAAATAGGACAGCAACAAACGGTCACGAAAAAAGTGACATTTAGCAATCCGATAGAACCGCCAGCACAGCCGGTCCATAACCAAACAAGATCAGGACGGCAGTCAATACGCCCAGCTAAGTTCCTGGAGTAGCGTTCACTTCGCTCACTAGGAAGGGGGTAATGTGGCGACGCAATGAAGTAGTCAACAGTAACAGTGCCAGTGTTTAACACGATTGGCATCAGCTGTCATATTTGCGGTGCGCAGCCCATTGAAGTTTCGTCGTCACCCGGCATACGAATAAAATAAAATAAAAAAAGTCGATCAGACAGTCGATATAAAGTAGTAGAAGGTTAAAGAACTACAAAAAGTTTAATCAAAAATTTACACGACACGTTTCGTTTGGCGACGCCATTTTGAGTTTAGTTCTTTTGTAAAAAATTGTATTTCAATTAATATCAAATTCATTAATTTAAAAATAGTTGACAGTGTGGACACGATCGTATACTACGTATCGTATTTCTGTATATAAAATATTTATTAAATAAAGTAAATTCAAATAATATTTTCATTCAAAGTTTTGGGTTTCGTGGAAGCATAGGCGGTGCCGATTGATATCAAGCCGGAGTACGTTAACCTAAAATATAATTGGTTGGACAGTTTTATACCCCCCCCCCAAAAATGTGCCAATTTCATGAATTATGTTCTTGATTTCAGGCGAAAACTATTTGAGGTGGCGTAGGTTACTGTCAGCCATTTTGCAGGCGCTTGCAATAAACGGTATATATGTATTTTTTTAACGGGTTATTATATATGTATTTTTATTTAACGGGTAAGTATATATTTTTATTTTTCTTCGAACTTTTCACTTCTAATAATTTATTTTATTTCAGGTAAAAAAGTATAAAAAGGATTTCGAGCTCACCTTGAGCATAGTTAAGTTTAAATGAAATGACATTTGTGCTTTTGCCAATATATTTTATCAAAATTTACTTTAAATATTTTACAGTGGCCGATATTGCTGTGCGTAGTGTACTGACAGATATGATGTGTAAAGGTGAAGTGCTACTAAGCTTCATTACCGAGACCGGCGAAGTAAAATTACCGCCTATGTATTAATACATGCATATTAAATAATGTTACCAATTTCATGAATTTTCATGTTCTAGATTTCAGGCAAAAAATATTTGAGGCGGCGTGGATTACTGTCCGCCATTTTGCACGCACTTGCAATTAACGGGCAAGTATATACGTATTGTTTATTTAACGAGTAAGTATATATGTATTTTTATTCGAACTTTTCACTTTTAATAATTTATTTTATTTCAGGTAGAAACATTATAAAAAGGATTTCGAGCTCACCTTGTGCATAGTTAAGTTTAAATAAAATGACTTTGTGCTTTTGCCATTTTTTTTTATCAAAATTCACTTCGCTATTAATTTTCATGACCGAGACCGGCGAAGTGAAGTTGGTCAGCCAGTCGAGAGAGGGGGGTACATGTTCACACTGCTAATGTCCGCATTATTTAGCGACAGCATCAAACTAATGCGTCGAGACAAAATTCGTGGGCGAGTCGATGGTAAATAAGCCGTTTGTCATCAAAAATTCCAATTATTGGAATTTTTGGCCTTGAAATCATTTGTAGCATTCGCTCTCTATGGGCATCGATAAGTGCGTTACAGTAATCATATTAATATGTGTTGCGAACGATTGGCCATGGGCATGTGGGCTTATATATTTTTTTCTCTTTTGTTGTTGCGAGGAAAATATTCGTCGTTTAAAATTTTCTTTTCTTCCCTACAATCGCCGCCACACTATGCTATCTTGGAGTTTAACGATTGCAGCTCGAACGAGACTATCAGAACCCGGGTGGATTTCGACGATTCTTCCCATCAACAACTTTGATGGAGGGCACCTCTCATATTTCAGGAGTACCAATTGGCCGACAGCCAAGTTGGCCCGTTTATTTAAGCATTTTGGACGTTGTTGAAGGCATGGCAGGTATTAATTAGACCAGATTCTCCAAAAATGTTGCTAATAATATAATATTCGGCGCGGCAGACCATTGCGGTCCAAGGCATGGCTTCTCGCAACCATTTGTGTTGAGCATGTATATTTTTGCACACACACGGGGGGGCCCTACAATTTAATACCGGATTCGAACGGCGAATTGAGAAGCTTTCCGTGACAAGTTATTACTCTCGGACGTTTTTCAGACTGTCGCGTGGGACACCGTGAAAAATACTTTTCGTGTTACTGGGATTTGAACAACGAACCTCCTGCTCAGAATTCCATATTCTTATCCACTGAACCACGGCGCCCACACAAAAAAAATTTATTTGGTACATACGCTGAATTTTGGTTGATAGTGGTTGAGGTAGTTTGCGTTCATCTTCAATAGTGATGGTTCTGGTGTGGTGATCAGTGATTCTCCCATCAGAAAATGTCATGGGTTGAGCACTGTGCGGTGTTCAGGATCGTCCGACATCGGGCACAGTGGTCTTGAATTCAGACATGATTCGATTTGGCATACCATAACCCATGATGCGATGAAGATGATGTTTTATTGATTTGACTCCCGCTTCCCACAGACCACCAAAGTATGGCGAAGCAGAAGGGATGAAGCTCCAAGTGGTACCGTCGTCTGCTAGCAGGGTGGAGATCTCAGGATTGACATTTTTTGTGCTGTGTTGATGTAGATTCAATTGAGGACTTGAACCAACGAAATTGGTGGCACAGTCACTACAGATGTTCAATTTTTCTCCATGTGGTAAACCATTTGAAGGCAGACATGAATGCCTTGGTGCTGAGGTCAGATGCCAACTTCAAATGTAGCGCCTTCGTGGGTAGGCATACGAATAGACAGATGTATCCTTTGGGATCTGCATTGCACAATCAAGTCCGTGGTGTAGTACTTGCTCTACCTCCTAGTGGTGGTCCCCGGACAACTATGTGTATAAATCCTTATATATGTAGACTAACACTGTGCTACTCTACTCCGGCAAACCCTCCGGCAGTCCCGTGAATCTGGAGTGGGTCTGCTGCTAACGCCAACAGCACGCAGAGGCCTAATTTCCTGGCACCATGTTCAACGAAGGTCAGGAATTAGAGTTGCATGGATTTCCGTATGCTATAAATATTTTAGAATACAGTAATTATAAATTACAACTTATGGACCGGCTCAACAATCGTAACTGGTTGTCATAGGGTCCCAGAACGTGGCGGACTTATGTAACAAAGAGGGTATCATTTGTGTTGCAAAATAAGAACCGCAATCAATGGCGTTACGTGCCATCCAACGCCAATCCAGCTGATTGCGCTTCGCGAGGCACGGCAACGCGGTGGTTAAAAATAAAAAAGCATTGCAAATACTGCGACGTATGCTGCGAAGTAACTTCATTTCTCAAAAAACACTCGTGAGCTATGTTCATGCGGAGAGAGACAACACGATACTGACCGCGTGTAACATTAGCTGTCATTTCAGTGTGTGGGACGTACATTGTGTAGTACAAACATTACCAGCCCACCTAAAGGATTAGCATCCTTAAGTTCTAATTTGAAGTTGTCGTTTATCGGGAGCAGGCATAATTTTACCACAGGACGTCTTAGTATTGTAACGAAGTAAGAACGGTTTTATGTTTTATATGATCGCGTAACAACATCATAAGGCCACACTACATTTTTTTGGCCCCACGTTGGGTGCCATTTTTATGTAACGAGTTCATGGTATTTTATTAAATAATCAATCGCATTACGACACAACTAATTTTCTTCTTGCTTCTGCGATTCGGTGGCGTGGGGTGGTGCGGGGTGCACGTATTGCCTCCTTGCTCGGGTCTAGCTGGTCGAAATGGGTTCTTGCACAACCCACTACATCGTTAGAAAATAAAAATTACGTGCTCGATGTACGAAGAAAATAACACAACAAAAAAAAAACAGGACCTCGGCCACCGCCTGTCAAGTGGTTTCGTTCGGGGTGGATGGCCTAAGAGCGTAAATCACCATGCCGGGAAAAGAAAAGAGAGAACAGCCATTCAAGGAGGGCGGGATATGCCAATTCTGGTTCTTCAATAATAAGTCATCGTTTATATTTTGTACTGAAGAAACAATAATTTAGGATTTCCTTTATTGAACAAAATTAAAAAAAAGTTTGATTAAGCTATTCATTCATATCATCCTCCACTTACAAACTTATATATAAAAAAATCGGACCATCGGACCAATCGGAGCAGCGTTGACGAGATTGACGTCCAGAACGGCTGAAATGGATAAAAAAAAGTATATACATTAGGCTTTAAGTATGGCCCAGGCCACACCGTTTAGTGGGTGGGAGGTTCAAGCCGGCGGTCGAACCAATTAAATTATTTTTTCTGGAAAAAGTAAGAATTCTTATATGTAGCAATATATGAAAAATCTACTATTTTTTCAAACGGGTGGCAATAAAATTCCTAGGAAATACAAATAGTTAGAAACATTTATAGGCTTAGATAACACAACAAAATCAGAGTAGAACATACTGCGGTAGGCGGTAATATCTACTCCAGAGTAGAACACACTGCGGTAAGGCAGCGTTGTAATATACAACAAATTCTCCTAAAAGGAAAGCTCCTCGCTGACCTCTGTTCTTTACGAACAAATTTTTAAAAAATAACAATCGAGTGCTTGAGCTATCACACTCATCTTGTTGTTATTACTAATATAGCAGCGGCGTCGCCGCACTCGGTATTTTTGCCATATTACCGGCGTCGCCGCACTCGGTATTTTGCCATACTATTTCCAATATAACAAGTTATCGGCGTCGCCGCACTCGATACCTTGTCATATTGTACGTCGCCGTTCACCCGAACACTGCTCCTGTGCTCCATTTTTATGGCAACAGCGAAAAGAGCAGAAGTCGCCCATCACCCCCTTTCGCAGTCTATGCCGATACTGACGTCGACGCACACGGTATTGGCCTAGAAAGCAACCAAAACCATGTCAGGACATGTTGGATACCCTGATGTCTACAGTAGTCCTTAAAAATGTTTGAAGTGAAGGCTGCTCCTCGGTCTGACACGATTCTAAACGGGTTACCAAACACCTCACTCTGGATCGTCAACTTCTTGACGGCCTCTTCACCCTTTGTGGATTTGACTGGATGGATCCACACAAACTTCGTGAATGCGTCTACAACAACGAACAAATAGTTGTAGTTCTTGTTTGTCAAAGGTAATGGCCCTAGGTGATCTATGTGCAACATGTGAAGGCGAACGTCACTCTTCTCAATGGGATTTAAGAATCCCTCGCCACTTTTCCACTTTTTCTGGCTGCTAGGATGCAAGCAACGCAGTTTTGTATGATGTTTTCCACTACTTTACTCAGATTCGGGACGAAATAGTTTTGTTTGGTGATTGCCTCTACCTTACTCGCTGCCATGTGGCCCCTCTCATGAATGCTCTGAATAATCTCACGCTGCATGATTTTTGGGACGACGAGAAGGTGATTCCAGCTACAAACTTGTAGAGCAGCTCATTCCTTACCTCGAAGTCTTTATACACTCTGGTGGATGAAACTGACAATACTCATCCTTACCCTGCGCTCGCTTCAATCTCTCGACAATGCCATCATCGACTCGCATGACCGCTGTATACCTGCTGAGCGAACGACATGCCTCATGGACGCCCCAGCACGATGTAGGATTTTGCAGTCATATTCCTGTAACATAAGTGCCCACCTCGCTACTCTTGGGCACAGGTCTCTTTTGTGCATCGTGGCCTGAAAAGCCTTACAGTCAGTGTATATTTTGAATTTAAGTCCTAGAAGATAGACACGTAGCTTTTTAACGCATCGGACGACAGCTAAAACCTCGTTTTCGTAGCTAGTGTAATTCTTCTCGGCTGGAGACGTCTTGAAGCTCAAATAGAACACGGGGTGGAAGCTTCCCTCGTGCTTCTGAAGCAAAATTCCTGCGTACCCCAACATGCTGGCATCTGTGTGCAATTCCGTTTCCAGCGCTGGATTGAATAATTTTAGCACAGGTTCTTCACTTAGCAAATCTTTGAGAGCTGCAAATGCTGCAATCGGATCGGCTTCAAAGCGGAATGATACGTTTTTGATAGTCAGGTCCGCCATTGGTTTTGCGAAATTGGCGTAGTTGGGCATGAACTTCCTGAAGAATCCAGTTAGTCCGAGAAAACTTTGCACTTGTTTTATGTTGGTGGGTCTGGGAAACCCCTTGACCGCTTTCAGCTTACGGACGGCTTAATGCTGCCATTTTCGACCACATGACCTAGGAATTCCACTCGTCTGCTTAGAAAGTTGCACTTTTCCCATTTGACAACCAGCCCGTTATCCTCGGCGACCTTCAGTACTTCGATCAGCTTCTTCATGTTCTCGTTCTCATCCTCCGCAGCGATGATTATGTCATCCAAGTACAGCAACAAATAATTTCAGCGCATCAAATCTCGGAAAATCGTGTTTATGAAACGTTGAAATATGGACGGCGAATTACATAATCCGAAAGGTACTTTTGTAAATTCGTACTGTCCGTTTGGCGTGATAAATGACGTATATTTTCTGCTATCCTTGGCAACGTTCACATGGAAAAACCCATTGCGGAGATCCAGTGTTGTAAAAACCTTCGCACTATACAGTTGTTCTAGAACATCCTCCATCACCGGTTGTGGGTACCTGTCTTTAATAATTTTAGTATTGAGCTTCCGGTAATCCACGCACAATCTCGTCTTCCCATCTCTTTTCTTGACTAACACTATTGGGTTGGAAAAATCTGACCGGCTGTGTTGCATGATCCCTTCTTCAAGCCACTCATCAATTTGATCGTTGACAATTTGTTTTTCCGGTTCTGCCAATTTTCTTGCCTTCTGATTTCTCATCCAGCAGTGTTATACTCATTTCGATGCAGGAATTTTTCATCGTCTTGGGGGAATACTTGGAGATAATGCTGTGTATCTCTTCCCTAAAAACGTCGTCACCTACGCGCAATTTTGTTTCATCGTGCTCTTCGTCCATTACTTCAATATTGAAGATGTAATTTTCCTCCAGTTCGTGTGCACTCTCGCTCTCTGGTGGCAATGGAGATTTTTCTTGTTTTCTGATGCTTACTATTTCTCCTTGGCTAATTATTAATTCGACGCCTTTGATAAAATCTTTTCCCAATAGAATTTGATCAGGTAGCCAGTCGTCTGGAATAACCTGAAAACGTATCCAATAGTCAACACCATCGATCTGCAGCTTGAGCGGAAACGATCCAAGTGTCTGTCGTGGGGCACTGCCAAAACCTCTTTCCATCATTCCCGGTCGACTCATCGCTTCTGGACTAATTTTTTCTTTTAGCGACTTGTGCATCACCGACACATCGCTGCCGCTGTCAATAAAAGCCGTGTAATTTCTTCCGGCAATGATAACTGGCACATTATTTCCATCTGAGCTGATTCGTTGGATTTTCTGGACACCCCTGGTGTTCACCTACTCCTTAACTCTGTCTGGACAATTAGACAATACATGCCCAAACAAGTTACATTTGAAACACTTTACTCCTTTTCCCTTGTCTGGACAATTCTGCACGATGTGCGACAGAGCTCCGCAGTTATGGCATCTCCTGTTTGGTGCATTAAATCGTCCCGCATTAGTTCTTAGTGCACTGGTAGTTCTACTAACATCTGTCCTCTGCTGTGGCATCTGCCTGTGCATCTTTTGGTACCATTCCATTTTCCTCTTCAGTTCATCTACAGTGATTGCTTCGTACATGATTATTTTGTTGTTAACAGAATCAGGAATTCCAGCTATTATGTACTCGATAATAGAAGATTCATCAATTGTTTTTCGGCGAGCCGAACCATGGCGTACAGATATTCAAGTAGAGTTTCTGAGCTTGTCTTCTTTCGTTTCTCCAGCATCCGGTAGATCTCAATTGCGGACGGCTTCTTTCCGAATTCTTTCTCCAACCGTGCCTTCAATGTTGTCTAGTTCGAAACTCCACTGGTCGCTTCTATCGCCAGCCTAGCACGCCCAGCGAGCTGAGTACTCGGTACCACGTTAGCACTTTTAGTGCAAACATGCAAACCACACCAACGCTGCACACGGCGACGAATATGATGACTACCTTGGTCATCGACATGTTGTTCTATATTTTCCTGGAATGCATGATTGCGAGTTTTATACGCGAACAATTGGGTCAGCGCGACGATAGCATGTGAAATACTAACCTCGCGCTGCGGACGCCCGACGATGCGACGATGACTAGAAAGAATGAAATAATAGATGGCAAGAATTTGTTTGTCATATTACTTGCCTCATTAGTGCATGTGTCAACGACACTATTCAAATGAAAATTTACAATGACAAAGTAACCTAAATAACTTATCCTACATACATATATATATACCCCGTACGACTTGAATAGTCGCATTACCGTCCGACCAGGATATATATACATACATATATATATCAACACTGTACGACTATAATAGTCGTATCACCGTCCGACCAGCATTTATTTAAGTATACATATATATATACACCAGACGACTAGAATAGTCGTATCACCGTCTGACCAGCATTTATTTAAATATACATATATATCTACACCAGACGACTAGAATAGTCGTATCACGTCCGGCCAGAACATATATATACAGCAGAGCAGACAAATGTTTAGCCGAGACACCCACCAGGCAGCAGAAATTAGATTTGCGGCTATTTATTGGTGAATGCGTCACCACTGACCAAAGTCTGGACACCAACCGGGGAGTATCCAAAGTCAGAAATTTAGCAAATCTATTTTATAAAATGGCTACCTTAGAGCCCGAACTAAGCGCCTCTGCGCTTACCTACCTAGAAGTAGATCCAAGTACTTTGCAACCATTTGAATACCGACCGTCGGACGCGGACATAATGGATAAGGTACGGAAATGGAACGTGAGGTACGACGGCAGTACCAATAATCCCCTGAAATTTTTGGAACGCGTCGAAGAGTTGGCCGAATGCTACCAAGTACCTCTCGACCGCATTGTCCGTACGCTACCCGAAGGGAACGCGTTGGTGTGGTACCGGAATAACAAAGAGTTGCTAGGTACCTGGAACGCATTTAGCGAGAAACTACGCCGCTTTTTCCTACCACCACGGTTCTACACGCATCTACTCGATCGCATCTGTAGTCGCACTCAAAAAAATCGAGAAAAGGGCAAGGAATACCTAATATCGATTCAAGCCGTAATGCGTTGGCATACCTCGATGACAGTCGAAGAAAAACTTGATCGAATCTACGACAACCTGCGCCCCGACTATCGGCACTACATAAAGCGAAGAGAGTTCGCCACATTGTCCGAACTGACCACGTTAATTGAGGATTTCGAGTGCCTAATGACAGAACAGCATCCATCACGGCCCACTCAGACACCAAGTCGACCATTGCCGCTACGCCCTTCCGTTCCACCGTTCCGCCACACCGCACCACCGTTCCGACCAAATGTATCACCAGTACAACACAGTCAACCAGCGCCTCAAACCATAGCCGCTCCGTACCACCTGCCTATCGAGTCCGTTCGACCGATTTGGTCACATCAACGATGTAATATATCCGCATCAGTCACACACCAGAAACATGATGTCTTCATATCAACCCGTGACCAACGATGTAATATATCCGCACCAGTCACACATCAGAAAAGTGACATCTTCATATCAGCCCGTGGCCAACGATGTAATATATCCGGAACGGTCCCACACCAGAAATGTCACAACTCCATATCAACCGGTGGCCAACGATGTAACATATCCACACCAGTCACACACCAAAAATGTCACATCTCCATATCACCCAGTGGCCAACGATGTAACATATGCGCATCAATCACAAACCGTCACCGCATTCTATAATAAAACCGCCAAGACAGATACCGCTGTCGAATAAACCGTCACCGCTTTTAATAATAATAAAACCGCCAAGACAGATACCGCTGTCATGTAAACCATCACCACGGCTGATCACTACCCTACATTAGTCGCTGTCTTTGAATCTACAGACTCCGACCACCGCCAAAAGGATTCACGTTCAGAAGACGACTACGGGTCCAATCACCGATACCGTTCCAGAAAGTACTACCGCCCCGCTTACCGATACCGTTCCTGAAAGTACTACAACCTCAATCACCGATACCGTTCCAGAAAGTACTACCGCTCCGATTACCGAGACCTTCGCAGAAATTGCTACCACTCCGAAGTTGGCAAAAACCAATACCAGAAGTAAAACTGCAAGGACAACACCAGCACCGACCACACCACTCAACACCGAAGAGGACAACAGCTACCGCTCTGATGATGACCACCGCTACCGCCCTGTCTACCAATATATAGATTATACATATAGATTATATTATTATTAGATTATTGTATATATAAAAACGAAAAAAAAAACATTCATGAAAAAAAAAGAAAAAAATACTGAGAAAATGAAAAATGATAAATGAAAAGATAATCAAAACAAAAAAAAAAAGAAAAAAAAATATAAAATAAATGAACAAAATAAAAATAAAAATGAAAAAGTTTTAAATATGGAAAAAATTTTTTGGAACATGAAATATTATCTTTATTTATATTATTCCATTATATTCTATTACTATTCTTGATTTCTTTTGGTAGACTTAAGCCTATACGAAACATAAAATAAAAATAAAAATGGGAACAAAAAAAAAAAGAGAAAAAATAAACAACGAACCCAAACACATTTTTTTTTTCAAAGAGCAAAAACTGTTTATGTAACTCGTACCGGTGAATGGCACTAGGCAATAAAGGTCGTAGACCACCCAGAAAGAAAGAAGAAAAAAATAGAGTGACCACACCATACGAGATATAGACCTGATATTGACATATAAGATAGTAAAGCGAGCTTCTCAGCTCGCCATATGGATAGTTGTAATTAGGCCTAAAGACTGAATTATCTTAAAGGGATTTTACTTTAAAATAAACATTTTTTTCTCCTAACCCCTATGAATAAAAAAAAACTCAAAATTACACCATCGCAAGCTGAGCGCTTAAGAATTCTTTAAAAAAAAAAAAATTATACGCGACACGCGCGACGCACGACACGTGACACCCGCACCGTCACCGCAAACAAAGTCTTTAAACAAGTATTTAAAAAAAACATTTACACGCGCCACACGCGACACGTGACATGCGTCAAGTCATCGCAAGTCAAGTTTTAAAACAAGTACCTTTTTTTTTAAAAAAAAAAATTACACGCGCCACACGCGACGCGCGACATGTGTCATCGCAAGCCTAGTTTTAAAAAAAGTATTTAAAAAAAAAATGGAACGCTCCACACGCGACGCCGGGACGTGACACGCGTCACGTCATCGCAAGCCTAGTTTTAAAAGAAGTATTTTTTTGTTATGCGCATCAATCACAAACCGTCACCGCATTCTATAATAAAACCGCCAAGACAGATACCGCTGTCGAATAAACCGTCACCGCTTTTAATAATAATAAAACCGCCAAGACAGATACCGCTGTCATGTAAACCATCACCACGGCTGATCACTACCCTACATTAGTCGCTGTCTTTGAATCTACAGACTCCGACCACCGCCAAAAGGATTCACGTTCAGAAGACGACTACGGGTCCAATCACCGATACCGTTCCAGAAAGTACTACCGCCCCGCTTACCGATACCGTTCCTGAAAGTACTACAACCTCAATCACCGATACCGTTCCAGAAAGTTTATCTTTATTTATATTATTCCATTATATTCTATTACTATTCTTGATTTCTTTTGGTAGACTTAAGCCTATACGAAACATAAAATAAAAATAAAAATGGGAACAAAAAAAAAAAGAGAAAAAATAAACAACGAACCCAAACACATTTTTTTTTTCAAAGAGCAAAAACTGTTTATGTAACTCGTACCGGTGAATGGCACTAGGCAATAAAGGTCGTAGACCACCCAGAAAGAAAGAAGAAAAAAATAGAGTGACCACACCATACGAGATATAGACCTGATATTGACATATAAGATAGTAAAGCGAGCTTCTCAGCTCGCCATATGGATAGTTGTAATTAGGCCTAAAGACTGAATTATCTTAAAGGGATTTTACTTTAAAATAAACATTTTTTTCTCCTAACCCCTATGAATAAAAAAAAACTCAAAATTACACCATCGCAAGCTGAGCGCTTAAGAATTCTTTAAAAAAAAAAAAATTATACGCGACACGCGCGACGCACGACACGTGACACCCGCACCGTCACCGCAAACAAAGTCTTTAAACAAGTATTTAAAAAAAACATTTACACGCGCCACACGCGACACGTGACATGCGTCAAGTCATCGCAAGTCAAGTTTTAAAACAAGTACCTTTTTTTTTAAAAAAAAAAATTACACGCGCCACACGCGACGCGCGACATGTGTCATCGCAAGCCTAGTTTTAAAAAAAGTATTTAAAAAAAAAATGGAACGCTCCACACGCGACGCCGGGACGTGACACGCGTCACGTCATCGCAAGCCTAGTTTTAAAAGAAGTATTTTTTTGTTAAAAAAAATTGCACGCGCCACACGCGACGCACAACACGTGACACGCGTCACGTCATCGCAAGCCAAGTTTTAAAACAAGTAATTTAAAAAAAACACGCGCCACACGCGACACGTGACGCACCTCACGTCATCGCCAGCCAAACGCTTACTAATTGTTTTAAAACAAGTCCCATCAAATTCTGACTGGTAGAAGTCGCGATATACAACCGGACAAACGTACAACCCGACACACGTACGCTAGAAAAATTTTCTTGTCCTCTGATTATTAGCTTCGCCCTTCGGGCTCGCAATATGAATTGTAAAATAGAAATCTTGCATTAGTTATTAATTAGTACTTATCTAACCTGTAGTAAAATAGTTTTAGCCTATAAGTGTGTCTTACGCATTTTTGCCACCCCGAAGTAGGGGAGGAATGTAACGAAGTCGAGTAAAATCTACTTCGCCACAAACCTTATGTCTTAAAAACACTCACTGTACAAAACACGCAGTCACTCGATACATATTGCATAACCAACCAACATTGTCTATATATCACATTGGCAGCATGCGAGTGTACTCGGCCGGTATTCAGTGGGTGCGAGGTTCAAACTGGCGGTCGAACCAACTAAATTATTTTTCTCTGGGAAAAGGTTTGCCACCCGATTAATAGTATAAATTTAATAATGAACAAACAAAACAATACTTATTATAAGAAGATAATTATAAAATATTAGTAAGAATTCTTATATGTAGCAATATATGAAAAATATACTATTTTTCAAAACGGGTGGCAATAAAATTCCTAGGAAATACAAATAGTTAAGAGACACACTTATAGGCTAAGATACCACCACAAAATCAGAGTAGAACATACTGCGGTAGGCGGTAAACCTCTCTTCTTTACGAACAAAATTTTAAAAAATAACAATCGAGTGCTTGAGCTATCACACTCATCTTGTTGTTATTACTAATTGTTACGGGCGCGTATTTGTTGAAAATTTGTCAACCCTAATCCCACAACGGTTGCATGAAATGACTGCCCCCAGAATTATACAATTCTTCAAATCTGAACAACTCTGTGTTTATCTGCTGAGAAAAAGTGGTTCCAAACCGAAAAGAATTGCTTTACAGTTGGCATTATAATAAATTAAAAATATAATAAAACACGTAAAAAGCATAATAAATATTAAACACATACCCAACTTTTCCTGACAGTTGACGCCGACGTCGACGTTTTTTTTTATTGGAAATAATGCCCATTGCCTTGTAACGTTTGCGGCAACAATACCACGCAAATTCCAGAGATTTAATTTTCATTGCTTATTGTGATACTTGTGTGTGATGACTTAATGGAGAACTCATTATGCAGGACGCTCGCTCGTATAAGGCAGTGAAGTGCAGATCGATGTGGCTCAACCGGCGTCCGAGCAGATGCAGAGAAAATAAGGAACATCGATTAGGTAGCAATATTTAAAGCGGTTACCAATAAAAGTTTTTCAGTTCAGTTAAGCACTTACCCTATTAATTCTTTAACACGGCATACTTATGCACTAACTTCGGCAGTGGCGTCGGATGCTGTTTTGGCCAGGTGATGAAAATATTTGAAAAAGAAGGAAAAACAAAAGCAGAATCCCAACTTCATTAAAACAAAATTTCACTTACCTATACAATGAGATAATCCTCAGCTGACGTCGACGTCGAATGCATGTGCCGAGTGCATGTACCGGGAAAGTAAAACAAAAAATGGAAAAACAGCATTCTACGACAAACATTAAAAATGGATACGCGATATCTATTTCCCAAATGAATTTTCCTTTTGGGAAAAGGCAGAAATCGCGCCTCTATATTATAAATTTACACTTACCTGTTGATTTTTCACAACAGCAAAGTACACTATTTCCGCATGTATATAAATGCATTGAATTTTGTAAATCCATTTGTTATCAGGGCCAGGGCTGGATCTTCCCCAGCCCCATCGACACTATATTTTAAATTTGCATACGCGATGCAATTAACAAAATTAATAAAAAAAAAACTGCACAAACGAAAATTTTTAATAAACAAAAAGGTAGAAAAGGAAAAACAAACCGCACACTTTACAAACAACAACTGCTAGATTGCTTTCAACAAAAAAATAAAAATAACAACAACAACAAACACATTGGATAGACCAGAAAATGGTTAGCGATAACCAAAAAAAAATGTTTGGTTAAGAAATATTTAACCAAATTTTTATTTATAATTCTCACCACCAGAGTCGACTTTTAAAAATTATATATGGATAAGTTGGCAAACACATGAAACAAAAAATTGACCAATTGATTTGGTTAGTTTTTGCTGTTGCTTTGATTAGCCGTTAACAACAAAAAATACCTAACTCATTTTTGCTATATTGCTTTCAACAAAATGAGTTAGGTATTTTTTGTCAAATCAATTGGTAAATTTTTTCAATCAAGAAGAAATACAGAGGAGAACGAAAGCGCCTAAATCTATGCAGAAAAAAATTAGTTTTTATTATATATAATTGAGCTTTTGAAAGCTTACACCAAACTTTTAATTCTGCAAGCATTTGAGAACGAGTGAGAAGCAGTGGTTGTAAAACCTCATTCTTTTTTGAATTTTATTTCCTTCTTTTTTAATTTTCAAACAATCAGCTTAATTTTTAAATTTTTTTTAATCCATTTTATTTGTTTTTTTTTTTTTTTTAAAATTTTATTAAAATGTATGTCTATTTTGTTAACTGCATTTAGTGGTCGTATGCCTGGCGCTGAGCCTTTAGTTTGTGCCCTTTCCTTTTTTTTTAATTTTATTTTTTCATTTAGCAATTCCCCTTTAAGCAGCAACTTCTGCCGGCAGGACCCGCATTTAAAAGTGGAAGCAAGGTAAATGAATCTAAGTAAATACAAATATATTAAATTAAATTAACGGCTATTAAGGGCAGTAGAGAATATAATACAGATTCAGTTTTCATTAATTCCGTTTATTTTGTTATTTTAAATTTTCTTAAGATTAATTTGATTAATCATAGTTAAAACAGAAGTTGTATAGATACAATTAATATTGAAAAATTTGAAAATTTTTGAATTGTTTTCCTTGAAATTCTTCTTTAAAGCGAGTGATTTGTTCATGACGAGGTGTCACTGGTAAGTGACAAGGACCACCCGTCCGGCGAGCTTAGCCGAGCAACCGCGAGCGTGTCGCGACGTCCTTGCCAGTGGCAGAACCCCTAGTGGGACCTCGGTCCAAAACAAATGGCGTCCAACGGTAATTAGCTTTAGCCATTGTTTCTTAAAGGACAGGAATTTCCGAAAGGAATTTCCTGGCTTTTGATAAACGATGGCAGTAGCATTTTTCCCTTTTTATCCCTTTTAACGTAGCTTACATAAATTTTATAATTTTATTAACCCTTTTTTCTAGTTTTTAATAATTTCCTTTTAATTAACTTTTACAATTCCTTTTTCCAAATCGTTCTCATTCCCATTTTAATTCCCAATGATTCCCATCCCAAAACTACCTTTATATCAGGACAGGACAGAAAGTATTAGGACATCGGCTGCTCTTCGGGCGAGTTGGCAATCCCAATTCGAGGATTTTTTACAATATGGAATTTGGTGGTGCCGACTCGTTTGAGGACCAAAGCAGCCGAGGTCAGCATTCGGCAGGCCAGTGAATTAGGAGCCCGACTCCGATTCGCTTTACTGCCGAATGGACAAAGACATGACAGGGGTGCAGTGGACAGCCGTTACCACAAGTGCAATTAGCACAGGCAAACGTGGGTTCACTGCTCCTTTTCTGTAGAGGTTCTTCTTATTCTTGGCGGTTCGGCCTCGCCACAAAGGCTCCATGCCTTTCCATGCTTTGAGTTGCGATCCGCCGGAATGAGACGAAACCTCTACAGACGATGAACGACTTTCCACAAAATCGTCAAGGTAACCGACTCCGACTTGACTTACGAGACTAAGACACAACTACAGAGAACGGAAGCGTTAGATGCGTTCACGGGGTAGAGGCCCTAGCTACATACCAGTCTATTAAAAATTCCAATTTAATTTTTTAAAAAAAAAAAAACATTTGAGGAAGTAAAGATTAAAACTCCAATCAATTTGTTCTCCAAATTCAAATCAAAATCCAAAACAATCAATTTTTTTAAAACTTGTTTATTTAGATAATAATTCTACGGTAAAGAACAAGTTGAGTTTTCCCTTTAAAATGCCTAGCAATAGGAAAACTGGGGCTATTCCCAAGGACCTTCCTGGCATAGGGCAGGGCTTGCGAACGAGGCAAAGGACTCGTGAGCTCCTGGATCATAGAGACACTCATGATCAAAACTGTAGCCAGTTAAATAGGCAGGGAACCGAGCGTCAGAATGATTTCGCGCTAGGCCAAAATGAGGAGCCTGCAGAAGAAATTAATCGCCGGAAAATAGCTCCAAGCTCGATAATTGGCACAAGACCCAACGAAACTACGTTAAATAAAAGCAGGCAAATAGACGTAGGGCAAGGCAATGGAGAGGGTATTTTTAATAACCTAACTGATCAAAACAATTTCGACATGGAACATGACGATAAAGAGGCTACAGCAGATCCAATCCCTGGTAAGGCTCAAAGAGCTGTAGCGCCAGACGTAAGCAAGGATCTGGTGAATCTTATTCAGGAGGCAGTCTCGGGCGTGGTCCAAAGGGACCAAATAAAATTGAGTTCTATTTTCGCAAAAAAAACTAGAAGAAATAAACACCAGCCCGAACCAGAAGCTAGAGATGTTGTCTCACACTTGACTTCAACAAAATTATGGGGGGAATAGGCGTGCTCCTCAAGGGTCTACCCCTACGATGCAACCCCCATTGAGACACACCCAGACCCAGAATGAAAGGCTACCAACCAACGAGAACTCTACCGGCATCGAACTTCCACGTCCAAAGTGTGATCTACACAAGTGGAGCATAAAGTTCGATGGGACAAGAAAGTCAATGCCGGTAGAGAGCTTCATTTTCCGCATCGAAACGATGCAGCGGAGATTAAACGTCGGCGAAGAACAACTGTTCAATCAATTCCACTATCTCCTGACCGGTGTAGCTGAACGTTGGTATTGGCAGTTTCTAGAGGAACGCGCAAACGATCCATTCCTAAACTACCATGATCTTAAGAGGGAGTTATTGCGGCAGTTTAGGGCATGAGATCATGAGATCTGACCATGAGATCATGCGGGAGATCATGGACAGGAAGCAAATGCCAGGCGAGAGTTGTGACGACTTCTTTTCAAGCGTCAGTGCGATGGTGTTCCAAATGAGGAATAGATTGCCAGAAGGGTAACTAGTCACAATTCTCCGCCAGAACCTCCGAGAGAAAGTGGCCGCGTTGATATTTGGGTTCTCTCTGTTTTCTTTCTCTGATTTAGTGTCAGCCTGCAGCCAGGCAGAAAAACACTTCAGTATGAGGAAAAACCGGTCTAAAGGTAGACCAATCAACGAGCTCCAGACAACCGAAGATAAAGATTATGACAGTGAGGATGAAGTTAAAAACAGTATAGAGGCAATAACTACGAAGTACAATAAAGATAAAGAGATGACAATAAATAAAAATAGTAATACCGGTAGTAACAATGTTGTTTGTGATGATGTCCGTAGGCAGTGTTCGTATCATTTTCATTCCCTCGTATGTTTTCAATGTGGTGAACCTAATGTGCCTGTTTTGTTATGTCCAACATGTAAAGCGTGTGCGGAAAACTTGACGAAGGGTGATGCATCCGGGAGCCTTCGCCCAGCAAGCAAGGTCCCGGAGAGCCAGAACCTGAAGTAATTAAAATTTTACAACGATCAAAAATTGAAATTAAAGAGGGTGAGAGTACACAGACAATACCAATAAGAAAAAGTCTCCACCAGCGTATCATCGACTACGAACAGGCCCGAAAAAGGATCTTTTCTGAAAATCCGAATCTAGATGAGAGAAAGAAGAAAATTTTTATTAAAATCAAGAGATTACGAGAAAAGTTTGCTTTAAAAAGAAACAGGTTTAAGGACATAGAAGCAACTACTTTACAGATAGATGAAGACAACCGACCATATGCTAGGGTCAAACTGATAAATGAAGCAATGTTAGGACTTTTGGATAGTGGTGCTTCAGTCAGTTGCTTAGGGAAAGACGCAATTAAATTCATCAAAGACAACGACTTAAAATTAAAGACGATAAATTCCAATATAGGAACAGCGGACGGAAATAAACAAAAAAATATAGGCATTGTGACCATTCCAGTCACATGAAAAAGCCGGACTGAAAATTTAGAGTTTTATGTTGTGCCATCTTTACAGCAATCTCTTTATCTGGGATTGAACTTTTGGAGAACTTTTAAGGTCGCTCCCAACATTATATCCGAGATCGATGTTTTGGACACGACGACAACGGACCCAATGATGCGGGTTCTCTCACCGGCACACACGGAGGCTTTAAAAGCGGTGAAAAACAAGTACCCGTCCTACACGAGACTTGGCCTCGGTACGACAAGCCTAGAGGAACATGTGATCGAGACCGCCGAAGTGGAGCCGATCAAACAGAGGCACTACCCAGTGTCTTCGGCGATCCAAAAGCTTCTCTTCGACGAGCTCTATCGCATGATTTCTCTGGAAGAGATCGGCTAAAATAGGTTCTGCCTAGACTCACGCAAAGTCAATGCGGTGAAGAAAAAGGACGCGTACCCGTTGCCCCACATAGAAGGGTTGTTGAGCCGCCTACAAGACACTCGATTCATTTCGGGGATCGACCTGAAGGACGCCTTCGGGCAAATCCCGTTGGAGGCGAAGTCCAGGGAGAAAACAGCCTTCACAGTCCCTGGGCGGCCACTGTACCAATTTACAGTGATGCCATTTGGACTGTGCAATGCTGCCCAGAGAATGTGTCGGCTTATGGACAGGGTGATACCGTCAAGGCTCAAGGATAATGTTTTTGTGTACCTTGACGATCTCCTTGTCTGCTCTCCGGACTCCGAAAGCCATATGGGTTTGCTAGAGGACGTCGCGGGATGTCTTCGAAAGGCTGGCTTAACAATCAATGTAGAAAAGAGCAATTTTTGTTGCAAAGAAATAAAATACCTTGGATACATTGTGGGCGACGGGTGCATTAGGACGGATCCAGTAAAAGTTGCGGCAGTGAAGGAGTTTCCGGTTCCAAAGACTCCGAAACAACTCAGGCGGTACTTGGGAATGACGGGATGGTACCGCAGGTTCATCCCAAACTTTTCATCGATGACTGCTCCAATGACGGATTGTCTGAAAAAAGGCAAAGACTTTAGAATGACTGACACGGCAATTAAAGCATTTGACGAGCTCAAACAGCACTTGATTACAGCGCCGATTTTGGCTAATCCAGATTTTTCAAAACATTTTTACATCCAATGTGATGCATCGACAACGGGCGTCGGTAGTGTCCTTTTTCAGATCGACACAGAAGGAAGAGAGAGGCCAATAGCCTACATTTCACAAAAGCTCAACTCTGCACAGAGGAACTATAGCGTCACTGAGTTAGAGTGCTATGCGGCAGTCCTCAGTGTCCAAAAGTTCCGTGCTTACGTTGAATTGCTACCTTTCACTATAATAACTGACCATGCTAGCCTAAAGTGGCTGATGTCGCAAAAGGACCTGTCTGGTCGATTGGCCAGATGGAGTCTAAAGCTACAAGCATTCAATTTCTCCATTGAACACAGAAAGGGCACTCAAAACGTTGTTCCTGACGCTCTCTCCCGAGTGCATATGGAGGAGCTCACCCCAGAAGTAGACCGACTTGATGTTGACCTTGGCTCCCCACAATTTTCTTCGGAAGAATACGAGGAGGAATACGTTGGGCTTGCGACTCTCCAGCTGCAGGACATGGAGGCATCCATAAGACTCTCTACAAGTTAAGACAGAAGTATTTTTGGCCGGGAATGACAATTGGCGTTAACAATTTGATTAAGGACTGTGATACATGCAAGTGCAATAAGAGCACAAATAGGACAAACAGACCTCCAATGGGTACACGGACATTGACGGAAAGACCATTCCAAAGGTTATACGTAGACTTTCTGGGACCCTATCCCAGAACGAAAAATGGCAATACCCAGATTTTTGATTAAGGGTATGCGGTCTACTCGCCGCAGGCCAATGCCTCAGAACGTGTGAACCGTAGCGTACTGACTAAGATCCGTTCGTACCTTGGAAGCGACCGATGCGACTGGGACAAGCATGTTAGCTTTGCGGCATTCTCACTGCGAAGTGTTGCGCACGAAGCTACGAGGCTAGAGCCGTACTATGCTGTCTTCGGCTTCCAAATGGCACAGAACGGATCCGCTTTTGACATCATACGACGGTTAAACGACATTAAACATTCGATCGTCAAAATTTTAGAGACAAAGGACAAACAGCAAGTCATAAGAGACGAGATATCTAAGAATCTAAAAAAGGCACACGACAAAGGAGAAAAGAAATATAATTTAAGAAGCCGAGACATTAAATACAGAGTTGGACAAATCGTATATAGACGCAACTTCAGACAAAGTGACAAGGCAGCAGGCTATAATGCAAAGCTGGGACCGAAATTAATCAAAAGCATTATATTGAAAACGATAGGAAATTCATTATACGAGGTAGGAAATGTGACTGGAAAAAAATTAGGCATTTTTCATGCCAAAGATCTCTTTGTCTTGTAGTTTTAGGTATTAAGGGAACTGTCGATTTATTTTATTTGATTATTTATTACATTTATTTATTTATTTGATTCTAGATTATATTTATTTATATATATGATTATATATTTATTTATTTATTTATTATATATATTATATATTCATATCTACCCTATAAAAGTCTGTGATATTTAGGTCCTAGACCGATTATGTGCAATATTTTCTTACAGATTAGAAATTGTAATCTGTGGTATTTTATTCTAAAATGACGATTTTATAAACCTATTTATTTTAACTTTTATGTATTTATTATTTTGAACGATTTTATAGGTATAACTTATTATTGTGTTGACGATAGACATGGTCATTGAACTTTAGAATACGTAGTAAAGAGAAAATTAGAGCAAGAGCAGAGTTCAGGGAGTAGGCCCTTGCCCCACGTTAGGCAATACGCTCGCGGAGACTCTTCTTAAAGGTACACTTATATGTATAACGTCTAAGTTAAATTACATCTAGAATATCAGTTGCAAAATTACTACCTTATACGCTTTCCTTTTTTCAAATTCTCTATATTAACTTCGCATGCACGTGGCTGGCTGGCTGGTCAGATTTTCTGATCAATTTTTAGCCCACTTCCCATGGTCCGATTTTATTGAAATTTTGCACACATGTATATTTCCGGTGACAATACTATCTATTAAAATTTGAGGCATCTCGGACCTCGGGTTCGGGGGGCTCCCATACAAATATTTTACAAAATTTACCCGATTTTCTTTAAATCTTGTACACATGTGTGTCATCGATGGAAAACACTTTTTGTAAAAATTTGGAGCGATCGGCCCCTTGGGGACCCCAATATACAATTTTTAAATATCGCTATATCGCATCAGATCGCGGCAAAGTCCGAGCTCTGTGCTTTGTGAGCAGCGCTGTTCGCTGCCGCTGCGTAATTTGGTGGAAGGCACACAGTGTGTGTTTGTGTGTGTGTGTATCTCCGATTAGAGAATTTACAAGAAAAATTTTAATTTTTATGGGTTGTTTTTTTACGTTCTATTTTAACTCGTGACCAATCATAAAATAGAGACGAGCCTGTTACGGGCGTGTATTTGTTGAAAATTTGTCAACCCTAATCCCACAACGGTTGCATGGAATGACTGCCCCCAGAATTATACAATTCTTCAAATCTCAACAACTCTGTGTTTATCTGCTGAGAAAAGTGGTTCCAAACCGAATGGAATTGCTTTGTTCTCAGCGGTATACAGTTGGCATTATAATAAATTAAAAATATAATAAAAACACGTAAAAAGCATAATAAATAATAAACACATACCCAACTTTTCCGGACAGTTGACGCCGACGTCGATTTTTTTTTTATTGGAAATAATGCCCATTGCCTTGTAACGTTTGCGGCAACAATACCACGCAAATTCTAGAGATTTAATTTTCATTGCTTAGTGTGATACTTGTGTGTGATGACTTAATGGAGAACTCATTATGCAGGACGCTCGCTCGTATAAGGCAGTGAAGTGCAGATCGATGTGGCTCAACCGGCGTCCGAGCAGATGCTGAGAAAATAAGGAGCAATATTTAAAGCGGTTAGCAATAAAAGTAATAAATTTTCAGTTAAGCACTTACCCTATTAATTCTTTAACACGGCATACTTATGCACTGACTTCGGCAGCGGCGTCGCATGCTGTTTTGGCCAGGTGATGAAAATATTTGAAAAAGAAGGAAAAACAAAAGCAGAATCCCAACTTCATTAAAACAAAATTTCACTTACCTGTACAATGAGATAATCCTCAGTTGACGTCGACGTCGAATGCATGTGCCGAGTGCATGTACCGGGAAAGTAAAACAAAAAATGGAAAAACAGCATTCTACGTCAAACATTAAAAATGGAGACGCTTTATCTATTTCCCAAATGAATTTTCCTTTTTAGAAAAGGCAGAAATCGCGCCTCTACATTATAAATTTACACTTACCTGTTTATTTTTCACAGCAGCAAAGTACACTATTTCCGCATGTATATAAATGCATTGCATTTTGTAAATCTATTTGTTATCAGGGCCAGGGCTGGATCGTCCCCAGCCCCATCGACACTATATTTTAAATTTGCATACGCGATGCAATTAACAAAATTAATATAAAAAAAACTGCACAAACGAAAATTTTTAATAAACAAAAAGGTAGAAAAGGAAAAACAAACCGCACACTTTACAAACAACAACAATAAATAAACTACTGACCTATTGACTGTCTTACATCTGTCAGTCTGACAACAGAAAATACACTCGTCTTCAGCAATCGAGTATTACTCGTTGTATTATCTGTTTGTCTAAACTCTCCACGCGATGAACCGCGATCGTTTTGACACACAGATGGAGCTAGAGAAATATAAATCGAAATAAGATCGTAAATAATAATCTGGATATTTATTTAATTTTTTTTGTGCAATACTGGTTGGTGTGCCAGATAATTATTATAAGGGCTGTATGTTTTCTTTGTTTCTTTGTTCAATGTTCAATGATCTGTTCAAATAAAAATAAAGGACTAGATCAAACAAGTTAGAACGGATAAATAACAAATACAGACAAAGAAAGAAATAGTTGGTGGAAAAGAAAAGAGAAAGAAAGGTGGGCGATGGGATCGAAATATTTTAGCGCCATAAAATTGACTTGAAAAATCAAAATAAGATAGCGACCTTGGCCGGCCGACAAAAAGGGACAAACATATAGAAAAAATAAGAAAAATTAGAAAAATAGAAAGGGAAGGAGAAAGATGTTCGCGCCAAAAATCGTCCGAGAATGTTCGGCGATAAGTGGGTGGGTTTTGGTTAACTGGTAGACAAAGAAAAAGGCAGTCGATTTTGAACTACCCGCAAGGAGAGTACCTAAGAGTAAAAGGCTAACGATAAGATTAAAAAGATCGGTTCTGAAACAGTATAAAGTAAAAGACCACCATTTTTCAAATAAATGAAATTAAAAGTCAAAAAACTACAATTTTTTTTAAGAATTTGAGTAATGAGGATAGTGTCGGGGCGCGATCCAATTCTGAAAAGCGTCGTGGAAAGAACCACCAAATTCTTTAGTGAATTAAAATTAACACCGAAATTTAAAATTTCAAAATTTTCAATTTGCACTAGCAGTGTTAATGTGATATATAAATTCTAAAAGCGTCGTGGAAAGAACCACCATTTTTGTTAAGTGAACTAAAATGAACACCGAAATTTAAAATTTCAAAATTTTCAATTTGCACTAGCAGTGTCAATGCGCTAAATGAGTTTTAAAAGACGTATTTTACAAGTGCAAGCCATCAGAGGAGAAACCATATATTGTTTCGAAAGGAAAGTGCCACCACACAGGGTTTGAATCCCACTTTCAGCAAAGATCCAACTTTTTTTTACCGACAAATTTAAAAAAGGTAAAACTTAGCGAATTTCATATATATGATCAAGAAGAAATACAGAGGAGAACGAGAGCGCCTAAATCTATGCAAAAAAAAGTAGCTTCTATTATATATAATTGAGCTTTTGAAAGCTTACACCAAGAGACTTTTTAATTCTGCAAGCATTTGAGAACAGTGAAGAAGCAGTGGTTGTAAAACCTCAATTTATTTTGAATTTTATTTCCTTCTTTTTTTGTTTTAAATTTTCAAACAATCAGTTTAATTTTTAAATTTTTTCTTATCTATTTTATTTGCTTTAATTTCATTTTTTTTTTAAATTTTATTAAATTACATTAAAACTTTAAACGTATGTTCATTTTGTGACTGCATTTAGTGGCCGTATGCGTGGCGCTGAGCCTTTAGTCTGTGCCCTTTCCTTTTTTTTACTTCATTTTCCCATTTAGCAATTCCCCTTTTAGCCGGCAGGACCCGCATTTAAAAGTGGAAGACAAGGTAAATGAAACTAAGTAAATACAAATATATTGAATTAAATTAACGGCTATTAAGGGCAGTAGAGAATATAATACAGATTCAGTTGTTCATTAATTCCGTGTTTTTTTTATTTTTATTTTAATTCTCCTAAAAATTGATTTAATTGATCATAGTTAACCATAGTAATCATTGAGATACAATTAATGTTGAAGTATATGCAAAATTTTTGAATTGTTTTCCTTGGATTTTTTTTTTTTGGCGAGTAAATACTCATTAATAAAATTATAACGTATGAGAACCAGCTGAGATTTTTATTGTCTTTGCCTGGCGGGTTGAAGATACCTCAGTTTGAGGCCCTTCTAATTTTGCTAATCCAAATAGGTTGTAGCAACTATGCAGGGCTTAATTGAATTAGCAAGGTATGTGGCTGGGATCAGTGATCCCCGTGTAAGTATCCGACGTTCCGCCAAAAATGACTGTAAATGACTGACTGACTGGTGACACAGACAGATGGACAGACCTCAGTCGGTCTAGTCCTTGACGATTTTGTGAAGCTTCGGTACAGGTGTAACGAGGTCATTCCTTACTTAGTTTTAGTTTAGATTTAAGAATTCCCTTTTTTTTTGTGAAGTACAAATTTTATACAAAAAAAAAGGAACATACCTTTTTTTAAATTAGTTTTAATGTAGGAATATTTAGTTTAGCATAAGTTTCAAAGAAGGAATGACCTGCTTGCACCTGAATCGAAGGACTCTTCCTTGTATCCATTCCTCCTCCACAAAGTTTCCCTATTAATTCCCACCCTTTCCTTTTATAGACACGATAAATACAATTTTTGTTCATGTCGAGGTGTCACTGGTAAGTGACAAGGACCACCCGTCCGGCGAGCTTAGCCGAGCAACCGCGAGCGTGTCTCGACGTCCTTGCCAGTGGCAGAACCCCTAGTGGGACCTCGCTCCATAACACATCGGAACAAGCTTATGGGGCAGCGGTGTATCTACGGTCAACATATAAGCAACCCAATAGCGTCACGTCTCAGGAGAATCCAGCTGACCTACTATCACGAGGAATATCATCGGCTAGCTTTATGTCATGTAATATGTGGCTTTATGGACCATTCTTTCTGCATGGAAATGAGTCATCATGGCCCCGACCATTCGCAAAGGAGCTAGAAACACCATCCGACTTAGAAAGAAAATGGAAACATATCGTCGCTGTAGCCCTAACACAAAGTTCCACACAAATAATTGATCAAATAAAACATCGTAACTCATTCTCGTTTCTACAACGTACGATTGGTTACGTTCTTCGATTCATTCGAACAACCAGGAAAATCGATACAACACCAGTAAGGCAAACAGCATTATCACCTCAGGAACTCAACGAAGCCCTTATGGTAATTGTACAAGAAATACAACAATCAGAATTCGGCAAGGAAATACAGGATCTTAAGAGTCACAATGGCTTGTGCAGATCTAGCTCACTGACCAGCGTAGTGCCATTTTAAGACGAAAAAGGAACTTTACGACTTGGAGGCCGCTAGAAGCCACATCGATTTCTTTCGATGCAAAACACCCGATGTTGATTCCATACAATGAATCTATAAAAAAATTGCTATTTAAAATGAAGCATGATGAAAATGCTCATTGTGGGCCACAGAAACTGTTATCCATTTTGAGACAACAATTTATGCCCATCAAAGGAAAGGTAAAGGCGCATACGCGATGCAATTAACAAAATTAATAAAAAAAAACTGCACAAACGAAAATTTTTAATAAACAAAAAGGTAGAAAAGGAAAAACAAACCGCACACTTTACAAACAACAACTGCTAGATTGCTTTCAACAAAAAAATAAAAATAACAACAACAACAAACATTTTGGATAGACCAGAAAATGGTTAGCGATAACCAAAAAAAAATTTTTGGTTAAGAAATATTTAACCAAATTTTTATTTATAATTCTCACCACCAGAGTCGACTTTTAAAAATCATATATGGATAAGTTGGCAAACACATGAAACAAAAAATTGACCAATTGATTTGGTTAGTTTTTGCTGTTGCTTTGATTAGCCGTTAACCACAAAAAATACCTAACTCATTTTTGCTATATTGCTTTCAACAAAATGAGTTAGGTATTTTTTGTCAAATCAATTGGTAAATTTTTTCAATCAAGAAGAAATACAGAAGAGAACGAAAGCGCCTAAAGCTATGCAGAAAAAAAGAAGTTTTTATTATATATAATTGAGCTTTTGAAAGCTAACACCAAAAGACTTTTAATTCTGAAAGCATTTGAGAACGAGTGAGAAGCAGTGGTTGTAAAACCTCATTTTTTTTTGAATTTTATTTCCTTCTTTTTTAATTTTCAATTTTCAAACAATCAGCTTAATTTTTAATTTTTTTAATCCATTTTATTTGTTTTTAATTTCATTTTTTTTTTATTAAATTACATTAAAATGTATGTCCATTTTGTGAACTGCATTTAGTGGCCGTATGCGTGGAGCTGAGCCTTAAGTTTGTGCCCTTTCCTTTTTTTTAAACTTTATTTTCCCATTTAGCAATTCCCCTTTTAGCAGCAACTTCTGCCGGAAGGACCCGCATTTAAAAGTGGAAGGCAAGGTAAATGAATCTAAGTAAATACAAATATATTAAATTAAATTCACGGCTATTAAGGGCAGTAGAGAATATAATACAGATTAAGTTTTCATTAATTCCGTTTTTTTTTATTTTAAATTTTCTTAAGATTAATTTGATTAATCATAGTTAAAACAGAAATTATATAGATACAACTAATATTGAAAAATTTGAAAATTTTTGAATTGTTTCCCTTGAAATTCTTCTTTAAAGCAAGTGATTATTGAATAAAAATTTTATAACGTATGAGAACCAGCTGAGGTTTAATTGTCTTTACACGGTGTGTTGAAGATACCTCATTTGGAGGCCCTTCTATTGTTGTTATCCCGAATAGGTTTTAGCAACAATGCAGGGCTAAATTAAATTAGCATGGTATGTGGCTGGGATCAGTGATCCCCGTGTAAGTATCCGACGTTCCGCCAAAAATGACTGTAACTAACTGGTGACAAAGCCACATGGACAGACTTCAGTCGGTCTAGTCCTTGACGATTCTGTGAGGCTTCGGTACAGGTGTAACGAGGTCATTCTTTTCTTAGTTTTAGTTAGATTTAAGAATATTTTTTTTAGAAGTACAAATACTTTAAAAAAAAAGGGAATTCACCTTTTTAAATTAGCCTAAATTTAGTATTAGTTTAGCATAAGTGTCCAAGAATGACCTGCTTACACCTGGATCGAAGGACTCTTCCTTGTATCCCTTCCTCGTCCACAAAGCTTCGCTATTAATTTCCACCCTTTCCTTTTATAGACACGATAATTAAATTTTTTTTGTTCATGACGAGGTGTCACTGGCAAGTGACAAGGACCACCCGTCCGGCGAGATTAGCCGAGCAACCGCGAGCGTGTCGCGACGTCCATGCCAGTGGCAGAACCCCTAGTGGGACTTCGCTCCATTACATAATATAGCAGAATACCGGCGTCGCCGCACTCGGTATTTATGCCATATTAGTGCTAATATAGCAAAATACCGGCGTTGCCACACTCGGTATTTTGCAATACTATTTCCAATAAAACAAGTTATCGGCGTCGCCGCACTTGATACCTTGTCATATTTTACGGGGCCGTTCACCCGAACACTGCTCCTGTGCTCCATTTTTATGGCAGCAGCGTAAAGAGCAGAAGTCGCCCATCACCCCCTTTCGCAGTCTATGTCGATACTGACGTCGACGCACACGGTATTGGCCTAGAAAGCAACCAAAACCCCGCTGGTTTCCCCGCATTCGATGCGCACGAACCAGAGTATTAAGGCAGTATCATAAGTATAGTATCATTAAGTAAGAACCGAATATTATAATAAATAAAAGAAAAACCTATTGTAATGAACACCGAAACAAAGAAATCTTTTAATTTGTAACGAAAAGTAGAAGAAGAATGAACCCATGGTGACCGGCGAGCTTCACCCGAGTGAACACTGTTACAACTTCATGACCGAGACCGGTAAAGTGAAATTACCGACTATGTATTTATACATGTATATTAAATAATGTTACCAATTTCATGCATTATGTTCCTGATTTCAGTCAAAAAATATTTGGGGCGTCGTGGGTTACTGTCAGCCATTTTGCAGGCGCTTGCAATCAACGGGTAGGTATATATGTATTTTTATTTAACGGGTAAGTAAATATGTATTTTTATGTAACGGGTAGGTATATATGTATTTTTCTTCGAACTTTTCACTTCTAATAATTTATTTTATTTCAGGTAGAAAAAGTATAAAAGGATTTCGAGCTCACCTTGAACATAGTTAAGTTTAAATAAAATGACACTTGTGCTTTTGCCATTTTTTTTTTTATCAAAATTCACTTTAAATATTTTACAGTGGGCCGATATTGCTGTGCGTAGTGTACCGACAGATACGATGTGTAAAGGTGAAGTGCTACTAAGCTTCATGACCGAGACCGGCGAAGTGAAATTCATCATTATCATATTTGACTCTACAACCGTCCTGGTCTACGCCATCCTTCCAGCGTAGGCTTGGCCGGCCTCGCTGTCGTGTTCTATAAATCCTACCGCAAAGGACTTTCCGAGCAGGATCCTCTTCGCTCATGCCAGCTAGGTGTCCTGCCAACCGGAGCGTACCGAGCTTAATTTTCATCACGATGTCGGCATCGCGGTAACGCTCGTATATCTCAACATTATAGAGTCTCCGGAATCGTCCTTCCTCACATACGGGGCCGACTTTTCTCTCGAACGCGGTTAAGAGGTCAGAATGCTTTTTGCTAAGCACCCAAGTCTCGGATCCATATGTAAGTACTGGTATGACCATTGTCTTATATATCAGCAGCTTGGATGTTATGGTTAAGTTCCTGGATTTGAAGAGTCTTGACAGGCTATAGTAGGCTTTGTTGGCTTTAAGCAACCGTGCACGTATTTCTGGTGCCATGCTGTTATCGGCTGCTATAATTGACCCGAGAAGTTAAAGGATTGCACTACTTCAAATTCGCGCTCCACTATCTGAATTGAGGGACCAATGTTGGATCTTCTACTCGCAGACGTGGCCACCATGTACTTTGTTTTGCTCTCATTTTTGTTCAGCCCCAGATTTCGTGCCGCATGCTCTATCTGGATGAAAGCTTCCTGTACAGCTCTTTGGTTTCTACCAACGATGTCAATATCGTCTGCGTAAGCCAGTATCTGAATGGACGTATAGAGGATTGTTCCTCTCGCCGTTACGTCAGAGTCTCGGATCACTTTCTCCAACGCCAGGTTGAAGAGGACGCAGGCCAGTCCATCCGCTTGTCGGAGCCCGTTATAGATGTTGAATGGGCTTGATAGTGATCCGGGTATTTTTACTTGGCTTATACCATTGGTCATGGTCAACCTACATAGTCGTGTCAGTTTATTTGGGATGCCGAATTCTCTCATGGCTTTATAAAGTTCTACTCTGGCTATGCTATCATAGGCGGCTTTAAAGTCTATAAAAAGATGGTGTAGTGGGTTTTGAAACTCTAGACATTTTGCACCACCTGCCTTAGGGTGTAAATCTGATTAGTTGTTGATTTGCATGGGATGAAGCCACACTGATATGGACCAATGATTACTTTAGCGTATGGGGCTATCCTGTCTTGAAGGATAGAGGAGAAAATCTTATAGGCGGTACTCAAAAACGTTATACCACGATAATTGCTGCATTTTGTGAAATCTCCCTTCTTATTTATGGGGCACAGGATGCCTCTTCGCCAGTCTTCTGTCATAACTTCTTCTTCCCATACTTGCACTATTATTTCATGAATTGCTTGGTGTAATGTGGGGCCTCCTATTTTTATCAGTTCCGCTGGGATCCCATCAGATCCCGGGGCCTTATTATTTTTAGCCGATTTATGCTTGGTGGCGGCAGCATAGTATGATCTTCGGTCATTGGTGGAGCCTCCAATTCCTCAGTTAGCTGGCCATTTAGCAACTCACGAAAGTGCTCTTCCCATCGATCTAAGATGCCTTTAAGATCGTCGTTCAGATTACCCTCTTTGTCCTTGCAGTCTGTGCAACTCGGTGTATATTGCGTCATACCGCGGACCCTTTGGTAGAACTTCCGCGCCTGGTGCGGTCCTTGCTCTCTGTACTGTTGCAGTTCACGGACGAGATTTTTCTCCCAGGTTGCTTTCTTTCGCCGGTGAACTGTTTTTTCATATCTTCTGAGCTCTTTATATGCATCTTCGCGTGCCCTCGTTCTAAGAGATTGTTGCATTGCTCGGTACGCAACATTCTTAAGTTCAATCACTAACTTACATTCCCCATCGAACCAGTCGTTACGATCTCTACGACTACTGCCTAAGATGGAGTCAGCAGTACTAATGACAGTATTCTTAAGGCGTGTCCATTTCTCTTCTACGCCCGACATCTCAGCCCCAGGACTTACTCTCCCTGCATTTGGAGCGAGTCCTATCGCTTGAACGTAGTTGTTTCTGGTCTCTTCTTTGCGAAGGGCAGCCGTGTTGACTCGAATCTGATTCGCGGATGCAGTCTTCCGTGATGATGCAATCCGCGCTCGGAGCACCATACCAACAAGATAGTGGTCCGAGTCGACGTTGGCACCTCGGTACGTCCGTACCGTCATCAGGTTCGGGTTGTGGCGGCGGTCTATCAACACGTGGTCTATCTGGTTGCGAGTGGCACCAGATTTCGTGCCGCATGCTCTATCTGGATGAAAGCTTCCTGTACAGCTCTTTGGTTTCTACCAACGATGTCAATATCGTCTGCGTAAGCCAGTATCTGAATGGACGTATAGAGGATTGTTCCTCTCGCCGTTACGTCAGAGTCTCGGATCACTTTCTCCAACGCCAGGTTGAAGAGGACGCAGGCCAGTCCATCCGCTTGTCGGAGCCCGTTATAGATGTTGAATGGGCTTGATAGTGATCCGGGTATTTTTACTTGGCTTATACCATTGGTCATGGTCAACCTACATAGTCGTGTCAGTTTATTTGGGATGCCGAATTCTCTCATGGCTTTATAAAGTTCTACTCTGGCTATGCTATCATAGGCGGCTTTAAAGTCTATAAAAAGATGGTGTAGTGGGTTTTGAAACTCTAGACATTTTGCACCACCTGCCTTAGGGTGTAAATCTGATTAGTTGTTGATTTGCATGGGATGAAGCCACACTGATATGGACCAATGATTACTTTAGCGTATGGGGCTATCCTGTCTTGAAGGATAGAGGAGAAAATCTTATAGGCGGTACTCAAAAACGTTATACCACGATAATTGCTGCATTTTGTGAAATCTCCCTTCTTATTTATGGGGCACAGGATGCCTCTTCGCCAGTCTTCTGTCATAACTTCTTCTTCCCATACTTGCACTATTATTTCATGAATTGCTTGGTGTAATGTGGGGCCTCCTATTTTTATCAGTTCCGCTGGGATCCCATCAGATCCCGGGGCCTTATTATTTTTAGCCGATTTATGCTTGGTGGCGGCAGCATAGTATGATCTTCGGTCATTGGTGGAGCCTCCAATTCCTCAGTTAGCTGGCCATTTAGCAACTCACGAAAGTGCTCTTCCCATCGATCTAAGATGCCTTTAAGATCGGCGTTCAGATTACCCTCTTTGTCCTTGCAGTCTGTGCAACTCGGTGTATATTGCGTCATACCGCGGACCCTTTGGTAGAACTTCCGCGCCTGGTGCGGTCCTTGCTCTCTGTACTGTTGCAGTTCACGGACGAGATTTTTCTCCCAGGTTGCTTTCTTTCGCCGGTGAACTGTTTTTTCATATCTTCTGAGCTCTTTATATGCATCTTCGCGTGCCCGCGTTCTAAGAGATTGTTGCATTGCTCGGTACGCAACATTCTTAAGTTCAATCACTAACTTACATTCCCCATCGAACCAGTCGTTACGATCTCTACGACTACTGCCTAAGATGGAGTCAGCAGTACTAATGACAGTATTCTTAAGGCGTGTCCATTTCTCTTCTACGCCCGACATCTCAGCCCCAGGACTTACTCTCCCTGCATTTGGAGCGAGTCCTATCGCTTGAACGTAGTTGTTTCTGGTCTCTTCTTTGCGAAGGGCAGCCGTGTTGACTCGAATCTGATTCGCGGATGCAGTCTTCCGTGATGATGCAATCCGCGCTCGGAGCACCATACCAACAAGATAGTGGTCCGAGTCGACGTTGGCACCTCGGTACGTCCGTACCGTCATCAGGTTCGGGTTGTGGCGGCGGTCTATCAACACGTGGTCTATCTGGTTGCGAGTGGCACCATCGGGATATACCCAGGTGGCTTTGTGGATATTTTTGCGCGCAAACCTTGTACTCGCAACGACCAAATTATTGCTTGCTGCCATCTCTATGTCTCGTTGTCCATTGTCATTAGTGTTCTCGTGTAAGCTATGCGTGCCAATGTACTGCCTGAATACTGGCTCCCTACCTATTTTAGCATTCATATCCCCAAGAATGATTTTTACATCATACTGAGGACAGGCATGGAGTTCCCGTTCGACTGATTCAAAGAATTATTCTTTTTCATCATCTGGGGAATCCTCTGTAGGTGCGTGAACGTTTATGAGGCTTATGTTTTTAAATTTACCTCGCACGCGAAGGGTGCATAGCCGTTCATTTACTGCATTAAAGCCGATAATGGTGGGTTTCATTTTTTTGCTGACTAGAAACCCCACCCCGAGCACATGATGTCTTGCATGACAGCTGTAATAAATGTCATATTCTGGTTTTTGTAAGACACCATTCCTGTCCACCGCATCTCCTGAATTGCTGTTAAGTCAGCATTATATTTGGACAGGGTATCGGCCAGCTGCTGTGCAGGTCGAGCTCTATACAATGAGCGAACGTTCCATAAGAAAATTCGTAAATCGTTTAGTCGTTTTCGTTGCTGTGGTCGTCGTCGTTCATCAGTGTATCCCAGGCTGATTTTGGGTTCCGTAATAATAATTTTTTACAGGCGAGGTTTTTGGCCTCGCGCCAACCTTACTTTGAAGGGACTAGCCCGATCATTCAGCTTTTCCTTCATTGGAGGAAAATTACCAGCGGCCACCACGTGGAGGTGTGATCGCACTTCCACCATTCAGAGATAGTTACGGCCACATGCAATTCTAGAGCATTCCTCCTATTTCTGCTGATGGATGACCACCGAAGTGAAATTACCGACTATGTATTTATACATGAATATTAAATAATGTTACCAATTTCATGAATTATGTTCTTGATTTCAGGTAAAAACTATTTAAGGCGGCGTGGGTTACTGTCCGCCATTTTGCACGCACTTGCAATTAACGGGTAAGTATATATGTATTTTAATTCGAACTTTTCACTTTTAATAAACTATTTTATTTCAGGTAGAAAATTAAAAAGAATTCAAGCTCACCTTGAATAGTTAAGTTTAAATAAAATGACATTGTGCTTTTGCAATTTTTTTTTATCAAAATTCACTTCAACCATTTTACAGTGAACCGATGTTGCTGTGCGTAGTGTACCGACAGATAGGATGTGCAAAGTTGAATCGCTATTAATTTTCATGACCGAGACCGGCGAAGTGAAATTACCGACTATCTCAAAGAGTGGCATCGATCCCCAGACGTGAATTTCGCTGTCCTTGTATTGATGTGTGACTCACTCTCACTCCGCATTACGCAATAACTTCATGTAGCCGAGCGGACTCTCTCTCTTTTTTTCTTCAGGCCCGCCGTTGTCCACTTGTGGATTGACTTTTTTTTTTTTTATATAATGTACACACGCCAAAGGGGTTTGCACCCTTATAATGCTTAGCACAGCGTGGTCGTTAGGAAATTAGGGAGAGGAAAATATGAGATGTCTATGCACGCGTGTCTTAAACGACTGCAGATCGGTTGCAGGACCACCGTGTATCCCATATGGAAATTGCGGTTGTCAGCCATTCGAGAGAGAGGGGGGTACATTTTCACACTGCTAATGTTCGCTTTATTTAGCGACAGCATCAAACTAATGCGTCGAAACAAAAGAAACAAAATTCGTGGGCGAGTTGATTGAAAATAAGCCGTTTGTCATCAAAAATTCCAATTATTGGAATTGGCCTTGAAATCATTTGAAGCATTCGCTCTATATGGGCATCGATATGTGCGTTACAACAATCATATTAATATGTGTTGCGAACGATTGGCCATGGGCATGTGGGCTTATATTTTTTTTCTCTTTTGTTGTCGCGAGGAAAGAATTCGTCGTTTAAAATTTTCCTTTCTTCCCTACAATCGCCGACACACTATGCTATCTTGGAGTTAAACGATTGCAGCTCGAACGAGACTATCAGGATTTCGACGATTCTTCCCATCAACAACTTTGATGGAGGGCACCTCTCATATTTCAGGAGTACCAATTGGCCGACAGCCAAGTTGGCCTGTATATTTAAGCATTTTGGACGTTGTTGAAGGCATGGCAGGTATTCATTAGACCAGATTCTCCAAAAATGTTGGTAATAATATAATATTCGGCGCGGCGGACCGCAATGGTCTGCATGGCTTCTCGCAACCATTTGTGTTGAGCATGTATATTTTTGCACTCACACGGAGGGGACCTACAATTTAATGCCGGATCCGAACGGCGAATTGAGAAGCTTTCCGTGACAAGTTATTACTATCCGACGTTTGTCAGACTGTCGCGACAGGTGGGACACCGTGAAAAATACTTTTGGTGTTACTGGGATTTGAACCACGAACCTCCTGCTCAGAAGTCCATGTTCTTATCCACTGAGCCACGGCGCCCACACAAAAAAAATTTATTTGGTACATACGCTGAATTTTGGTTGATAGTGGTTGAGGTAGTTTGCGTTCATCTCCAATAGTATTGGTTCTGGTGTGGTGATCAGTAATTCTCCCATCAGAAAATGTCCTGGGGTGAGCACTGTGCGGTGTTCAGGATCGTCCGACATCGGGCACAGTGTTCTTAAATTCAGAAATGATTCGATTTGGCATACCATAACCCATGATGCGACGAAGATGATGTTTTATTGATTTGACTCCCGCTTCCCAAAGGCCACCGAAGTATGGCGAAGCAGGAGGGATGAAGCTCCAAGTGGTACCGTCGTCTGCTAGCAGGGTGGCGATCTCAGGATTGACATTTTTTGTGCTGTGTTGATGTAGATTCAATTGAGGACTCGAACTTCAAATGTAGCGCCTTCGTGGGTAGGCATACGAATAGACAGATGTATCCTTGGGGATCTACATTGCGATTGATCGGGAAACTACTGAATCTTTAAAACTTGGTTTGGGCCAGTAGCGCAACAATCAAGTTCGTGATGTAGTACTTGCTCTACCTCCTAGTGGTGGTCCCCGGGCAACTATGTGTATAAATCCTTATATAGACTAAAATGGCAAGTGCGAACGGGGTAGCGTTTCTAGTCTAGGTAACGTGGTTAGAGGGTTAACCGACACAACCATCGGATAAGTAATGATCAAATAATGATGGCTTTTGGCTATTGTACCCGGACTATGATTGGTTTCTGGAATGGAAGGACGCTTACTGAGAGTACCAATCCCAACGTGTAACGCTGTGCTATTTTACTCCGGCAAACCCTCCGACAGTCCCGTGAATCTGGAGTGGGTCTGCTGCTAACGCCAACAGCACGCAGAGGCCTAATTTCCTGGCACCATGTTAAACGAAGGTCAGGAACTAGAGTTGCATGGATTTCCGTATGCTTGAAATATTTTAGAATACAGTAATTATAAATTGCAACTTATGGACCGGCTAAACAATCGTTACAATCGTAACTGGTTGTCATCGTGTTCCAGAACGTGGCGGACTTATGTAACAAAGAGGGTATCATTTGTGTTGCAAAATAAGAACCGCAATCAATGGCGTTACGTGCCATCCAACGCCAATCCAGCTGATTGCGCTTCGCGAGGCACGGCAACGCGGTGATTAAAAATAAAAATGCATTGCGAAGTAGCTTAATTTCACAAAAAACACTCGTGAGCGTGAGCGAGGGAGATAACACGATACTGACCGCATGTAACATCAGCTGTCATTTCAGTGTGTGGGACGTACATTGTGTAGTACAAACATTACCAGCCCACCTAAAGGATTAGCATCCTTAAGCTCTAATTTGAAGTTGTCTTTTATTGGGAGCAGGCATAATTTTACCACAGGACGTCTCACTATTGTAACGAAGTTAGAACGGTTTTATGTTTTATATGATCGCGTAACAACACCATAATCCACACTACATTTTTTTGGCCACACGTTGGGCGTCATTTTTATGTAGCGAGTTCTGGGTTCATGGTATTGTATTAAATAATCAATCGCATTACGACGCAACTAATTTTATTCTTGCTTCTGCGATTCGGTGGCGAATGGGGAGGTGCGGGGTGCACGTCTTGCCTCCTTGCTCGGGTCTAGCTCGGCCACCGCCTGTCAAGTGGCTTCGTTCGGTGTGGGTGGCCTAAGACCGTGACTCACCATGCCGGGAAAAGAAAAGAGGGAACAGCCATTCAAGGAGAGCGATAGCCAATTCTAATTCTTCAATAATAAGTCATCGTTTATATTTTGTACTGAAAAAACAATAATTTGGGTTTTCCTTTATTGAACAAAATTAAAAAAAAAGTTTTGATTAAGCTATTCATTCATATTATCCTCCACTTACAAACTTATATATAAAAAAATCGGACCATCGATTCCACAACTGGGAATTACTATAGGTATATATAATTTTTCATCTCAAATACTAGATAGACACGCTCAGCTTTAGCGATGGGGAAACCGAATAAAATGCACCGCCGTGCAATTAATCAATTTTTTTATGTTAATGTCACCAAGACTAATTACCTTATACAACCACCATAATACTGTACATCTTCTTCGGCAGCGCTGACGAGATTGACGTCCAGAAGTGCTGAAATTGATAAAAAAATATATACATTAGGCTTTAAGTATGGCCCAGGCCACACTAACATTTTTACACTCGTTTTCCGAGGTGTAAAGTTCAAATGATAGGGCGGAATCAGCGAAATTCCCCAACAAAAAAAAAGGATCAATCATCGCGTGGGTCAAATACTGAGACATGTAACTAGTATATGTTACATTGTTGTAAAAAAAATATATTTCTACTTGTGCATACATATCTCCTTATAACAAAAAAAATGGGGGACCCGGTGCGATTAACCGGCCTCCACGTCGTCGTTCCCGACTGAGCGACAACGTACGATATTTACTGACATTTTATGAGGATTTCATACAATCCCTTTTTCTCAATAATGATAAGTAAGAATTAGGATATACTTAAGTCATTGAGTCTAATAATAATAAAATACATTTTTTTATCATTAATGGTAAGGAGCAAGAACTAGAATATTTGTTATTTATTTTAGTCTAATAAGAACTATAATATATATAAATATATACAAAACAGGGTAGGCTTTGTCGTCTACACGGCCGTGAGAGTTGTGAGCGTGACAACGGTTACAAACATTTATTGACAATGAACTGTTTATTTTTTATTTTTATTATTTAATTTTATTTAATTTTTAGGTATGTACATTTAACTTAAATTAAAGTGTATATCTAGTTTTTCAGTTTATGTTGTTATAAACTAATTTCCGAGTTTAAACCTTTTAATTCAATTCAATTAGTAATGTAATGTGAGTTGAGCAGAGAACCAACCAACAGAGACTATACTACACTACTACTTCTCTAGAGAGGGTTTTGATTTACGGACTCACATGGTCTATAGTGACGTTTAGACGGCATACGAGTATATTTCAGAGGGTGCAGCTTTATTGGCCAAAAACAATTGGGGTAAAAAACTAATTATATTGCACGGTAATTTCAATATAACCTTTGCCAAGCAATAATCAACTGTATCTTAAATGACTGAATATCATACACATGCGGAAATTCATTCCACAAAATTTTTGAGTGGCTAAAGAAGGAATGTTTGAAGATAGGTCTAAAGCTATTTTCGTTATTAGTATTTTAAATTATAAAAAACTAGCTTATAATGGTTAGAATCTTCCATGTAAATTATTTAACCTGAGGCCATATCACTTCCATATTTTCGCTTTGAAACGCGCAGACACAATATTCGCCATTAACTTCGTTTTATCTGGTTCTCTTTTTATTATGTAATTTGATGGAAGAGTTATTAACTCTTCGTAATATTGGAGTGATTAAACAAAAGACAAGCCAAAAGAAAAGGAAATGGTAGCAACAGCAACGTCACTTTTAACTTGTAAATGGTACATGGAGCATTCATAGAGAACTTCAATCACGACTGCTGCACATGTTAATGGTATCTTACGAGCATCGAAGAATGTCGCTTTGAAACATGCAGGCCAATTATTCATTATGAAATATTAAATTTCTTTTGCATTGTTCAGGAAATAGTTGCAAGGAAGTTTGCAGGTTTTCATTGTTATATGCCTCTTTTTTGTAACTTATAGTAATATTTTTTCTGTAAGACGACCAACACGAGAGCACTGTATCACTTTATGCAATGGTGACAGAACAAGCAGAGCAGAGTACCGATAGAAAATGAACAGAGACTATACTATCACTACGGCGGCGGTAAAGAATTAAGTAGCTGCGCAGCTTGTGCTGCACAAAAAAATGGCAGGCAGTCGGTATACACGAAATTGCGGCTACATTTTAAACCAACTTACATTCTTCTTATAGGGCGACAATTTGACATTTACATTTTGCTATTTTTTTTTATAATGTTGCGTCGATAGTAGTAGGCGAAGTAAGAGCTGTTAAAAAAATGAGTGCGTGTAATCTTAACGCGCGTTTGGAGTGAAATTCTTTGCCGTCGTGGCCAATATTACGATTAAATTAAAAGGCACGAGTCGCCAAGAAATAGCTTAGTTCCCGAAATTCCAGACTATAATGATCATATTCCAGAATTTTCATAGGAAGAAGTCTTCCAGTCGCATCTTAGTCCTTCATTCCGAATTTCATTCGAATCGCTTGAGAAATTGCTTTGTTCCAGAAATTCCAGACCATAATGATCATATTTCAGAATTTCTATAGAAAGAAGTCTTACAGTCGCATCTTAGTCCTACATACCGAATTGCATACGAACCGCTTGAGAAATGGCATGGTCCACAAAATTCCAGACCCTATTGGCCAGATCCCAGAATTTCCATAGGAACAAGGGTTATAGTCGCATCTTACTCTTGCATACCGAATTTAATGCGAGTCGCTTGAGAAATTGCTTTGTTCCAGAAATTCCAGACCATAATGATCATATTCCAGAATTTCCATAGGAAGAAGTCTTATAGTCGCATCTTAGTCCTACATTTCGAGTTTCATGCAAATCGCTTGAGAAATTTGTTTGTTCCAGAAATTCCAGACCATAATGATCATATTCTAGAATTTCCATGGGAAGAAGTCTTGCAGTCGCATTTTAGTCCTACATTCCGAATTGCATTCGAATTGCATGCAAATCGCTGGAGAAATTGCTTTGTTCCAGAAATTCCAGCCCATAATGATCATAATCCAGAATTTCCATAGGAAGAAGTCTTGCAGTCGCATCTTAGTCCTACATTCCGAATTGCATGCGAATCGCTGGAGAAATTGCTTTGTTTCAGAAATTCCAGACCATAATGATCATATTCCAGAATTTCCATAGGAACAAGTCTTATAGTCGCATCTTAGTCCCACATACGAATTTGATACGAATAGCTTGAGAAATTGCTTAGTTCAAAAAATTCTAGTTCCTCATGACCAAATCCCAGTGGATATTTAAAGTTTGACATAACATCTGTTAAAAACGCAACATAACAACTGTTAAAAACGTTCCCTAACATCTGTTAAAAACGCAACATAACATCTGTTAAATAGTGACATTTAATATTTGAGTTTTTTAACATGTACCCCTTAAACCTTGGAGTGAGATGTTGTCACGTCAAAACAACTACAAAGAAATCTGAGGGGCGTGGTGCGATTAACCAGCCTCAACGAAGTCGTTCCCGACTGAGCGACAACGTTCGATATTTACATGGGATTATGAAGATTTCATAAGATCCCTTTTTTCAATAATGGTAAGTAAAAACTAGGATATACGTAAGTCATTTAGTCTAATAATGAAAAAAAATTTTTTTTTTTTCAATAATGCTAATAGCAAGAACTAAAATATCTGTTATTTATGTGTAACGAAGTTGTTTGTATTACAAAACAACAACGCTAGAAACCCTACAACTAGATGAGAAAAACAACTTAATGCACAAAAGCATAATAACCAATTTCCCCCATATGTAATGCCGACGGCAAAACACACTGCTAGGCTACAGACGCATATAAACGCAATTGACAACGTATGCAGCCACCATGCACCACGGCCATAGCATTTGGTAAATTATTGACCTGTATGCTGGACAATGATTATTATCCAACCTCCACCGGGGAAAAATACAAAATTCCCAACCAGTTCAAAAAGCAACTTAAAGACATGGGACACAAAAATTGAAAACCATCAGAGGATTTCCAGCCCGTGAACTCCTCGAGTGGAGGTAATTTCCTTTAGGAAAAGACTCTGCGCTGGGATTAATTCCCAATCGTTCATTTCGAACGACCGACTCCGGATTACCGCCATCGTATCGAACTAGTGTTGTGTTGAATACGCTCACTTATTCTCTACCTTGACCGACTACATATCACCGCCATTGTAGTCGAACAAGTGTTGTGTTGAATACGCTCACTTATTCTCTACTTTGACCGACTCCGTATCACCGACATCGTAGTCGAACAAGCGTTGTGTTGAATACGCTCACTTGTTATCCACTTTGACCGACTCCGTATCACAGCCATCGTAGTCGAATAAGTGTTGTTTTGAATACGCTCACTTGTTCTCCGCTTTGTCCGATTACATATTATGAACTAGTGTCGTTCACTGTTCTCCCGTCATCAAACATGTGTTGTGTTGAATACGCTCACTTGTTCTCCGCTTTGTCCGACTACATATTACGAACTCGTCGTCAAACAAGTATTGTGTTGAATACGCTCACTTGTTCTCACCCTCCTCCCCTCATAATGAACCATCACCATCGGTGGTAATAAAAGCAGCATGCTTTATGAAACACATGGTAGCATACTTCCCCCATAGCTCCCGTCTAATATATATAGGTCCCGTCTAATATACATAGATCTAAATTATCAATAATATATAAACATTTTTAGCTCGTAGTATTATTATTAGTTATAAAAAAAACCATTGTATTTATTCCTAAGTCCGTATCCGAAAATATGAATAAAAATAAATATTTAGTCGAAACCATAAACAAAATAATTCTTTAAGCGTTACCTCAGCTAAGAAACTACGCTACAAATGTTTCAGCATGATAATCGTCGTGGGTTACTGTCAGCCATTTTGCACGCACTTGTAATTAACGGGTAAGTATATACGTATTCTTTATTTAACGAGTAAGTATATATGTATTTTTTTCGAACTTTTCACTTTTAATAATTTATTTTATTTCAGGTAGAAACATTATAAAAAGGATTTCGAGCTCACCTTGAGCATAGTTAAGTTTAAATAAAATGACATTTGTGCTTTTGCCATTTTCTTATCAAAATTAACTTAGAATATTATACAAAGGACCGATGTTGCTGTGCGTAGGGTACCGACAGATAGGAAGTGCAAAGTTGAAGCGCTACTTAACTTCATGACCGAGTCCGGCGAAGTGAAATAACCGACTATGTATTTATACATGTATATTAAATAATGTACCAATTTCATGAATTATGTTCTTGATTTCAGGCAAAAAATATTTGGCGTAGGTTACTGTCAGCCATTTTGCAGGCGCTTGCAATTAACGGTATATATGTATTTTTTTTAACGGGTTATTATATATGTATTTTTATTTAACGGGTAAGTATATATTTTTATTTTTCTTCGAACTTTTCACTTCTAAAAATTTATTTTATTTCAGGTAAAAAAAGTATAATAAGGATTTCGAGCTCACCTTGAGCATAGTTAAGTTTAAATGAAATGACATTTGTGCTTTTGCCATTATTTTTTATCAAAATTCACTTTAAATATTTTACAGTTGCCGATATTGCTGTGCGTAGTGTACTGACAGATATGATGTGTAAAGGTGAAGTGCTACTAAGCTTCATGACCCCAAAAATTTGGACATGTCGCAAGTAATTGCGGCATGAAATACAGATGCGTCAAGTGCAAAGATGAGCACTTGCCTGGCCAATGCCCAAGAAATGCAGACAATATAAAAGACGACAACGTTTTCTGCACAAACTGCCAGAAAAATGGACATCCTGCAAACTATAAAGGATGTCCAAAATATAAGGAAAAGATGGCTGAAAAGCTTAAAACCGCACAAAAGGAGAAGGAACAACATAAATTCGCCCAGATGTCTGCTTCAAAATCCATAGTAAAGGGAGTAAGTTTTGCTAGTATAGCTGCTATGGGGACTTCCTGCAAGCCAGCAACGATCACCAAGCCTCTAACAAGCAGCTATGCAGCATCAAACAGCAAACCAATAAAAAAGCCAGCCGTTAAACCTGTACCATCTACCGGAAAAGCCAACATCTTCGACGATACGGAAAGGCTATTTGGAGCTGACCTCTTTACAATTTTACAGAAGGCAAGAGAAGTCGTGCCTGCTAATTATAGCACTCTTGATGACAGGTCCAAAACAACCGTTTTGGGTCGACTTATTTGTGAATTATGTTCACAATAAGCAGGATAAGTATATTCTCATATAATGTGAATTCCATTTATTCGTTAGCTAGGCGTATCACACTAACATTATTTATTAAAACTAATAAACCTGACATTCTTCTTTTACAGGAAACAAATCTCACAGGGAGAAACTCGTTCAGTCCAGACGGATACAATATCCACAGGGTCGACAAAGGCAGTGGACGCTCTGGGACGGCGGTCCTTATCAGGAACACTATGGCAGGCGAAAAGGTGCAAATCAGGGGTCTACGTAGCATGGAAGCAACAGCTGTCAGCATTAAAGTCAACGAAGTGGAGACCTTGCTGGTGATATCGGTGTACAATCACTGTAACGCAACGAGGGAAGACATCCAACGGGATTTGCAAACTGTCTGCAACACCTCCTCTAGACACATACTGTGTTGTTGGAGGTGATTTTAATGCTAGACATACTCGATGGCAGGACGAAGTGTGCAATCACAAAGGATGGGCCATTACAGACTGGATGGACTCAAATACGCATCAGCACACGATGGCTATAGTTTCGCAGCCCCGGAAGACGTACCCTCGGACACCGTCAACTTTGGATTTCTTTCTGGCAACCACAAATTTCTTAAATATTCTCCCAGAATTAAGAAATTATTCCTGCTTGGCGCATGAAAGCGACTCGGATCATATGGCCATAGAGCTTCGAGTGAGGCTGAACCAGCGAATTGAGCAAGTCACCCCAACACCTGAACTTCACATCACCTTTAAGAAAATAAACTGGAACCGGTTTAGATCAGAAGTTGAAGCTGAACTTCCTATTCCAGCGGCTTGCAGAAATCTGGAGAATACAGAAATTGATGATGCTATCAGAAATTTTGAGATTACAGTGAATTCAGCCATTAATCGGCAGAAAACAATTCGCACTAGCAGGGATCGCTTCCAACACTTGCCTGAGCATATACAGGCCATATATGCTCACAAGCAACGGCTTAGGAAACGCCTTCAGAGAATCTTCAATAGGACACTTAACACAGTCAACGACGAATACCTGTCTGTACTTTCGCAACTGCGTTGTACAGTTAACATGTGTCGTCAAGCTGTGCGAAGGTTTCAGGAAGATGAACTGACCAAACGGCTCCAGGACATCAAACCAGGCCCTGATGCTTTTAGGAAGCTGAACTCTCTGGTTGGAAAACGTATTTCCATTCCAGAGATTATCACCATTGAAGATCGAACAGTATCCAGCGCTGCTGAGAAAGCGGAAGCCTTTGCCTGCCATTTTAAAAGGAGCTTTACGGACCGACCACCAACGCATCTTCCAGATTTCTTGGAAGAGGTTGAAAGTCTTGTGGAAGACACCACTTCTCCAGGAAATACTATAGTGCAGTTCAGTGAAGAAAATCGCGCCAACGCACCCGTAGATGTCGATATGTTTACCGGAACAGCTGTTGTCAATGATTTGATTATGAGTGGAAACTCAAAAAAATCATCAGGCACAGATGGGATTTCTAACTTTTTGCTTAAAAAGTTACCGGGTATGGCAATTTTGATGTTAACGATCATTTTCAACAATTGCCTAAACAATGGCTACTTTCTGGACAACTGGAGGGTGGAAGGTTTCCGAGAAAAGCACTCTACGCTGCACCCTCTGCTAAAGCTTCACAGTGACGTCACTAAAGGACTGAAAGTCAAAAGTAGTACAGTAGCCTGTTTGCTAGACATCGAAAAAGCTTTCGATAGTGTCTGGATAAACGGGCTACTGTACAAGCTTATTAGTTTTGGTTTTCCCCATTAAATTGTAAAAATAATTAAAAATTTTCTTTTTAACAGGGTCTTCTTTGTACAGGTGTACGACCGCCCATCGACAAGGAAAAGGATCAAAGCCGGAGTTCCTCAAGGTTCCAGACTTGGACCAATCCTGTATAGCATCTTCACGGCGGATCAACCCACAAATACAGCCGGAACAAGGACTATGCTCTTCGCGGATGACTCCATAACGTATACAGTTTCCCGCTCTCCCGAGATAGCTGCCCGAAGAGTGGAGGAACACCTCAGAAATCTTTGGGACTACTACCTGAAGTGGGGACAAAAGATCAACTCCAATAAAACGGAACTCATCTGCTTCCGAGTACCAGCAACCGAAACGAGGATAAGAAAAATCGCAAGCCGGTGCAGAGCCTTAAAAATCACCCTTCCGGATAACACAACAATAAACACCAAGTCAGAGACTAAGTACCTGGGAATCAACTTTACTGAGAGGCTCAAGTTTAACTCTCACATCGACAAAACAATGAAAAAAGCGAACTACGTTTTTCATTTGGTGCACCCGCTACTTAAAAGACGAAACGGTCTGTCCAACAACACCAGGCTGCTTATCTATAAGCAACTCATCAGGCCAGTGATAACCTATGGCTACCCCATATGGTTCACCGTCTCACCAACAACGATGAAGAAGATCTCCCTATTTGAAAGGAAGGTACTAAGGATCTGTACAGGACTCTGGAGGGTGACAAACAGCTATAAGTTTGTGTCGGCTACAAAACTATACGAAGCAGCAGGTCTGCTGCCAATAACTGACCACTTGTTCCGAATGGCGAGGAAATTCGTCGACGCATTGGAAACACATCCAAGTCCTGAGATGCAAGGACTGCGAGTCGAGGAAATCGAGCCAAGTCACCGGTACATACACATAAGAGGATTCAATGATGCTAGATTCGATGACATCTTTAACAATCAACACGTCTCCTTCTACGAGAAGGCGGGCAACCAATATTACAGAGGCTGAAGTTCGCCCTGTTTATACGCCGCTTAATATTTTTCATTCTTATTTTATTTTAAAATTATTGTTTAAAATTTAATTACATTAAAAATTAACATGTAGTAGATTAAGTAGTAAAAAATATTGTTTAAAAATAAACAATACCAAAAAAAAGACAATGTAAATACGTCGGGCCCCTATTGTTGAGCCGACACATATTAATATTAGTTATAAGTTTAGTTTTAAATCAAAATTGTATATTACTTTAATGTTTAATAAAAAAATATCTTAATCTAATCTAAGCTTCATGACCGAGACCGGCGAAGTAAAATTACCGCCTATGTATTTATACATGCATATTAAATAATGTTACCAATTTCATGAATTTTCATGTTCTAGATTTCAGGCAAAAAATATTTGAGGCGGCGTGGATTACTGTCCGCCATTTTGCACGCACTTGCAATTAACGGGTAAGTATATACGTATTGTTTATTTAACGAGTAAGTATATATGTATTTTTATTCGAACTTTTCACTTTTAATAATTTATTTTATTTCAGGTAGAAACATTATAAAAAGGATTTCGAGCTCACCTTGAGCATAGTTAAGTTTAAATAAAATGACTTTGTGCTTTTGCCATTTTTTTTATCAAAATTCACTTCATCTATTTTACAGTGGATCGATGTTGCTATGCGTAGTGTACCGACAGATAGGATGTGCAAAGTTGAATCGCTATTAATTTTCATGACCGAGACCGGCGAAGTGAAATTACCGACTATCTCAAAGAGTGGCATCGATCCCCAGACGTGAATTTCGCTGTCCTTGTATTGATGTGTGGCTCACTCTCACTCCGCATTACGCAATAACGTCGTGTAGACAAGCGGACTCTCTCCCTTTTTTTTTCTTCAGGCCCGCCGTTGTCAACCACTTGTGGATTGATTTTTTTTTATAGTGTACACACGCTAAAGGGGTTTGCACCCTTATAATGCTTAGCACAGCGTGGGCGTTAGGAAATTAGGGAGAGTAAAATATGAGATGTCTACGCACGCGTGTCTTAAACGACTGCAAATTGGTTGCAGGACACCCATGTATCCCATATGGAAATTGCGGTTGGTCAGCCAGTCGAGAGAGGGGGGTACATTTTCACACTGCTAATGTTCGCATTATTCAGCGACAGCATCAAACTAATGCTTTGAAACAAAAGAAACAAAATTCGTGGGCGAGTTGATGGGAAATAAGCCGTTTGTCATCAAAAATTCCATTAATCAATTGTACCCGGACTAAGATTGGTTTCTGGAATGTGAGGACGCTTATTGAGAGTACCAATCCCAGCACTGTGCTACTCTACTCCGGCAAACCTTCCGGCAGTCCCGTGAATCTGGAGTTGGTCTGTAGCTAACGCCAACACCACGCAGAGGCCTAATTTCCTGGCACCCGCATGGTGATAGGATCTTATCGGCCAGATTTCGGACTAGAGTACGGCGCGCCACGATCATATAGTGTTACGCCCCAACGAATCCTTCGACTGAGGACGAAAAAGAAAACTTCTACAATCAGCTAAGCGCTGTTTTCAAAGCAACGCCGAACGGATGGGGTACTTGAGTGCCAAGGTAGGCAACGACAATGACGGACTCAAACATGTGATTGGGAAGCACGGCCTCGGCGAACGAAATGACAATGGTGAAAGATTTGTTGATTTCTGAAACACCAACCACCTAGTCATAGGAGGCACCATTTTTGAGCATAAGACGTGCCACAAGGTCAGCTGGGTTTCAACTTACCTGCAATCATCATCCAACCAAATTGACCATGTGGCGATCAGCCGACGTTTTAGGAGCTGTCTTTTAGACGTCCGAAACAGACGAGGAGCCGACATGGGTATGGTACGGGATCATAGCGATGTACTTCGCGCAGCTTTATCTACTGGAAACGGAGGAATTCGTTGGACTCTTAAATCTCAACTCAAACATCTGGACTACGCTGACGACGTTTGTTTACTCTCACACAGGATTATGGAGCTTCACCAAATGACAACAAATGTGGAAAGGGAAGCAAATGTTGCGGGTTTGAAATTAATACTGCCGAAACCAAAATCATCAACCTCGGCACTAACTCAGTAACTCAAGTTAACATTGCTGGACAGCCGGTAGAGAGAGTAGAGAGTTTCCAATATCTTGGGAGTATTGTCTCGACAGAAGGTGGAACCGAACAGGACATTGTCAACCGAATCGGCAAAGCAAATTCAGTGTTTGGAATGATATCCATGATATGGCGAAGCAATGCGATCAGCTTAAACACCAAGCTGTTCCGTACAAATGTTTAATCTGTGCTGTTGTATTGGTGCAGCACTTAAAAGGTGACCGCTACTTTCACAAAAAGTTTACAAACGTTCGTAAATAGGTGCCTACGGAATATCTTAAGGGTTTTCTGGCCTAACCATATCTCTAACGAACATCTTTACCAGAGAACGGGTCAGGAACCAATAGGCACAACCATCCAACGACGGAAGTTGCAGTGGATTGATCATACACCCAGAAAAGGTGACAGCTCAATAGCAAACTACGCAATGCAATGGAACTCGTTAGCTCAGGATGGTAGAAGAACGGAACGTCCGAGAAAAACATGGCGTAGAACAGTTGAGGAGGAGTCACGGCAATTGGGGAAGAGTTGGAGAGAGCTGAAGCTCATTGCCAGGAACCGAACGCAATGGCGCGTAGGCGTAGGCCCTAGGACCAACAAGGGAATATAGGACATAAGTAAGTAAATCCTTTAGTTGATCATCCGCCGCGCCTCGGAGATAGTTTTATCGGAATTGGGCCGGCGTAGTCCACTTCACTGTGCACAAACAGTCTGGATGGCGTCACGTGAGGCAAATGGAGATCGGCCATTAGTTATTGACTAGTGTTTGAGCGAAAACGGAAGCAAACGATAGACTTGTGTAATCATTAAATGCGTGAGGTTGTCATTTTTCGGTAGTATGAGAGAATGCTTTCCTCCGTATGGTAAATTCGAATTCTTGAGGATCTTGTTTACTTAGTTTTTCGAGAAATATCATCAGCGAAGTGAACCCCTTGTACCAATTTGGCCCAAAATCGGAAAGACCAATCCAATTCTGGCACCGTAACACAACTGACATGTCGTTGTGGCTGGCAAAGTCTTCAGTTTTGAATAAAACGTCTACACAGTATAGTGACACGGAGTAGCCTACCGAGTGTTGAATGTCTGGTGAGCAGCTTACACATATTGTTGGCACTCGACTTTACTTGGACTTGGGTGACGATCATCGATTTAACATTGCGTTTTCAGTTGTCTTCCAATCGCCGTTGTGCACGGTCGTGCTGCACACGCGAACGTCAATCAAGTGTAAATTGCATTGTGTGATGTCCGTGTGACCCATACTCAACAGTGCAGCTAAAGAATTTGGTGAAACATTACTGTCGTATGTTTTGCATGCGGCAGTTTGCTAATGATCTAATTCTTTAGCAATCGAATAACGGATTGTGAGTGTTTGTTTCTTCTGGTGATTTGACTCATTTTGTCGTGAAGGTATAACACTGGCGACAATTTATGCTGATAATCCATTGTGAGACATCCACTACACAAATTCGGTAAAAAGAAGCTGTAAGTTGTGTTTTATGTGTTTGTTTTTTATAGTTATGTGTGATTTCAGAGTGGATCTCACCAACATACGTGGATGAGAACGAATTCTTTCACTGTGTTTACATGTACATGACCACAGGTCAGCAATTCTGGCACTTAGTGAAACTAATTTGATAATGAGCCTACACGAATACGTGACATTGCAAATAATTCCGCAAGTACCCTTAACTTGTTCCTTACGTTTCGTCCTGATAAATACTCCGTCAATATATTTTCGCCTCTAGGCTCGTCAGACCATTGTGTAATATCAGCTAATTTCTCGTTAATAAACTACGTAGTTAGAGAAAAAACTCCCAAAAAACAGTATGGCAATACGAGAAAGCCAATTGGGACGGCTTTAACAACTTCTTTGGGAGAATTAATTGGTCGCTATTGTTTCGCGATAGCAACGTGGATGCCGCCGCTGATGCAATCACAAACATCATCCTTATTGGTATGAGAGACTTTATCCCATCCAGGAATAAGTCTATTAAACAAAAGGAAGATGGATGGTATGACTCGAGCTGTAAAGAGACTTCTAAGATTAGAGAGGTATGCTTTCGGTTTTACAAAGCAAACCCTACTGAGGAAAACCGAACAAATTTTAAACGAGCCAGAAATAATTGCAATGCCTATCTTCGGCGAGTCAAATTCGTCTACGATTAAAAATTGATGCAAAAAATACTACAATGTCCCAAAGGTATTAAAAAGGTTTTCGTCGTTACCAACGCTCATTTATAATGGCATTCCAGTTATCAGCTCTATAGACAAGGCCAATATGTTTGCTGTGCATTTCGCAACTAGCTAGGACAGATATTCATTTGTACTCATGCAGTTGGTAGAGTTTTAAACGATCACAACACTCACAAATCCGCAGGGCCAGATGGTATTTCCCCAATAGTTTTGAAGAGGTGTTCTTACAAGCTTGGATTACCATTGCGTAAGCTTTTCCATCCATCCTATTCTTCTGGACTCTTCCCGAGAAGTTGGAAAACAGCCTTTGTCCAGCCCATACCCAAAAAGGCGATCCGTCGTCTCCTTCTTCGTACCGACCCATAGCACTTACATCCATTCTTTCCAAGGTCGTGGAAACGCTGATCAATTTTCAGCTCAAGAAATATCTTGAAACCAACGAAATCCTTAGTGGCCGGCAGTATGGATTTCGTAGGCAAAGCCATTATCCATGAATGGCACATCAAGGAAACTGAAAATCTCGCAATACTCGGTGTGTGCATTAACGACAAGCTTCGTTGAAATGATTACATATTCACTGTCGCCAAAAATGCTGGGAAATGTTTAGGTTTTCTAGCCCGGTGCAAGAAATATTTCACTCCCTCTGATCTGACTAATATCTATAAGGCCCTAAACTTGAGTACAATTGTCATGTCTGGTCTGGTGCGCCTAAAATTACCTTGCATCAGCTAGATAGAATACAAAACTGCGCGATAAAACTTATTGGTGACGCAAATATAGCGAAATCAATAGATTCGCTTAAACACCGCAGGAACGTTTCCTGCTTGTCACTGTTTTATCGCTTCTTTTTCCATCAGTGCTCAAGAGAAATAGCCAGCTGCATACCATCTCTCCTTGAATTCAACCCTCAAGCCCATCTTCGGTCGTACAGCTAAATTCAAGGATTCGTTCTTCAGTCGTACAATACATGTGTAGAATGCTCTGCCAAGCTCTGTCTTCCCATATCACTATCATCTACAGGCATTCAAACCACAAGCTCGTAGACATCTCCTCTTTGCTCCTCCTTTTCCTTAACGCCAACGCTGTGCCAAGCATGTAGCCGAGTATTATAAGGGTGCGAACACCTTGAAACGTGGGCGAATTATAAAAAAAGATGCTGGTGATATGATAGTTGATTTTGTGGCGTGGCCATTTATAGGGTGCTTCCTGAAGCCAGGTGGTGCCAGTCCACCACAATTATTGATCACCTAATGACGATGGGTCGACGCCCCGCGAAGCGCAGTCGGCAGGGTTGTAACGAGATGCCAACTTGTAGGTTTCAAATAATCGAGAACTTGCGAGACACGATTTGCGACGAATGTCTTTCAGCGATTGAGTGGACTCCAGAGCCATCCAAGTACAACTTGGGAGTCAGTCCATGTGAGTTTCTGAATTTTTACTAGATTGAGCGATGTGACAATGGTGTGCATCAGTTAAGAGTGCAACACGCTTCCGCAGAGTTCCAACCGAGGTAGACTGACGGTCTTTAAGAGAGCCACTTTCGTCTTGGATGCCAGTATCGACATTTTGATTGCTCCGTATGCTTTGATTGCACTGCTGCGTATGCCTTTGTCGATGCGTCGCTGAATCAGTGAATCTGAAGATTTTGAGTGTTTGATGAGCATTGGAGTCAACGTTCGATTTTGATTGTCTTCAATTATTTCATATTCTGACGATATGTAAACCATCGGTGTGATATTGAACTCGGAACCACATCATCTATGAAAGTTCAAATACCCCGCTCCTGGAAGAACATTTTTGCAATTATAACGCTGGGGGCTTGCCAGCCGAGTGGGTCAAAGGTTCTCGCTGCTTTTGCTAAAATGACTCGTTTTGTTAAAACTTGAGTACTAGCTGCCAATTTGATCTTGAAAATAAAAGTGTCCATCGAAGGGGACCAAAGCAACCCTAGAGCCTTGACCGTTTCGTCCCAGTTCAGCTCCAATGATAAGTGTGGCTCACGAAATTCTTCTGGAATTTGTTCAAGTAGCGTTGCATTGTTCGATGCCCATTTCCGAAGCTCGAAGCCCCCACATCTCAGTAAAGCCAACATTTGACGTTGAATCTCGAACAAGGTAACGACATCGTCAGCGCGGTTGAGGAAATCAGTGAGGGTGACCTTTGCAGCCATCGGAAATGATTCAGATTCCTCTCTTGGTAATTGCTGGAGTGTGCGGATCGCCAAATATGGAGCACAACCAGTGCCATATGTTACAGTGCGTAGTCTGTAATCTCTTATTGGTTCATCAGGTGAGTTTCTCCAAACAATTCGTTGAAAGTTTAGTTTTTCAGCTGCCACTAGGTTCTGGCGATACATTTGCTTTATATCTGCAGTGAAAACGAAAACATGCTTACGAAAGCGCAAAAGAATACTGAAAATGTCTTGTTACAACTTTGGGCAGACGTGGAGGTTCTGGTTTAATGAAACACCCGTCGTTCTCTTGTGTGACGCGTCGAGCCCGACTCACAGATTTGATCAGCAGACGCGGTGTCATCTGGCCGAACTTCTTCCATGGGTTTTAGTTCACGGTAGTCTTTCCTGAATTTGAAGTACTCAAGACCTAATTGCGGATTTCTCATACAACGATGTTCCATGTTTTTCAGATGGATGATAGCGCTCTCGCGGGATGATCCAAGTGGTGATGAGTGCTTCGTGAAGGGAAGGTAAACAGTGTACCTTCCCTTGGTAGTGGGAAAATGGGTTGTTTGAAAATGATGTTCACATTGGATTTCGTCAGATGATAGAGTTCGTGCTGCCGGAACATTCTTGATTTCCAAAAATGATTTAAGCGGATTGTCGAACAGGATATGATTCTCTATGATCGCCGACATACTTCAAAGTTGACTGGTTGCTGGACGACCCCTTTTCCCGTATAAGACGTATCCAAAATTCGTATTCTGGGCCATAAGGGACCAATTGATACTTTGTACGGTTTCTTCCAACGGGAGCATAATTACATCTGCTCCGAGGATATAAATTTTGTTTGGGTCATGGTAATGTGGATTAGCAAACTGCAAATCGTTCAGATATGGCCATCAATGGTTCGCGGGACCGGAGATCTTGTCGATGACAAGTGCAGTGATTGTTGTTGACCACGATGAATCAACGCGTGATCTCAGTACGAAGTTAACGATAGGATGTGAAGTAGCGTCGTCGCTGGCGCAGATTCCGCTGATCGACACCGATGCATGTTTTCTTTGCCAACCGATACGATGGGCTGCACTTTCTGTGATGAAACTTCTCTGTGATCTCTAATCCAGCAATGTCTTAATGGCCGCTCCACCGCTGAGGTTAGCCTTTAAATAGTGAAGTTTTTGCTAGCTTGTGAGATTCCGGTTTTCATGAATTAGATCTGTGAACAGGTTCACGAAATCACTATAGTTCGCATCATCACCGTCGAAGATTGGAATCTTTATGCGAGGTAGCTGAATATTTGAGTCTTCGCGTGCTCTTCGTCGAGCTCAGGATTGTCGCCTCTAAGTTCTTTGCTGCGCCGAAAACATCGTTCTAGACTGAAATGACACCTGCCTAATCTTGACCGTAGACATTAAACAAATGAACACTGAGTGAATAACCGGTGTATTAATACGAAGATTCAAGTTCTGTTTGATCAAATTTTAGGTTTTGTGTAATTGCAATTTTTTGTTTAAATTTCACAATAAGTCGAATTAAAACGAGATAAAATTTTCGAATTTTAGTGTGTTAATTTTAATTTTAGAATTTTGCTACTTGATTACAATCCGAATGATTGATTAAAACGCTGTCACACATCGCACATTGTCCAACCGATATTATTAAAAAAGAAAAGAAAACACAAAATGGCTACGAACCAATAAGCCGAATTGCAAAATTTAAAAATCTGATTAGAGTATGCTTAACGAAGGACCAAATGTTGTTTTAAAGGCAACGCGGCGAACTTGAAATAATTAATTTTAAGTAAATGTAGAGACTATTAATTGAATTTAAAGAAATGAGTATATAAAGAATATAAAGAACAGGACAGAGAAAATAAACACGTCTTCTTTCGCTGTCGTTTTTCATCAGACTGCTGCAAACTCCTCTGTTGATGTGCTTGCCTCACATGACATACTGTGGTCTCTTTCCCACACTCGTCTATCTTGGTGCACACCTGTTCCAGATGTCCCAGTTCCCCATCGCTTCATGGTCGCCGACCTTCCTCATCTCATATTTGTGGTTTTCCATCGTAGATGTTACCATTTTCCATTTTTTTTTTGTAACGAGGTTTTTCCCAGCCGGGGTATCCTCAGCGTGACCAGGGTTATTTGTTCAAAAGGGTCGTTACAATAAAAGATTTTTATTTATTTTAGGAACTCAGGATTTGGTGTTTTATTGTTTCCTTAAAGAAGTTATAATAAAATTATGGTTACTTCAGTGACTTAATTCTAATACTTAAATTGTGATTCTTTAAAATCAGTTATAATGGGTTAGTGGTTGTTTCAATGGCTTAATTCTAATTTTCAAATTGTGCTTTTGTTAGCTGTACTGTCTTCGTAGCGCGTTGGAAGTGACAAGCGTACTTCGTTTGTTCACTGTGGCAGAAAGTCTAAGTCTTACTTCTGAGCAATGGCAAGGATACTACGCTTGTGCACCGTAACAGAGTGTCTATGTCCAGTTTTCCTGAGCAGTGACAAAGGTACTCCGCTTGTGTACTGTGACAGAATAGTCCCAGTCCAGTCTTCTGAGCAGTGACAAAGATTCTTCGCTTGTGCACTGTAACAGAGTGTCTGTGTCCAGTGTTCCTGAGCAGTGACAAAGGTACTCCGCTTGTGCACTGTGACAGAATACTCCCAGTCCAGTCTTCTGAGCAGTGACAAAGATGCTTCGCTTGTGCACTGTAACAGAGTGTCTATGTCCAGTGTTCCTGAGCAGTGACAAAGGTACTCCGCTTGTGACAGAATACTCCCAGTCCAGCCTTCTGAGCAGTGACAAAGATGCTTCGCTTGTGCACTGTAACAGAGTGTCTATGTCCAGTGTTCCTGAGCAGTGACAAAGGTACTCCGCTTGTGCACTGTGACAGAATAGTCCCAGTCCAGTCTTCTGAACAGTGACAAAGATGCTTCGCTTGTGCACTGTAACAGAGTGTCTGTGTCCAGTGTTCCTGAGCAGTGACAAAGGTACTCCGCTTATGCACTGTGACAGAAAGTCTAGGTCTTGTTCTGAGCAAATGGCAAGGATACTTCGCTTGTCGATATGCTGCTGAACTGGTCAGAAGTTAAGAAGGAAGAGACCATTTGTAGAATTTCTGCTTCCTTTTATAGTGGCCGAATCCGGTTAAACTGCTAAAACCGTGGGAAATCGTGACTTGCTATTTTCCTACGGTTGGTCCATGGTCCCGTTATGACCGTTATTGCTATGCGAAAATTTTGGTATGGCCGGTTCTCCTGGTTGTTGTTGTTTACTATATTCCTATCGTTTTGCCATGTTGTTGTTGTTGTTGTTGTTGTAATCGCTGTTTGTGATTTCAGCTGTTCAATTTTGTGCACAAAATTCTTTGCTGTTGTCTATAATTTCTTGTGCGTCGGCAACGGAACATCTCGTGTTGTTGTTATTGTAATCGCTGTTTGCGATTTCAGCTGTTCAATTGCGTGCACAAAATTCTTTGCTGTTGTTGTGGTTGTATTAGTTTATATAATGTTGACGAGCCCTCTTCTTTTGCTGCGAACGGTGCGTAGTTCGTTGAACTGGTCAGCTGGTTCGTTGACCCAGTCAGTCCTCTTGTGTTGCTAATGTACTGCATATTTCCTCTCTCTCCCCCTTTTCTCTAGTCAACGATTATGCTTTATGCGGTGTTGGTTTATCTCTCATCGCTCATATTTCCCCACTCTTCTCGTAGTGCATTTTGCTAGTTTTCATTTCGCCGCAATGGGAGTGGCTACGCGGTGTGGAGAGGTTTTTTTTTCTATTTAATGTTGCTGCTTGGCATCTTATCAGTGATCGTCTTGCATAATTGCCTTTTCTTTTGCCAGATCAGTTTGGGATTCTTATCAAGAACCACTCTCCAGATGATGATTACAGCGACCACTTCGATCTGTTTCGTGTACTTTGCTGCAATTGAGGTGCCGTCGGCATTTCACTCTTTTGGTTGTATAAAGGAATATACAGACATTTTTTGTGTGACAAGTAGGAAATTCTTTCTTTATTTTCACGTAGGGTTACAAAATAAAAATTCAAAATAAAAAATGTAAATTTGATGTGTGGGGCAATTTTCCCTCAAAATTGTTCCTCATACCTCCCGGTCACGTCGGATGACGCTAGTTCTTCCAGCTCGGGTTAGCAGGATGGTAAAGAATGCACCAGCTTCCTCGTGTGAGAACTTCAGCCGCCGCCAGTTTTCCCTTTGTACCCTGCTTCGTGCGTCCTTGACCTTCTGTCGTACTTCTGGGGACCAGTGTTCCGGACAAACTTAATTGCTGGTTGTAGTGTCGTTGCTCGTGGAGGTGGGTTCGAATCACCTGGACGTTTGCCTCTGGTTGTGCGGATAAATCTTTTCCTATTGTTGTCACTCGCGCCACTGTTGTCGCTGCTGCTATCACTGCTACTGTCGCTGTTGTTGCTGCTGCTACAACGGCTATAAGTCTGACTATGCCTGCGGTTGTGGCAGTGGTTGTCGTTGGGATTGCTTTTCGGCTGGTGGTTTACCTCCTCTTCGTTGCCAAAGATTAATTCGGGGAATTCGGTTCCTGGTACCGCGTATTTTTGTAACTCCTCGGCCAGTAACCTCCTTTTGCTTGTTGCACTTACGTGGGACATCCTGTCTCCCACCCAGTCGTGATTTGCCACGTCGCTGTCCATCACTTTCTCGGCCGTCTCCAGTAGGTACACCCCGCAGTCGGTGAAGTTCGGTTGTTGCAGAGTGTTTGCCCGTACGCTGGGGTAACACCCTTGAAAATCCTGCCAGGTTCCTGGGTGCCCTTTCGTCCGCTGTTCCTGCATGCGGTACGCTCGTACAATCGACATCGCCTGCTTGCGTTCGCCTCCGGCCAAGGAATCATAAAGGTGGATCGCTGCTTTGTCGGGGCGTCCGGGGTGGCTGACCACGGCTAGGTAGCAGTGGCGATTTTCGCATATTGGGAGTAATGCGAGCTCGCTTTGGGGGAATTCCCCAGCGATCCCAGCGTCGCACCTGGTTGTGCTGCTACATGGCTGTCTGCTCCTCGTCCCCTTCTTGAGTGAGTTTGGCGATCCGCATCTGTGAGATCAGGAAGGGGCTACATACCTTTATTTTGTTGCGTTGGCCCTCTTCCAATCGACTTAGGAGCCACTGCATTCCTGTCTCGATGAGTACGTCACTTAGGTAGGTGTTTTCCTGTAGGAAGCGGTAGTCGCAGACTCTAACTTCGTGGCCTCCAGGTCCTGTGGGATATTTACAGAGAATTCGTAGATCCTCAGCTTCCTTTGGTTGGTTCACCAGGCGTCACGCGTTTGGTGTGCGTGTAATGATGATTTTCATATAGTAGTCTTTAGGTGCTTAGGCTTTAGGTCTTTAGGTGCTTCCTGAACGGATCTGTTTTTGGTTGACATCGTTTTCGAGATTTTTTCTTTGTCGGCTGATCTGTCCTGACTAAACTGATATTGTTGACTATTTTGGTTTCGTCGATTTCGTTTGGAAAGAAACCTCGGTTTCTGTATTTAACGCCGTTAATCCTGATAGCGGTTTTTATTTCCTTGTTACGGTTCTTCTTGGTGTGATCGTCTCATAGAGTGTTGTTGTAATCTGGTCCTCTAATTTATATATTGCTGCAACATTGTTGCCTGTTCCACTGATATTACTACTGTTGTTGTCGTGGGTGTGGTTGAGAGGTTCGGCTATTCTGCTCCGTTGCTTCTTGAGTTATTTGCTGTGCTTGTAGTTGTTGTTGTATTATAATTTCGTTATTTTCTTTGTTTCGTATTTGGTAGCTTCGATTTCGCTGGTTTTTGTGACGACGGTTTATGATTTTTGAAAACTACTTGGTTTTCCCTGGCGATGAGTTTCCCAGCTGCTGATGTTTCCTCTTGGGGGGGGGGTCACTTGGAAGATTTTGGTAGAATACCTTAAGCTCGCTCACGTGAGCGGTGCGCTCTTTCGAGTGTCCGTGTAACCATAACATTGCGATGACAGGTGAGACGAAATCAATTACCTGATAGGGTCCGTCGTATTTAGGCGCAAGCTTGCCAGCGAATCCTTCCAGCGCGTTGGACAGGTGGTGTTGTTTAATCAATACCAGTTGTCCCACTTCCGGCTGCCATGGACGTCGTCGTAGGTTGTAGCGTCGCGCCTGATCTCCTGCCGCACGTTCCATATTTCGTCTGACTATCTCAAAGACTTCTGATAGCTGCTTTGCTCTCTCGTCGGGTGTTTTTGTCACTGTGCCTGTTCCCGTCTTGTCCTCGTCGTATAAAGCGTGTGGAAGTCGTGGTTCTCTGCCCTGAGTGAGAAATATAGGGCTATATCCTGTTAAATCCTGTTTGCTTGAGTTGATAGCAAGCATGATTTCTGGAATCTTCTTGTCCCATGTGCGCTGTTGAGTCCCTGCTAGCTGTGCAATGATTGTTTTTACAGTGCGATTTGCTCTTTCGGTTGGGTTTTCTTGGGGGGTATATGGGGCGGTGTATTGATGTCGTACTCCCATACTCTGTAGGAACCGTCGAAATGCCTTGCTTGTGAATTGCGCCCAATTATCAGTGATGAGAGCTTTTGGTACGCCGTAACGTGCAAGAATACGCTCTCGGAAGGCCTTCTGGACTCCGTCCGTGGTTGCTCGTCTCCTCGGGATTAACTCGACCCATTTCGAGAAGCGGTCGAAGAACACCAAGAGCATGGTGTTTCCGTGCTTTGATCTTGGCAGCGGTCCCAGGAAGTCAGCGGATGCTATTGCCCATGGTTCCTTTGCTATCTATGTGAGCATCTTCCCTGCAGCCTGCTGTTGGTTTGGTTTGTATCGCTGGCAACTCTCGCAGTGTTTCACGTATCTATTTATGTCACGAAACATCCCTGGCCAGTAATATCGTCCGCATATTCGCGCCGTGGTTTTCCGGATCCCTAGATGTCCTGCTGACGGGTTGTCGTGGTTCTCCCTGAGAACTTGATCACGAAGAGGGCTAGGAACGGAAAGTTTCCAGGGTGCTGCGTCTTCGTCTCCGGCTTGTTTTGCTATATGGCGATACAGTTGTCCTGATTCGATCGCATTGTCGGGATACTTCTTTGGCTCCTCCCTGACTTGATCACTTGGGCACTGGTTTGTTGTCTTCGGAATTAGCCATTAACAAATCATGTGGTTGTCGGGATAACGCATCTGCTACGACGTTCAATTTTCCACGACTGTATTGAACGTCGAATGTGTATTGTTGGAGTTCAAGTGCCCATCGTGCGATCCTTCCAGAGGGGCTCGAGATGGAATTTAACCATTTCAGGGAAAGATGATCCGTTATCACCGTGAATTTGTATCCTTCTAGGTACGGCCGCATCTTCCTAATTCCCCAAATTTTTGCCAGGCACTCCTTTTCGGTAGGGGAGTAGTTCTTTTCAGCTTTGTTTAAGTGTCGGCTGGCGTACGCTATCACTCTCTCTCTGTGTTAGCACTGCTCCTAGGCCATGGTCGCTGGAGTCTGTTTGGAGTGAGAATTTTTGTGAGAAGTCGGGGCACGCGAGAATTGGGGCTTCTGTCAGGTTGGCCTATAATTGTTCGAACGCTGCTTGATGCTCTTCGGTCCATCTCCAGTGCTTGCCCTTTTTAAGCAGGGCCGTCAATGGTCGTGTGGTCTCCGAGAAATCATGTACGAAATGGCGGTACCATGATGTTATACCCAAGTATCTCCGTAGCTCCCGTACGTTCCGTGGTGGCTGTAATTCCTTGACGGCGGTGACTTTCTCCGGGTCGGTGTGGATGCCTTTGCTGCTGACTACATGTCCTAAGTACCTTAGTTCTCTCTTACAGAATTCGCACTTCTCTGGGTTTATTTTCAAGTTGGCCGCCTGTAGTCGTCTGAAAACTTTGCGCAGATTCTCTAGGTGTTCCTCGATTGTTTTCCCGATGATGATGATATCGTCGAGGTATGCGAATGCGTGCGGTTCCATCTCCGGACCGATGACTAGATCGAGTGCTCGTTGGAATGTGGCCGGCGCAGAGTGCAACCCAAACGGCATCACACGCCATTGAAACAGTCCCTGGAACCGTGAAAGCGGTATACTTCCCGTTGTGTTTTTCCATGGGTATCTGCCAATACCCGTTTCTTAGATCTAAGCTACTTATGAACTTAGCTCATCGTAGCCGTTCCAGGATGTGCTGAATTCGTTGCAGTGGATATGCGTCAGGTATAGATCGCGTGTTAAGCTCGCGGTAGTCCACGCAGAGTCTCCATTTTCCTGTTTTCTTCCTAACGAGGACTATTGGTGCATTGTGCGGACTGTGCGAGGGTTCGATGCAGCCTTTTGCTAATAGTTCGTCTATTTCCGTATTTATTATTTCTGCATTGCGGGGTTGCGAGGAAAGTATCGTTGTTAGATTGGGCGCTCATCATGCATCACGATCATGTGATCCGTGACGTTTGAAACTGCTGGTAGTTCGTCAAATCGTTGGAACTCATCTTTGAGAAAAGCTGAGAGCCTTTCCTGCTCCGTTGGTATCCCTGTCTAAACCGTAATGCCTCGTAGAGTTCCGCACTGTTTTTCCACCTTCTCCTGGAGCTGGAGTGTTTGACCACCACAGCTTAATTTGGCTTAGATTCGAGTTGTGTCAAAATGTAGAAAATTTAGTGGGTTCGAGGTGCATTCCTCTGGGGCTCCGCCGCACCTCTGCTTCGTCGGTCCCCCCGGTCGTTTCCCGCTTGTTTCCGACAACATTCTGTCGTTCTTGTATTCCGGCGGCCGCAGTCCCAGCAGAACAAAATTTGTGGATTTCGACAATCGCGTCTTATGTGTCCGTCCTGACCACATCGCATGCAGGCTGTTCTTACGTTTATAAGGCCATCGACGTCGCGTGCAATGATGCAATTCTTTTTCACCTGTTTTGGTCGGGTGTTGGGTCTATTTGGCTCCGGAGTTCCAGCTATTCCCTCAAAATCTTCTACTAGTTCGATAAGATCGTTTAAGTTCTCTAAGTCCTTCCGTTTAATATAATATTGTTACTCCTCGCGGAAATTTCTGAAGATTCTTTCCACCTGTTGTACCGTTGAATATCCTGCGTGTCTCATTAGATTTTATTGCTATTACGAAGTCCTTGAAGTTTTCGTGTCCTGCCTAACGCCGTTGGCGAATTTCATCGTCCAAATTTTCCCAATACCTTGTGGGCAAATAGAACTTCAGAAAGTCTTCCTTGAACAGCCTCCAATTTTGCCAACTCTGGTTGTTGCTTCGGAACCATAAGCTTCAGTCCCCGGTCACGGAGCCATTCTGGCATGGTCATTGGCAGCAAATCTTTGTCTATAGAATAGGCATCGGCCAGTTCCTCAAGTCTTTCGATGAACGACAGCGGGTCTTTCCCTCCATCATACCGAACCGACCACTTTCTAACCGGCTCCATCACCATCGCATATGGTGTGCCAGGTGTTGCCATTGTTTCTCGGATCTGTGTTGATTCTACGAACGTCGGAGTGTTGCTTATGACTGGAACTGTTAACCCGTTCCCTGGTGTCTTCGGTTTCTCGCCGTCTGTCCTGTCGTACAGATTAAGTAGTGGCGGTGGTGAGGGTGATGGGCTACGTTTGTGTTTCGTTTCCAATTCCACAAGGCGGAGTTTGTCATCAGAAGTTACGTCTCGTCCCGTGATAAAAGTTGAAAACCGCTTCCTCAGTTCGTCCACTCCACCGTTCGTGTCCAGCCTAAACTCCGCCAAGTACTTCTGTAGCTCCTTTTTCGTGAGGTTGTATACCCAACCTGTCCTCACTATTGTGCCTTGTTCGTTCTCTTTGCTTGTTACTTGTTTTACAGAGTCCCTGCTCGGGCGCCAATTGTAACGAGGTTTTTCCCAGCCGGGGTATCCTCAGCGTGACCAGGGTTATTTGTTCAAAAGGGTCGTTACAATAAAAGATTTTTATTTATTTTAGGAACACAGGATTTGGTGTTTTATTGTTTCATTAAAGAAGTTATAATAAATTTATGGTTATTTCAGTGACTTAATTCTAATTTTTAAATTGTGATTCTTTAAAATCAGTTATAATGGGTTAGTGGTTGTTTCAATGGCTTAATTCTAATTTTTAAATTGTGCTTTTGTTAGCTGTACTGTCTTCGTAGCGCGATGGAAGTGACAAGGGTACTTCGCTTGTTCACTGTGGCAGAAAGTCTAAGTCTTACGTCTGAGCAATGGCAAGGATACTACGCTTGTGCACCGTTACAGAGTGTCTGCGACAGAATAGTCCCAGTCCAGTCTTCTGAGCAGTGACAAAGATGCTTCGCTTGTGCACTGTAACAGAATGTCAATGTCCAGTGTTCCTGAGCAGTGACAAAGGTACTCCGCTTGTGCACTGTGACAGAATGGTCCCAGTCCAGTCTTCTGAGCAGTGAAAAAGATGCTTCGCTTGTGCACTGTAACAGAGTGTCTGTGTCCAGTGTTCCTGAGCAGTGACAAAGGTACTCCGCTTGTGCACAGTGACAGAAAGTCTAGGTCTAGTTCTGAGCAAATGGCAAGGATACTTCGCTTGTCGATATGCTGCTAAACTGGTCAGAAGTCAAGAAGGAAGAGACCATTTGTAGAATTTCTGCCTCCTTTTATAGTGGCCGGGTTAAACTGCTAAAACCGTGGGAAATCGTGGCCTGCTGTTTTCCTACGGTTGGTCCATGGTACCGTTATGACCGTTATTGCTATGCTAAAATTTTGGTATGGCCGGTTCTCCTGGTTGTTGTTGTTTACTATATTCCTATCGTTTTGCCATGTTGTTGTTGTTGTAATCGCTGTTTGTGATGTCAGCTGTTCAATTACGTGCACAAAATTCTTTGCGATATCAGCTGTTCAATTGCGTGCACAAATTCTTTGCTGTTGTTGCGGTTGTATTAGTTTATATAATGTTGACGAGCCCTCTTCTTTTGTTGCGAACGGTGCGTAGTTCGTTGAACTGGTCAGCTGGTTCGTTGTCCCAGTCAGTCCTCTCGCCGCAATGGGAGTGGCTACGCGGTGTGGAGAGTTTTTTTTTCTATTTAATGTTGCTGCTTGGCATCTTATCAGTGATCGTCTTGCATAATTGCCTTTTCTTTTGCCAGATCAGTTTGGGATTCTTGTCAAGAACCACTCTCCAGATGATGTTTACGCCGTTTATTGTATTGTATTGTATTCCTTGTAATCCTTCCCCCTTTCCTTTCTTTCGTTCTGCAAGAATGCACTTGACGTAAGAGTCCACACATTTTTGAAAAGTTATCCTCAGGTCAGGAATGAAGAACTCTTTATCTATCAGTTCGACCATCTTCTTCACATGAAAATGCTTCTTCTCATGCACCTCTTTGTTTGCCAGCTACCGTGGCATCAGAAACAACAAATGAAGGTTGTCCATTAACCACCTTTGTCAACACACCATTCTCCAACATGTAGTCCTTATAAGCACCCATTGCCAGTATCCGACATATTGCATTGAGACGATCATCATTCTGTTGCGCTCTACGTAGTCTGCTTATAAGATTGTCACTCATAGCTATCATTGGATTCCTGCTTAGGGCGTCCACATGCTGCATTCGGCTACTTTTACGATGTTCAATAGTATGACTAAAGTCTTCCAAAAACATCGCTCACCGCGTCACTAGATCTTTCTTCTGCAACGTCATCGTTAATGCTTTGCAATCCGTTACCAGCTTAAACGGTTGACCCAACAGATAAATACTAAATTTTTTCACTGCCTCGTATATAGCTAGCGCCTCTAACTTGTAGTTCGTGTATCGCTGCTCCACCAGTGATGTCTTCCTGCTCCAATAATACACCGGATGCAGCTGGTCGTCTTCGGCCACCTGGAATAGTATTGCGCCACATTCAAATTTGCAAGCATCGGTGTGCAACTCAGTTGTGACACCTTGTCGGAAAATATTTAGTACAGGATTCTCACTCATCGCGTTTTTCAGTCGTCGAACTGCCTCATCTTGATTAACACCCATTTCAAATGTCACGCCATCACGTAGCAGATCGGAAAGTGGTTTTGCTATAATCGCAACATCCATTATAAATTTTCGAAAATAGCCTGCTAGTCCAAAAAAGGATTGAACTTGCTTTCCATTCGAAATTTTAGAAAAATTCAGCACTGCTTGTGTTTTTACTGTTGACGGCGAAACCTTTCCATCCTCGATGACGTATCCAAGGTAATCGATTGTAATAATAAAAATAATACGTTTTATTTTATTACTGCTTATTATTTGTTACTTTTAGTGCAACATGTGGGACTCTAGCATAATGCTGTTAGTATCCGCAGGTTAGACCAATGTTCATGCGAATCGTATAGTATGGTGAGGAAATGACAACGCGTGTATCATACTAGTTTGAAATTTACTCTGATGCTGTTTTACTCAAACTTATTCTTTTATACTATTTCTTAGCCTAATTTTACTATGTACAATAATAACTAAATATCGTGCATCGTCATTGATGCACTTGATACATTGCTAGTGTAAACAAAAGTGTGCCTATTGTTTATGAACTAAAAATTCATTTGATTAGGGCGCAATGCAAGTGCCCTACTTTACAAATGTGATTCACTATTGTCGCCTATGCATTCTTTGTGTCGTCATTGCCGAACACGTGCAGTTTGTTTGCTTAGGCGACTAGTGTAATTTATTGCATGCTTAATTATGTGTGGTGTGACGATTTTAGATTTTTAAAATTAAGATATTTTATTAAAACATTTAGGTAATATACAATTTTGACTTAAAACTAACCTTATAACTATTATTAATAAGGTCGGCTCAACAATAGGGGCCCGACGTATTTACATTGTTTTAATTTATATTGTATTGCTTATAATTAAACAATATTTTTGACTACTTAATCTACTACATGTTATATTTAAAGCAATTTAATTTTTAAACATTAAATTTTAAAATAAAATAAAAATGAAAAAAATATAAGAGGGGGTATAAACAGGGCGATCTTCAGCCTCTGTAATGTTGATTGCTGGCCTTCTCTTAGAAGGAGACGTCTTGATTATTAAAGATGTCGTCGAATCTAGCATCTGTGAATCCTCTGATGTTTATATAGCGGTGGCTTGGCTCGATTTCCTCGATTCTCAGTCCTTGCATCTCAGGACTTGGATGAGTTTCTAATCCGTCGACGAATTTCCTCGCCATTTGGAACAAGTGGTCGGTTATTGGCAGCATCGGGCAGCGGTGAACCATATAGGATAGCCATAGGTTATCACTGGCCTGATGAGCTGCTTGTAGATGAGCAGCCTGGTGTTGTTGGTCAGTCCGTTTTGTCTTCTTAGTAGCGGATGCACCAAATGAAGAGCGTAGTTCGCTTTTTTCATTGTTTTATCGACGTGACAGTTAAACTTCAGCCTCTCAGTAAAATTGATTCCCAGGTACTTAGTCTCTGACTTGGTGTTTATTGTCGTGTTATCCGGAAAGGTGATTTTTAAGGCTCTGAACCGGCTTGCGATTTTTCTTATCCTTGTTTCGGGTTCTGGTACTCGGAAGGAGATGAGTTCCGTTTTGTTGGCGTTGATCATCAGTCCCCACTTCAGGTAGTATTCCCGAAGATTTCGGAGGTGTTTATCCACTCTTCGGGTAGCTATTTCAGGAGAGCGGGAAACGGCATACGTGATGGAGTCATCTGCCAAAAGCATGGTCCTTGTTCCGGCTGTATTCGTGGGTTGATCCGCCGTGAAGATGCTAAATATAACTGGTCCAAGTCTGGAGCCTTGGGGAACTCCGGCTTTATTCCTTTTCCTCGTCGAAGGGCTGCCATACACCTGTACAAAAAAGACCCTGTTAAAAAGAAAACTGTTAATTATTTTCACAATATAATTGGGGAAACCAAATCTAATAAGTTTGTACAGAAGCCCGTTTGTCCAGACGCTATCGAAAGCTTTTTCGATGTCTAACAAACAGGCTACTGTACTACTTTTGATATTCAGTCCTCGAGTGACGTTACTGTGAAGCTTCATCAGAGGGTGCAGCGTAGAGTGCTTTTCTCGAAAGCCGAACTGAAAGGAAGGAATTAGATTTCTTTCCGAGCAATACGTATTGATCTTTTTACGGATCAAAGACTCCAATACTTTACTGATACAACAGAGTAAAGCTATGTGGCGGTAAGCAGTTACACTGGAGCGGTCGGTTTTCTTCGGTACTGGTACTACTTTGGCTACCTTCCAGTTGTCTGAAAGTATCCATTGTTAAGGCAATTGTTGAATATTATGGTTAACATCAAAATTGCTTTACCCGGCAGCTTTTTAAGCAAAAAATTTGAAAACCCGTCAGTGCCCGGTGATTTCTTAGAGTTTCCACTCATAATTAAATCACTGACAACAGCTGTTCCGGTAAACATATCCACGTCTACGGGTGCGTTTGCGGGATTGTCTTCGCTGAACTGCTGTTCAAAATTTCTTGGGGAAGTGGTGTCTTCCACTTTCGACCTGCTCTACGAATTCTGGAATATGAGTTGGTGGTCGGTCTGTAAAGCTCCCTTTGAAATGACAGGCAAAGGCTTCGGCTTTTTCAACAGGACTGGATGCTACTTGCTCTCCAAACGTAATACTTTCTGGAATAGAAATACGTTTTCCGATCACAGAATTCAGCTTTTTAAAAGCATCCGGGCCTGGTTTGATGTTCTGAAGTCGTTTGGTCAGTTCATATTCCTGGTAACTTCGCACAGCTTGACGAAGCATAATTACTGTACAACTCAGTTGCGAATATACAGACTGATATTCATCATTAACAGTGTTGAGAGTCCTATTGAAGATCCTCTGAAGGCGTTTTCTTAGCCTTTGCTTGTGAGCATATATTGCCTGAATGTTCTCAGGTAGATGGTGAAAGCGATCGCTGCTAGAGCGAACAGTTATCTGCCGATCTATGGCTGTGTTCACTGAAGTCTCGAAATTTCTGATAGCATCATCAATTTCACTATTCTCCAGATTTCTACATGCCGCTGGAATTTGAAGTCCAGCTTCGACTTCTGATCTAAACCGCTTCCAGTTTATTTTCGAAAAGTTTATGTGTAGTTCAGGTGTTGGGGTAACCTTCTAACCTCACTCGAAGCTCTATGGCCAAATGATCCGAATCACTATCATGTGCAAAACAGGAATAATTCCTTAATTCTGGCAGAATGTTGACGAAATTTGTCGTTGCCAAGAAGAAATCCAGCGTGGATGATGTCCGAGGATATGCCTTCCGGGGCTGTGAAACAACAGCCATGGCATGCTGCTGAGGATTTGAATCCAGCCAATCTGCAATGGCCTTTCCTTGATTGTAGGGTGGTGTGACGTGTAGTAATAAATTGTATTGTTTATGGGTTTTGGTTGTGCGTACGTAATGTTACACTACACCCTCACCCTTTAGAGAAAAATTTTTATTTTATATAGGAAAAGAAAAATTTGATTTTATATAATATTATTTTGGTAGTTGTTCTTATGTCATTGCGAGTGCAAGTTTTGCGCGATGGAGCCACTCGCAACCAGATAGACCACGTGTTGATAGACCGCCGCCACAACCCGAACCTGATGACGGTACGAACGTACCGAGGTGCCAACGTCAACTCAGACCACTATCTTGTTGGTATGGTGCTCCGAGTGCGGATTGCATCATCACGGAAGACTGCATCCGCGAATAAGATTCGAGTCAACACGGCTGCCCTTCGCAATGAAGTGACCAGAAACAACTACGGTCAAGCGATAGGACTGAGGCTGAGATGTCGGGCGTAGAAGAGAAATGGACACGCCTTAAGAATACTGTCATTAGTACTGCTGACTCCATCTTAGGCAGTAGACTTAGAGATCGAAACGACTGGTTCGATGACGAATGTAAGTTAGCGACTGAACGTAAGAATGTTGCGTACTGAGCAATGCAACAATCTCATAGAACGCGGGCACGCGAAGATGAATATAAAGAGCTCAGAAGATATGAAAAAACAGTTCACCGGCGAAAGAAAACAGCCCGGGAGAGGAATCTTGTCCGTGAACTGGAACAGTACAGAGAGCAAGGACCGCACCAGGCGCGGAAGTTCTACCAAAGGGTCCGCGGTGGGACGCAATATATACCGCGTTGCACATACTGCAAGGACAAAGAGGGTTATCTGATATTATATGCCAGAAGACTGGCGATGAGGCATCCTGTGCCCCATACATAAGAAGGGAGATATCACAAAATGCAGCAATTATCGTGGTATAACGTTGAGTACCGCGTATATGATTTTCTCCTCTATCCTTCAAGACAGGATAGCCCCATACACTAAAGTCATCATTGGTCCATACCAGTGTGGCTTCATCCCAGGCAAATCAACAACTGATCAGATTTACACCCTAAGGCAGGTGATGGAAAAATATCTAGAGTTTCAAAACTCACTACACCATCTTTTTATAGACTTTAAAGCCGCCTATGATAGCATAGCCAGAGTAGAACTTTATAAAGCCAGAATTTGGCATACCAAATAAACTGACACGTTGCCCATGACCAATGTTATAAGCCAAGTAAAAATATCCGGATCACTATCAAGCCCATTCAACATCTATAACGGGCTCCGACAAGGAGATGGACTGGCCTGCATCCTCTTCAACCTGGCGTTGGAGAAAGTGATCCGAGAATCTGACGTAACGGCGAGAGGAACAATCCTCTATAAGTCCATTCAGATACTGGCTTACGCAAACGATATTGACATCGTTGGTAGAAACCAAAGAGCTGTACAGGAAGCTTTCACCCAGATAGAGCAGGCGGCACGAAATCTGGGGCTGCAAACAAATGAGAGCAAAACAAAGTACATGGTGGCCACGTCTGCGAGTAGAAGATCCAACTTTGGTCCCTCAATTCAGATAGGGGAGCGCGTAGTGCAATCCTTTAACTATCTCGGGTCAATTGTAGCAGCCGATAACAGCATTGAACCAGAAATACGCGCACGGTTGCTTAAAGCCAACAAAGTCTACTATAGCCTGTCAAGACTCTTTTAATCCAGGAACCTAACCATAACATCCAAGCTGCTGATATATAAGACAATGGTCATACCAGTACTTACACATGGATCCGAGACTTTGGTGCTTAGCAAAAAGCATTCTGACCTCTTAGCCGCGTTCGAGAGAAAAGTCTTACGGAGAATTGTTGGCCCCGTATGTGAGGAAGGACGATTCCGGAGACTCTATAATGATGAGATCTACGAGCGTTACCGCGATGTCGACATCGTGAAAAAAATTAAGTTCGGTAGGCTCCGGTGGGCAGGACACCTAGCTCGCATGAGCGAAGAGGATCCTGCTCGGAAAGACCTTTGCGGTAGGATTTATGGAACACGACAGAGAGGCCGGCCAAGCCTACGCTGGAAGTATGGCGTAGACCAGGACGCCCAGAGTTTAGGGATGCCAAACTGGATAACATCGGCTCGAAATCGGGACCGGTGGAGAGATTTTTTTCGGGAGGCCAGGACCGGACCCCGGTTGTAGAGCCAAAAATGATGATGATGAGTTGTTCTTATGCTGTTAAAAAATATATGTGTATACGTGTTTTTGTATGTGATTATTGTAAAATTATTATTCTTCTAGGTAAAATATAATAGTGTTATAGTAAAATTCTTATTTCTTTTTTGTACATGGTTTAGGGTGTTTTTTGGGGAGGTTTGTTTTTCCGATAGATGTCGTTTTATTTTATGACAGTTGTTTTGACAGCTCAAAGTGGCATTTCTACTCAGTATTGTTTGGCAAATCATTATGAAAAAAAAAAAAAAAAAAAAAAAAAAAAAAATGACATTTGTGAAAAATAGTCGTGGTAGCCATATGCCAGAAATTGTGTTTAAATGTTAAATGCCAAAAAATTATCTTTTAAAAAAAAAAAATTTTGGTCATTTCATAACTTTATATGTGTTTTATTCAAAAAAAAAATCGGCAACCTCTTAAAAAAACACGTTATATCTAACGTTATATCTAACGGGTGTTTTTTTAAGAGGTTGCCGATTTTTTTTTTGAATAAAACACATATAAAATTATGAAATGACCAAAATTTTTTTTTATTTGGTAGATAATTTTTTGGCATTTAACATTTAAACACAATTTCTGGCATATGGCTACCACGACTATTTTTCACAAATGTCATTTTTTTTTTTTTTTTTTTTTTTTTTTTTTTTCATAATGATTTGCCAAACAATACTGAGTAGAAATGCCACTTTGAGCTGTCAAAACAACTGTCATAAAATAAAACGACATCTATCGGAAAAACAAACCTCCCAAAAAAACACCCTTATAATTTTAACATATTGTTGTGTATAGCTTTATTTATACCATTTATTTTTATTGTGGTGTTTACACCGTTTCTACTTATTATTTCGTATGGTCCTTTATATGGACTTTTTGTTCTATTCTCTACATTTAATAGGACTATCCTATGTTTGCGTTTAATGTATTTTTATAATCATTGCTGCTTTTTAATGTTCTATTCATTTTTATTTTGATAGTTATGGCTTTTTTAGTGCTGTTTTCAGTCTAGTTCGAAGTTCGTTTGTATAGTCTTCGTAATTATAGAATTTTTGATTATTGGTTATTATGTCACTCGGTAGAATGTGTGGAGTAGTGTTATATGCAAATGTGCAATAGGGTATCCATTTGTCCCATTCATTGTTTTCGGAAAGCTAAAAGAAATTCATTCATGACTCTGTGGTTTCTTTCTTGAGATCCTAATGTTTCGTGGTGATATGGTGTTGAAAATGTCTGTTTAATTTTAAGTAATTTACAAATGTTTTTGAGAAGTTCATTTGTGAATTCTGTCCCGTTGTCTGATTTTAATGTCTTAAATTGTCCGTATTTTAATATCAATTGTTCTACTAATGTTTTGGCTATTGTTACTGCGTCCTTTGATTCTATAGGATGTGCTATGACGAATTTGGTTAATTCGCATTGCATGGTTAGGACGTAGCGGTAATTGTTGGATATTCGTAGTGGTCCTACTGTGTCTATAGATATTGTTTGAAAACTGTTAGTCGGTGTGTCTGTTATAATTAGCGGTTCTTTAGTGTTTTGTTTGCTTATTTCTTGCGCAAAGGTCGCAATTTGTGACGCGAAGAGTCCCCTCGCTAAAAGGAGGGACCTCTTAACCCGCCAAAGGGGCAGCCAGGAGGTGTGGACGATCCCCTGAGAAAAGGTCTCAGTGGGGCGGGGACTTGACACTATCTCCGACTCCTGGAGCAGGGCATAAAACCCGCACTAGCGAGGAAGGAGGAGGTAGAGGTAGCGAGGAGGTGCATTTAACATTTAAACACAATTTCTGGCATATGGCTACCACGACTATTTTTCACAAATGTCATTTTTTTTTTTTTTTTTTTTTTTTTTTTTTTTTCATAATGATTTGCCAAACAATACTGAGTAGAAATGCCACTTTGAGCTGTCAAAACAACTGTCATAAAATAAAACGACATCTATCGGAAAAACAAACCTCCCAAAAAAACACCCTTATAATTTTAACATATTGTTGTGTATAGCTTTATTTATACCATTTATTTTTATTGTGGTGTTTACACCGTTTCTACTTATTATTTCGTATGGTCCTTTATATGGACTTTTTGTTCTATTCTCTACATTTAATAGGACTATCCTATGTTTGCGTTTAATGTATTTTTATAATCATTGCTGCTTTTTAATGTTCTATTCATTTTTATTTTGATAGTTATGGCTTTTTTAGTGCTGTTTTCAGTCTAGTTCGAAGTTCGTTTGTATAGTCTTCGTAATTATAGAATTTTTGATTATTGGTTATTATGTCACTCGGTAGAATGTGTGGAGTAGTGTTATATGCAAATGTGCAATAGGGTATCCATTTGTCCCATTCATTGTTTTCGGAAAGCTAAAAGAAATTCATTCATGACTCTGTGGTTTCTTTCTTGAGATCCTAATGTTTCGTGGTGATATGGTGTTGAAAATGTCTGTTTAATTTTAAGTAATTTACAAATGTTTTTGAGAAGTTCATTTGTGAATTCTGTCCCGTTGTCTGATTTTAATGTCTTAAATTGTCCGTATTTTAATATCAATTGTTCTACTAATGTTTTGGCTATTGTTACTGCGTCCTTTGATTCTATAGGATGTGCTATGACGAATTTGGTTAATTCGCATTGCATGGTTAGGACGTAGCGGTAATTGTTGGATATTCGTAGTGGTCCTACTGTGTCTATAGATATTGTTTGAAAACTGTTAGTCGGTGTGTCTGTTATAATTAGCGGTTCTTTAGTGTTTTGTTTGCTTATTTCTTGCGCAAAGGTCGCAATTTGTGACGCGAAGAGTCCCCTCGCTAAAAGGAGGGACCTCTTAACCCGCCAAAGGGGCAGCCAGGAGGTGTGGACGATCCCCTGAGAAAAGGTCTCAGTGGGGCGGGGACTAGACACTATCTCCGACTCCTGGAGCAGGGCATAAAACCCGCACTAGCGAGGAAGGAGGTAGACGATAGGAAGCTGGCGGCTGTAGAACATAGAACTCCCGTCGTTATTCCCCACGGGGCGAAGAGGGGGCCATCGGTCCTCACTCCACCACCTAGGGAGGAAAAGGGATTGAAGGAGGGCACGGGCAGTCGACCAGTGCCCCCTTCGGGGGGCTCTCAGCCTAGCTATGCGGAGGCCATTAAGCAAGTCAGGGTCGCTATTCTCGCGGAGCATGATCCGGAGGAGACATTGACCCACGAGCAGTTGGCAGCGTTGGAGGAATCCATCCTGGATGAGGTGGCGCTGGGCTGGGAAGTCAAAATTGGCTTCAACGGCGTCCACTTCAGGCCAGGGATGATTCTTGTCGACTGTTGCGATGGACGCTCGGCAGCTTGGCTTTAGGCACATGCTCCAACCCTTTCGACGTGGAAGGGACCGAAGCTCGTGGCCAAGGACGGGGATGACATACCCAAGCCGACTATTATGTCGGTGTTTCTGCCACGTAGCAATCGGCAGGGGATGGAGCGCTCCATCTCCCTGATTGGAGCACAGAACGAGGGACTCCACGTAGGTATGTGGAAGGTCATCGGCTGTCGAGAGGAAAGGGGTGGTGTATTCGCCACAATATCCATAGACTCCTGAAGCAGAGATGCAATCAAAGAGGCAGGTCACTCCATTAGATACCGTTATGGCAAAATATCGGTGGGTGGCCTGAAGAAGAAGGAAAGCATACAGGTGGAGAAGGGGCAGAAAGACCCTCCCGCCCTAGCAGCAGATTAACCCCAGGGGGCAGGTACAATGGATACGGAAGGAGAAGCGGGAGCAGAAGAGGTACCCATTATGGAAGACCTCGCTGCCCTTCCCCAACCGGACATTGTACTAGACGATCTGGAGGCGATCAGACAGCTAGAGGAGGATGAGCTGCTAGAAGAGATTCAGCACCTCGAACTAGAGACTGGAGAGGAGCAGCTGCCCTCTTCAGATAACTAAATTATGGCCAGTACATACATTGCTCAGGTGAACACCCATAAGGCCAAAGGGGCAGCCGCCGTGGTGGCCAGGTTGTTCACCAAACAACATCTGGGGCTAGTGCTGGTCCAGGAACCCTGGTTCTACAGGGGACAGATATGTGGTCTGTCTTGCAAAGATGCAAAGGTGATATATGAAGTAGGGCAGGTTGCCCCACGAGCCTGCATCATCGTTAGAAATAGTATTATTTATCTATCTCTTTCAGAATTTATAACCCGGGACGTGGTAGCATTCCAGTGCCAGTTTAACGTAGACGGCACGCACCGGGAGATAGTCATCGCTTCGGCCTACTTTGCCGGGGAAAGGGAGGAAGTACCGCCCCCAGAAATTCAAGAACTGGTAGAATATTGCCGAAGGCTTAGCAAACCCCTACTGATCGGGTGCGATGCAAATGCACATAACGAAGAATGGGGGAGCACCGACACAAATAAGAGGGGTGAGTACCTTTTAGAGTTTTTGGTGAAGGAAAACCTAGATATTTACAATGTAGGTAGTATTCCAACATTCGTGACTAGGGTTAGGGAAGAGGTACTCGACATCACCTTCGGAACTCCGACAGTGAGTCGTTTACTCAATAAGTGGAGGGTCTCCTCTGAACCAACTCTGTCAGACCACAGATTAATCTTGTTTGAATTGGGAGGGTTAGTCATAGGGGAAAGGATTATTAGAAACCCCAGAAGGACAAATTGGGAAAAATTTAGAATCTATTTGCAGAGCAATCTACTACACGCTTCAGTTCAAAGAGTGGCCAGGTGACCGCACGAGCTAGAATGCGCAGCAGTAGAAATGAATAGGGCAATCTCTGACGCATATGAGTCGAGCTGCCCGATTAGTTCACCCAAAGGGGGTAATGAAGTTCCTTGGTGGAACGAAGAACTGTCAGCCCATCGAAGGTAGCTAAGAAAACTTTTCAAGACCGCCAAGAGAAGGGGCAATTGGCAGGAATACAGAAAGTCTCTCACGGCATATAATATAGAAGTGAGAAGAGCAAAGCGCAGAAGTTTTCGTAACTTCTGTGAGGAGGTAAAAAACACTAAGGAGTCTGCCAGACTTTACAAAGCTATGGCTAAAGACACTAGTTGTTTCAAGGCTTCACTGAGAAACCATGAAGGTGAGTTCACAGAAAACGAAGAGCAGAGAGCTCTCCTCCTCCTGAGAAGTCACTTCCCGGGGAGTACTTATACTATCTTATACTATCGTAGATTTAGTAGAGAAGACTGGAAGAAAGCCTCGGAGATATGCACTGAGCAAAGAATCCGGTGGGCAGTTAAAAGCTTCCAGCCCTTCAAATCAGCAGGTATGGATGGGATAATCCCAGCAGTCATGCAAATGGGGCTAGACAATCTCCTCCCATACCTTCTAAGAATATTCAGAAGTAGTCTAGCACTCGGGTATATACCGAAAAGCTGGAGAAGGGCTCGGGTGGTATTTATAACTAAGGTAGGGAAGAAGTATCCCACACACCCAAAGTCCTACAGACCAATCAGCCTCACTTCGTTTGTCCTAAAGACTATCGAAAAGGTTATCGACAACTATGTAAGGTCGACTACACTGTTAAAAGAACCACTGCATTCCAGTCAACACGCATACAGAGCGGGCAGATCTACGGAGACCGCACTGTGGGAGCTGACGGAAAACATAGAGGGCTCACTCGCCAGTAAGGAAATCGCTCTATGCGCTTTCCTAGATATCGAAGGGGAGTTTGACAACGCATCACATGATGCGATAAGAAATGCTTTGGAGAAGAAAACAGTAGACGGCACAATCAGTAAATGGATGTGCGAGATGCTAATCACCAGAACAGCAGAAACCATAGTCGGTGACAAAACCATTATGGTTAACACAACAAGAGGGTGTCCACAAAGAGGAGTACTTTCCCCTCTACTGTGGAGCATCCTTGTAGATGAACTACTTCAGCGACTAGCTGAAGCAGGAACTGTTTCTCAGGGTTACGCGGACGATATAGTCATTGTGGCCAGAGGGAAGTTCGAGGAAGTTCTATGTGACATAGTTCAAAATGGATTAAATATCACAAACAGATGGTGCCATGAGGTGGGACTTAGGGTGAACCCAAGCAAAACCACACTGGTTCCTTTCACCAACAGAAGGAAATTGGGGCGAATGCGACCAATAACCCTCAATGGCGAAGTGATCCCAATCAGCGAAGAGGTCAAGTACCTTGGTTTGATATTAGACAAGAGACTGCTATGGAATAAACATCAGCAGGCAGTAATAAAAAAATCTAAGAGAGCGCTCATGGTGTGCAGAAGGGTGGCAGGCAAATCATGGGGAGTAAGCCCCAAAATAATGCACTCGATGTACACTATGATAGTTATACCAATGGTCACCTACGGAGCAGTGGCATGGGCAGGTAGAACCAAGCTAAGCACCACAAGGAGAGAATTGGAGAAGGTACAAAGGCTTGCTTGTGTCCTAATCACAGGAGCTATGAGGACCTGCCCAACGGCGGGCATGGAGGTAATCATTGGGCTACTCCCGCTGCATATAGTGGTAGAGGGCAAATCCAATGAAACCCTAGTACGCTTGACCAAGGTTGGCTGCTTCACGGGCAGCAGAGCGAGGAGCTTAATGAATTCACTAGCCAAGCTAACCCCTGGGGCATGCATGCCATGTGACAACATGGTGCAAAAGCTTGAGTTCAAAAAGAACTATGAGGTCAAACTAAGCACCAAGTCGGACTTCAGGTCCGAAACAGACTACAAGATACACCCAGGAACTATAAAATGGTATACGGATGGATCAAAGAAGGCGGGTGGCACAGGTGCAGGGATAATAGGGCCACGAACCAAGTACTCTGAAGCAATGGGCCATTATCCGAGTATCTTCTAGGCAGAGGATCACGCCATCGAAAGATGCGCTCAATTCAATCTGGATAGGAAATACATGAGGCAGGAAATAGCCATCATGTCAGACAGCCAAGCTGCGCTAAAAGCTTTAGATGCATTCCACACCACGTCTAGACTGGTGGAAGAATGCAAAACAAGGTTAAACAAACTTGGTGAAAACAAAAAAGTAAAGTTGTACTAGGTGCCGGGACACATCGGTATAGAAGGTAACGAACAAGCGGACAAGCTCGCAAATAAAGGGGCAGATACTCCGCTTGTAGGGCCGGAACCCTTTTGTGGAATTGGGTACCGTATTATGCGTGAAAAATTATGCAATATAGGTAAAGAAACCGCTTCATTAAGATGGGAGGAACTCCCAGGTCTACGGCAAGCGAAAGAAATGTTGGGTGGCTATAACCCAAAGAGGTCCCGATCAATAATGGGACTAAGTAGGGGTAATGTTAAAATCATTACGGGGCACTGCAGGCTGAAGGGACACCTTAAGAAAATTAAATTAGAAGAGAGCTGCAGGCTATGTGGAGAAGCGGAGGAAACCCCGTGGCATCTTCTCAACGACTGCGGAGCAACGATCCGCCAGAGGAGGGGCCAGCTGTCATTTATTAGAACCTCTCCATATCATTAGGTTCCTAAAAGCCATTGGTATGGAGGGAGTGCTCTGGGGTTGGGCAGGTAACGTCCTTACAGCGCTAGTCGGGGGGGGGGGGGGGGGCGGCGCAATAGATCCACAAGGGTCGCAGTGCCATTGATTCACTCCCCTAACATCATCATCATCATCAAGTATAAAACTTCTGGTCGTAAGAAACAGCATTTCTCTGCGTTTAGTTTTAAATTATATCGTTTTAATCTATCAAATACTTTTATTAGGTTGTGATTGTGGTTATTTAAACTGCATCCATAGATGATTATGTCATCTACGTATAAGAAAGCTTCTGTCTCTAATCCGGAGAGAGCTATTGTTAACATCCGTTGAAAACTTTTGGATGCGATTTTTAAACCAAAAGGTAGACGTTTAAATTGAGAATGTCCATTAGGTGTGGAAAAAGCGGTAGGTGGTCTAGATTTCTTGTCTAATTCTATTTGATGGAAAGAACTTGTCATGTCAAGGGTGGAAAACCATTTTGCTCCCCCTAGCTTCTCTAATATGTCTTCTAGTCTTGTTAGCGGAAATTAGTCGTTGACTATTTTGTCATTTAGTTTTCTAAAATCGACGACGACTCTCCATTTATTTTTCTCATTCGTGTTTTTCTTGGGTACAAGCACTTCTTCTTGTGCGTTATAAGGACTAACTGAAGGTTCTATTATGTCATCTGTAAGCATTTTATTGACTTGTTCTTTAATTACTTCCATATTTTCATGTGGCAGTCTGTATGTAGTTCGTTATGTAAACTGGTGTATCGTCGTTTGTTGAAATTTTCTGTTATAGAAATTATTTGTAGTTAGATGAAATATGTCTTGGTATTTGGTCATTGGTCATTACAGTCTATATTGAGAAGGTTTTTTATTTGTTGAAAATGTTCGTCGTTATGTTCGTGTTTATTGTATTAAAGTATGTCGTAGTCTTTAAGTGGTTCTGTATCTAAGATGATGTTCTCAAGTGTTACTTCCTTTTCTGTTGCATTTAAAATTTTTATATGCGTCATTCCTTTTTTTGGTGCTTTTTTTGAGTTGCTTAAAAGCGTTTTGAGTCAATTCTTTGTTTAGAATAACTTTGTCCTCGTCTAGTTATAATTTTATTGGCTGTATTATTTCTGTTCTTGGGGGTATATTTATTTTTAGTGTCTGTAGGGGTTTTGAATGCATGGGTAAAATGAGGTTTGTTTCGTTCATTACTATTGCAATTGTACAAGTTTCGTAGTCTATCTTACAAAAAAATCTTTTTAAAAAGTCTCTACCTAAAATTCCATCAGTGTCGATGGGAAAAATTTTCTTGACCAGTTCAAATTCATGTGTACAAAATGAGTCACCTATAAGTAAATCTAAATCAAGGGTTTCTAAAGAGTATGTTTCTTCTTGTGTAATTCCCGTTAATTTACACTTTTCTTCAGGGTACTAGGGTTCATTTTCGACCTTGTTCGAGATTTTAAAAATTGAAATGTCGGCGCCAGGATCTTTAAAAAAACTCAAGTCTGCATTTTTGTTCTTCAAAATTATGTAATTCGTATTGTTATCCGAGATTTTAAAAATATTTATTTTCGGCATTGTGGGGAAAACACGTGCCCCGTGGCTTCCTCGTTTCCCTGGTATTCATATTCATCGTTCCCTTCATTGTTTATCGTTCGTATATAATAGTTTTGCCTTTGGTTGAAATTTGAGCGGTTATTGTTGTTGTATCGTCGGTTTGTGTTTGGGTTTTGTCTGTGGACTATGTTGTTGGTAAAATTTCTCTGTTGTCCATATGTGTTATTGAAATTATTTTTCGGTCTGTTGTATTTCCTTGTTGTCTATAGTTGTTGTTATATCTATTTGTGTTTTGTGACCTTCGGTATTCGGTTATTGTCGTAGGTTCTGTTTTGTTTTTGTGTATTAAAATGCATTATCTTGCATTATAGCGAGGTTAGTGGCCTCTGTCAATGTTTTTGGCTGTACAGCGAAAATTGTCGGTTTAAGTTCATCTTTTAAACCGTTTTTAAAAATGTTCAACGCATATTAGTCGTTCATTTGAGTCACAACTGATTTTGCAGTTTCACTTGTGTTTTCACCTAGGTTGTTTATTTGTAATTTGTTTAAATTACAAATAAGATTTAGAATTTTATCTTTGTACGCTGTTACTGATAGGTTTCTTTGTGCCATGGATGTAAGAGCTGTGTATGTGGTATAGTAGTGTGTGATTTGTGTCTGTTTTGTAATTGTTATTTAAGAGAACTTAAATAAGTTGGTTGTGTATGTATCGTGGCTTTTACATTTGAATTTAATTTAATGTGGTAAACAAATTCTAGTAAGTCTGTTTTCGCGGTGTCTGTTAGTGTTCAGTCTATTATTTCTATAATCTTTAAAAATAAATCCAATTCTTTATAATTGCCAGAAAATATGGGGATAGCCTTCATGGCGGTTTCCAAGTTGAATGAAGACATTTCTGGAGATTTGTTAAGTATTGTTAGTGTTTGTTGAAATTTTTTAAATTCTAATGTTAATTTATTTATTTCTGTTTGTTTGTTATTGATTTTTGGATTGCTCAATGAATCTGAAAATTTCTTTTTTAGTTTTTGCAGTTCTTCTAATTTTGTTGCTAATGTTTTTTTTGTATCCTCTCTTAGAACTTTTTTTGGTATTACTTAATAACTTATTTAATTCTTGAAGGCATTCTTTTGCGTCATCCATTATTTAAAGAAATTAATTTTTTTTTGTATTTTTATTTCATTTATACTTTACTGTTTGTGTTTTATTAATATATTTGTTTATGTTATTTCTTAAATAATTGTTAGATATTTTTATAATAATATACTAATGTTAATATTACGGTTAATATAATTATAAAGAGTACTATTTCTAGGGTTAATTTGTTAGTTTCCTTTAGAGTTGTGTTGTTGTTGTTCGTCACAATGGTTTCCTTGGTTTTTACTTCTTCGTGTGACAGCCAGTTTCCCATTGTTTCTATTTCTGCTTTGGAATATTGTTTTTATGTTTTCTATCTCGTCCCAGATTTTAGTAGCTGAGTCCCAGGGTATGGTGTTGTTGTCGTCCTTCACTAGTTGAAGTAGTTGGGCTAGTCGTTTTATATCCCTCTTTAAGGTTTTGTTATAGCTGCTGTGTTTATAATTGGTATTGCTGTTCGCTTGTTGTCAACCCGTTCTTGTTGTTTCTTACGGTATTCTTCTATAGTTAGCTTCTTCAGTTCTTGTTGTGTGTAGCTAGGAACGTATTGCGGTAGTGTCTCTTTTGTTGTTGAGTATGGAATGTATTCTTCCATTTAGTTTTCGAAAAATTTATCCGTTTTCAAATTACTTTCAAAATGTTTGTTTCCAGCAGTAAAATGCAGGATTGAAAAAGTTTGTTGTCCGTAGGGTTGTTGGTTTTGGTCCGCAGGATCTGGAATTTTGATGATAGATTGCTTGAAATTATCGCAGGATTCAGAATTGCTTGGAGTTATCACAGGATTTGGTCGGCAGGATCGCCATGTAATAATAATAATAATAACAATAATACGTTTTATTTTATTACTGCCTATTATTTGTTACTTTTAGTGCAACATGTGGGACTCTAGCATAATGCTGTTAGTATCCGCAGGTTAGACCAATGTCCATGTGAATCGTACAGTATGGTCTGATTTTATTTTACTAAAACTTATTCTTTTATACTATTTCTTAGCCTAATTTTACTATGTACAATAATAATTAAATATCGTGCATCGTCATTGATGCACTTGAAACATTGCCAGTGTAAACAAAAGTGTGCCTATTGTTTATGAACTAAGATTTCATTTGAGTAGGGCGCAATGCAAGTGCCCTACTTTACAAATGTGATTCACTATTGTCGCCTATGCATTCTTTGTGTCGTCATTGCCGAACACGTGCAGTTTGTTTACTTAAGCGACTAGTGTAATTTATTGCATGGTTATTTATGTGTGGTGTGACGTGTAGTAATAAATTGTATTGCTTATGGGTTATGCGTACGTAGTTTTACACTACACGATATTTCTTCTGAGTAATTGACACTTTTCCCATTTAATTCTAAGTCCGTTTTCGGTTGCTACGGCAACGACAACTCGAAGTCGACGCATCTTTCCTTTTTTCTTTCCTTATGTCCTATATCCCCATCCGTCGTTGGATGTTTGTGCCTATTGGTTCTTGACCCGTTCTCTAGTAAAGATGTTCGTTAGAGCTATGGTTAGGCCAGAAAACCCTAAAGATGTTCCGTAGGCACCTATTTACGAACATTGTAATCTTTTTGTGATTGTAGCGGTCACCTTCCAAGTGCTGCACACATAAAACAGCACAGATTCAACATTTGAACGGAACAGTCGTAGCTTGGTGTTTAAGCTGATCGCATTGCTTCGCCATATCATTGACATCATTCCAAATACTGATTTGGCTTTACCGATTCGGTTGACAATGTCCTGTTTGGTTCCACCTTCGGTCGAGACAATACTTCCGAGATATTGGAAACTCTCTACTCTCTCTACCGGTTGTCGAGCAATGTTCACTTGAGTTACTGAGTTAGTGCCGAGGTTGATGATTTTGGTTTTGGTAGTATTAATCTTCCATAATCCTTTGTGAGTAAACAAACGTCGTCAGCGTATTCCAGATATTTGAGTTGAGATGTAAAAGTCCAACGAATTCCTCCGTTTCCAGTAGATAAAGCTGCGCGAAGAACATCGCTAATCACCGACAAAAAAAGTGTCGGCGATAGAATGCAAGTCGAATTTCTCTGACAGCTGCACACAGCAGGTGTAGTGGTGACCGGAATTCAACGCACTGTTCAATAATGATCCGGAGGGTATTGATGTTTAGGGAGCTTGACAATCATTCCCTTCTTCCATTCGTCGGGGAAACTTTCTGCCTCCCAAGCTCTCTCTACAAGAGGATATAAAAGCTCTGCTGATGTCGTTGGAGCGGAGCGCAGAAGCTCTGTGTTTATACCATCTAGTCCTACCGACTTGTTGTTCTTTAGTGCGTTGATCGCAGTGGCGATCTCATCTTTACTGGGAGTTGAGGTGCGAATTCGGGAAATTGTTATTTCCGGCAGCTCCGTTTGATTTGGGTGCATACCGTTGCCGAATACACGGCTAAGGACCGTAGAAAAATGCTGCTTCCATCGCTTGAGCTGATCCTCATCTGAAAGGAGAACGGCACCATCTAGGCCGGTCATCGGATGTTGGCTAGAACGGTGACCACCTGTCAGCTATTTGGTGAATCTGTAAACGGTTCTTCTATCGCACCTGCTCGCTGCTTCCTCTGCTTCTGAGGCCAGGTTGTTCATATAATTACGCTTGTCACGTCTTACACTACGCTGCTCTTCTCTCATTTTTCTTCGATACAGAGACTCTAGCTCGATCCTTGCTGCTGCTGGGGTATCTACAATACGAGCTTTGAGTAGCTTACGTTCTTCAATCCGCCTCCAGCTATCTTCGGTAAGCTACGTGCTTTGCCTTGTCTGGCTTCTACCAACAATACTTTCCGCTCCAAATGTGAAAACATTTTTCCAATGTTCTTGGATGGTTGTCGGCAGTGAGCTGCTGATTGCTTCACTCCTTGCGATAAATGATCCCTTAATTGTTGGCGTACTGAGGGGATCTTGAGGCGATCGATGTTATACCTAGGCATTCGGATGATATTGCGGAGTCTTTGAACTGATGTAGTACGTAACTGGAGAGTAGCTACCATAAGGTGATGATCCCGAACCATACCTATGTTGGCTCCTCGTCTGTTTTGGGCGTCAAAAAGTCAGCTCTTATAACGTCGGCTGATCGCCACATGGGCGATTTGGTTGAATAATGATTGCCTGTCAGTTGACACCCATCTGACTTTTTGGCAGGTCTTATGCTCAAACATGGTGCCTCCTATGATAAGGTGGTTGGTGTCGCAGAAATCCACAAATTTTTCATCATTGTCATTTCGTTCGCCGAGGCTGTGCTTTCCAATCACATGTTTGAGTCCTTCGTTGTCGTTGCCTACCTTGGCATTCAAGTCCCCCATCACGATGACGATATCTCCGTTCGGCGCTGCGTTGAATACAGCGCTTAGCTGATTGTAGAAGTTGCCCTTTCCTTCCTCAGTCCAGGGATTCGTTGGGGCGTAACGCTGTATGATCGTAACGCGCCGTACTCTAGTCCGAAATCTGACCGATAAGATTCTATCACCATGTGGGTGCCAGGAAATTAGTCCTCTGCGAGCTGTTGGAGTTAGCAGCAGACCCACTCCAGATTCACGGGGACTGCCGGAGGAATTGCCGGAGTAGAGTAACACAGTGTTACACGTTGTGGATTGGTATTCTCCCGCGCCATCTTACTTCACTTACTCCCACTATGTCCAAGTTATATCGAAGAAAATCACGTCCCAGTTGAAAAACTCTGCAGGGTGCTAACCCACGTTACCTAGACTAGAAACGTTAGACCGTTCGCACTTGCAATTTTAGCCTACATATATATAATGATTTATACACATAGTTGCCCGGGGACCACCACTAGGAGGTAGATCAAGCTGTACATCACGAACTTGATTGGTGCGCTACTGCCTCAAACCAAGTTTTGAGCAGTCAGTAGTTTCCCGATCAATCGCAATGCAGATCCCCTAAAGTCGACGCATCGCTTCTTCTAATGTATCGGCCGGTATCACAATGTCGTCGATGTGAACTATTACCTCACCGTTGCTTATTTATTTATGAAACACGCGCCCTATGTAACGCTGAAATACACTCGAAGAGTTACATAATCCAAATGAAACTTTCAAAAATTCGTAGTGGCCCGATGGAGTAACGAATGCAGTAAACTTTCGGCTATGCTCCTCAATCGAAACGTGGAAGAAACCGTTGGCCAGGTCTAGCGTCGTGAAAAATTTCGCTTCGCTCAGCTTATCGATTTCATCTTCAAAAACAGGTAAAGCAAAGCGATCTGTGTTAATGCGTCTGTAGTCGACCCACAGCTGTTTTGAACCATCCTTTTTGTTCACTAGAACAATTGGGCTGGCGTAGTCTGACAGCGAATTCCGGATGATATCCTTTTGTAACCATTATTCTGCTTCTGAACCACCACGTAGTGCTCTTTAAAATGCAAACGCCTTGGGGGCTGATGAACTGGAAAATCATCGGTCAACACGATTTTCATTTGGATATCAGTGCGTGGCAACTTTTTTGGAACGTAGTTTGTTATTAAAGATTTCAGCTCACTTGCCATTTCTTCTCTTTCTAACTATACGTTTTCGGCGTCTGGCACAATTGAAATATCATGCAGATAGCAAGATGCGCTTGACTGCGTTCGCCCCTTAAGGAAAACGCCCTCTTCTGCAATGATCACGTATACTTGCTGCAAAATATCAATTCCGACAATTATGTCATACGTCATAAAGTTGTTATCCAGAACGTGCACCTTGAATTTCATGAAATTGATTTCACCAATTCGAATTTCAGCCTCGATTACATATTCGGCCTGAATGCTCCCGCCAAGTCGTGTTATTAGCATCTTAGACTTTGTGAACTTATTTGGCTTAAGTTCTTTCAAACAGCTTGTTCTCATAAGCGTGACCTCCGCACCTGTGTCTAATAACCCATTTAACGCGACGCCATTTACCCACATTATTACACACATTTTATTAGTCCTAGCAATGTTTACTAGATTTCACTTTTTGCATTAGACGGCTTTTTGTTTCACTGTATTTTTTTGCTTTTTTGTTCTTTAGTTGCTCGTAGACGTAGATTTTATCTTTAAATTCTTTCACTGATTAGATGACTGATCTAATATTAGTTTGTCTGGAGATGAATCTTTTATCTCGTCGATGATGTACTTTATTAGGGACGACTTTTCGATTTTTATTTGGGATCCTATATTTATCATTTCGTACAAATATTCCCGACACGATTTCTTTTCCTTTTTTATTCGTTCACGCAGCTGGCTATGGATGCAAGCACTATCAAGCACTAACGCGTGTTCCTCCACCAGCAACCATTTCATGTTTCTACACCACCGTATATATGCGCGGTTGCCTCCTTTGCGACCAGACATCATTCTCGTCATTACTCGAATAATCGTTCTCATACCCTTGACGTGTGTATGTATGCAGTTCTCGCGGTTGTTGTTTTACATCCATCTCTTTTCTTCTAGGAGTGCCGTCGGCAGGCCTTCTGCTGTACTTATTACCGTATGCGCCGTTGTTGAACTGATTATCCATTTTTAAACACACGTATTGTATTTATTTATTTTAACTATTTATTGAATTAAAAGAAATGAGTATATAAAGAATTACAGAACAGAGAAAATAAACACGTCTTCACTCGCTGGCGTTCTTCATCGACTGCCACAAACTCCTCTGTTAAAGTGCTTGCAGCACATGGCATACTGTTGTCTCTTTCCCACATAAATTATTTCCAAAGAGTGTGTTATGTATATATGTACATCCCGTAATGATATGAGTATGATAATGATTTTGTGATGAGTTCAGTACAGTCTGGACAATGAAAGAATAAAGGTACCAATAGCAAGAGGTCGTGTTTTAGTTATTGAATGTTAGAAGAACTTAAAGTAAAAACATAACAGTGTGTAGCTTTATTTCTCAAAAAAATAAACTATCGTGTGCGATCTTCATGCGGAGAGAGACAACACGATACTGGCCGAGTGTAACATCAGCTGTCATTTCAGTGGGTGGGACCTACAATGTGTAGTACAAACAGGAAGAATTAGTTAATCACAGTTTTTGGGGGCATGGTAAACATTAGTTGAGAAAACCAGAGGTAGAATGACCATGCCAACTTTTTTTTTTTTTTTATAATTCGCGCACGCTTCAAGGGGTTCGCACCCTTATAATGCTCGGCTATATGCTTGGCACAGCGTGGGCGTTAAGGAAGAGGAGGAGAAAAGAGGAGATGTCTATGAGCTTGTGTTTTGAATGCCTGTGGATCATAGTGATGTGGGAAGATAGAGCTTGGCAGAGCATTCCACATACGTGTTGTACGGCTGAAGAACGAATCGCTGAATTTAACTGTACGTCCGAAGATGGGCTTGAGGGTAAACTGATGAGCATTTAGAGCGCCACGAGTATTGCGGTTGAATTCAAGGAGAGGTGGCATGCAGCTGGCTATTTCTCTTGAGCACCGCTGGTAGAAGAAACGATAAAACAGTGACAAGCAAGAAACGTTCCTGCGGTGTTCAAGCGAATCTATTGATTTCGCTATATTTTCTTCACCTATAAGTTTTATCGCGCGGTTTTGTATTCTATCTAGCTGATGCAAAGAAGTCTTAGGCGCACCAGACCAGATATGGCAATTGTACTCAAGTTTTTGGCGAATAAAAGCCTTGTATATGGTAGTCAGATCAGAGGGAGAGAAATATTTCTTGCACCGTTGTTTGTGTTCCACATCAGAGTGGAGGGACGTTCCACAAACTTATATGAGAAGCTGAGAGTGCTGTCGTCAGTGAAAGAGTGAATTGGATTAGAAGTCACAGATAAGAGATCATTAATAAAAATGAGAAAGAGTGTCGGGGACAGAACAGAGCCCTGGGGAACGCCAGCATTTATGTGGTGTATTTCAGACTTGAAACCGTCCAAAACAACTTGAATTGAGCGGTCCAAAAGATAGCTTCTAATCCAATGAAGCAGCTTATCATCAACACCATAAGCACGCATTTTAGACAAAAGAGCTTGATGCCAAACTCTGTCAAATGCCTTTGAAATATCGAGTGCAACAGCTTTGCTTTCTCCAAAATGATGTAAAGATCGGTTCCACTGTTCGGTGAGATATACCATCAAATCACCAGTAGAACGTTGCCCACGAAATCCATACTGCTGGTCACTAAGGATTTTGTTGGTTTCAAGATATTTCTTAAGCTGATAATTGATCAGCGTTACCATGACCTTGGAAAGAATGGATGTAAGTGCTATGGGTCGGTACGAAGAAGGAGATGACGGCTCGCCTTTTTTGGGTATGGGCTGGACAAATGCTGTTTTCAACTTCTCGGGAAGAGTCCAGAAGAATAGGATAGATGGAAAAGCTTACGCAATGGTAATTCCAGCTTGGAAGAACACCTCTTCAGAACTAATGGAGAAATACCATCTGGCCCAGCGGATTTGTGTGTGTTGAGATCATTTAAAACCCTAGCAACTGCACGAGTACGAATAAATATCTGTCCCATAGAGTGTTCAATACTCTGGGATTGACGACGAGACTGTATTTTTGATTCTTTTCACGAAGGACCAAAAATGTTTACTACCTTTGGGACATTGTAGTATTTTTTGCCTTAATTTTCGGTCGTTGGCGAATTTGACTCGCCGAAGATGGGCATTGCAATCATTTCTTGCTCGTTTAAATTTTTTTCGGTTTTCCTCGGTAGGGTTTGCTTTGTAAAACCGAAAGCACACCTCTCTAATCCTAGAAGCCTCTTTACAGCTCAAGTCATACCATCCATCTTCCTTTGATTTGATAGATTTATTCCTGAAAAGAATAAACTTTCTCATACCAATAAGAATGATGTTTGTGATTGCATCAGCGGCGGCATCCACGTTGCTATCACGAAAAAATAGCGACCAGTTAGTTCTCCCAAAGAAGTTGTTAAGGCCGTCCCAATTGGCTTTCTCGTATTGCCATACTATTTTTTTGGGAGTTTTTTCTCTAACTACGTGGTTTATTAACGAGAAATTAGCTGATACTACACAATGGTCTGACGAGCCTAGAGGCGATAATAAAATGACGGAGTATTTCTCAGGACGAGAGGTAAGGAACAAGTCAAGGGTGTTAGCGGAATGATATGCAATGTCAGGTATTCGGGTAGGCTCATTTACAAGCTGAGTAAGGTGGTTAAACTCAGCGAATAACTCAACACACCTTCCTTCGGGTGTTGTCTGGCCAGAATGGCGAATCCACCCAGAATTGTGTACATTGAAATCGCCCGCAATAACGATTTCATGTTTTTTATCAATTCTTAAGATTGAATCAGACAGTGCATCAAACTCACTCTGAGTTGAAACACTGTCTAAGTTGGGGCTTCTGTAAAGGAAACAATAGTAGATGTTGCGCTCTTGTACCTTAGCTTTTAGCCAAATGAAATTGAATTCCGGTTTGGAACTTTGGCTAAATTGAGGCAAAAGCTGAAACGCAACATCTGTCCGTACATAGATTGCGAGCCCGCGTCGAGTGAAAAATAATGGCACCAAGCTATACCCAGGCAGATTAAATTCCGATACATCAGAATTATCAAACACCTGAGTTTCACTCAATGCCAAAATTGCTGGCCTGTGGACATGAACATGGTTAAACACAGAAAACGAATTCGTTCTCAGCCCACGTATGTTGCTGAGATCCACTCTGAAAACACACATTCTACAAAAAAACAAACACACAAAACACAACTTACAGCTTCTTTAAACCTAATGTTGGCACCGCGGATAGATGGGTGTAAGAAAGAAGCGCGATGACAGACAGGCAGGCGGACACTTACCTTTCACAGTTGGTTGAGCGATGTCGATCATTATCGTGCATTTTGTAATTGTGAACTTTCTATCATTTAAATCGTAATATATGAATTGTTGTTAAATTACCAAATCGTGTTGAGTATTAAAATAATAACAAAGTGGCGACCACGATTCCGTTTGAAAAAAACGAAAGGATCGAAAAAATAATTTGCGATTAAAATTTTTTTTCCGGCTAACCACAAAAAACGTCGAGCAACGATCCACCAGATTCAGTTCAAACTTTAGCGCATCAAACAACAGGAGCCCAAAATCAAGCACAACCTCCAGGCATGGGCCCCATTCTGGTACAGATAATAGCACATAACTTCGGTTTTCTTGACCAAATTGTTCAAATGTTTTTGGGTGCACGAAGTGGAACAGCGCCAGAGTTGAAAATGGATGCATTAGCGAAAAATATCAACGAATTTCATTATGATCCCGAGAATGGACAAACGTTTCCAGTTTGGTACAGGCGTTTTGAAGAACTCTTTGCTGAAGACGCAAAAGAATTTAAGGACTCGAGCAACGTAAGACTTTTACTTCGTAAAATTCATTCTATAGCACACGATAAGTATGTGGATTACATTTCATCACTGCCTCGAGAATTGAGTTTTACCGAAACGGTAAAGAAATTATTTAATTTATTTGGGCGCTCCGAGTCAGTGTTTGCCATATTCGCACCAAGCTTCTGTCACTCCTCGACACACGGACAGATTTGATAGTGGATAAGCTGGTGGCTGAAATTCTTCGTTTTCAAAATCTTAAAAATGACACGTTTATGATTGAAGCAGGACCAACCATAGTTAAACATGTGATGTCTAGGAAAACTTAACCAAACCGCCGGGTACTCCTTGTTGGAATTCGTTGGTATGCACTTTTCGAAAGACTGCTCTTTTACAAATCATAAGTGCAGAGAGTGCAGCAAAGTAGGTCACAAAGAAGGGTATTGTCCTTGTTTTAGGAGAACACCAAAGCAAGTGAACAATATATCAAACGCTTATAAGAAAAAGTCTTAGCAAGGTCGATCACCTCCAGCGAAAAGCAATTGTGTTTTTGTTGTCAATCAACAACAGTGGGCATAAAGACGCAAGTATGTCGACCTCAACATCAATGGCCATAACGTTAGACTCCAAATCGATACGGGTTCTGACATCACGATCATTTTAAAGTCAGGTTGGTCATCAATCGGATCCCCAGCGATAATAAAAACTAGTCACACAGCCAGAGACGCTTCTTCAAATCAACTCCCCATTATTGGCAAATTCGACGCCCATATTACACTCCGAGGCAATCATCATGTTAGCACAGTCTATGTTTCCGAAATCAGCAGTCTCAATATTTTTGGAGTAGATTTAATGGAGAAATTCAATCTATTGGAGAAACCAATCAGAAGTTTTTGCAGAACAATAAGCGCAGCCGACAGAGAAGCAGTCAATCAATCAGGAATCAATATCCAGAAGTTTTACGCGATGGTCCATGTCACTGCACGATATTTAAAGATGGTTTTCAGATGAAAGCTAATGCTAAAAGAAAAGTATTATAACATCTATGAGCTACACTGACTGGGCAGCTCCAACAGCAGCATTTAACGGCGCAGATAATTCGACAGGATTAAATGCCAGTGTGAAACCTCATAACAATCCGCTACCACTTCCAGAGGGAAGTTTTGCAAAAATGACAAATTGCAAATGTTTTACTCGCATAGACCTGTAAGAGGCTTACCTACAAATGGAAGTTGACGAGGAAACAAAAAAGTTACTTACCATTCACACTCACCGCGGTTTATACACAGTAAACAGGCTCGCCCCAGGAGTAAAAGAAGCCCTCGGTGCGTTTTAAAAAACAATAGACACAATTCTCGCCGGAATACAAGAAGCATCAGTCTATATTGACGACGTCGTTGTGGCGACAGAAAAGGAAGGAGAAACCATCATTGCAGTTCAAAAAGTTCTGAGAATATTGCAAAGTCTTGCAGAGACGGTGGGGGAACGGTCAATTGGTACAAATGCATTTTCTTTGCGAAGGAGTGCAAGTAGTTGGGGCATATCATCAGCCAAGAAGTACTTCGACCAGATCCAAACAAGCTTACAACCATCAAAAAGCTACTAGCGCCAACAAACATCAGTGAGCTTCGCTAATTTTTTGGAGCAGTAAATTATTATGGCAAATTTATTAGCAAATGCGTGTCCTACGAGCATCTTTTGATGAACTTCACAAAGGCAACTTAAAGTGGTCATGGTCAACAGAATGCCAACAAAGTTTTGATAAATTCAAAACAATATTGTCATCGGATTTGTTAGTCACTCAATCCAAAACTACCAATAGTAGTTGACGCAGGCGCATAAATCGTTGGAATTGGAGCTCGTATTTCTCACGTCATGAAGAATGGAACCGATAAAGTTTTTCACATTTCTCGCTCGCCCACGGCAGCAGAAAAAAATTACAGCCAAATGAAAAAAAAAGTGTCCTTGCAGTCACCAAGTTTCACCGTATGATCTATGGGAGAAAATTCAGCATTTACACAGACCATAAACTGTTGCTGTCAATGTTTGGATGTTAAAAGGGAACTGTTTTCCAACACATATGGCAAACAGACTTCAACGTTAGGCATTAACTTTATTGCCTTTATTGTAGCATCCAGTCACTGCTTCTCACATATCACAATACTGGATAATTGTTTGCTATACAGTGAGCTCTCACTCAACTACCCAAAAGACACCAAGGCATTTTTTGTTTATGGTAATTTCCATACGATCAAGAAGCCACTTTTCGAAAATCTTCGAAATAATAGGTACTAGTAACATACTTATCGGTCTGTATGATGTATTTCTTGTAGCGTCCTTGCTTGGTTTTAGTATGGTATTTATTTTTGATACATTCCAATCTAATGGAAAGTATTTTAGGCTTATGACGGCGATAAAAGTATTCCTAATGTATTTAATTGCCCTGTAAGGTAGTTCTTTTAACATTCTTCCTGTTATCATGTCATAACCAGGTGTTTTCTTGGTATTTAATCTTTTGTTCAGGTAATGCTGTATTTCACATGCGTCCACTTTTTTTATTGTTTTTTTTCGTTGAGACATTGATGGATGGCATTGTGGTGTTTGTTTTGTTAATTCGATTAGTGAAAGTTTTCTTAGCATGGTCTGCTTGTCTTTATGCTTTGTCTGTATTTGTCCTAGACCACGTATTGTCAAATTTATATAAGGGCATTTACTTTCCAGAGTGTTGTTCTTGTTGATGTTAGGTTTTAGAGGAATTTATTAATGTTATCATTATGATCTGTTTTCAAAAGTTCTTTTAGCTCTTTGGTTGCTTTGTTAAGTTTTGCCTTGTCAAATTGTGGTCTGGTAACTTGCCATATTCTTCGTGGCTTGATCGGATCGGATGCGGAGATCCAATATTTTCCTAGTGTCACTAGGCCAGTAAGTGGGTTCTCCAGTGCTAATGTGTTAGCAGTTATTCTGTGTTATCGCGTCTAGTAGGATATTATTGGTAAGCATGGATCCCCAGTCGGTGTTCTTCGCGTTTAAATCTCCTCCTACAATAAAGCGTGTACCAGGGTCTTTAAATAGTCTGTGTATTGAGTTTTACTTATAGTATGTTTTAGTGGACAACAAAGTGAAGATATTGTAAGTTGTCCTTCTAGATCATCTATTTGGATTGTCGTTGATTGGATGTGTTCCTTCTTGTACTCTTTCAGCTCCACGTAATTAGTATCCTGTCTAACTATAATTGCCGTACCACCACGGCCTCGTCCACTTGGGTGATTTGTGTAATGAACGTTGTATTTTGGGATTTTGAGGTAAAGTGTGTTTCAGATATTAAGGCAATATCAACGTAATTATCTTTTATAAACCGTTTTAGTTCCAACGCGTGAGGTATTAGGCCATCAGCGTTCCATACGACTATTTTTTAAGTTTTATTATGGTTGTTAATTTATTTTTGTTATTAAAAGGGTAAGGACATTCATCATGCTAGAAATTTGTGTTATGAGTTGTTTCATCATAGTTTTTATCATTCAGAGATCGTCTGATGTGTTTGTGGCTTTTGCTGTTTTGATTTGTGTTTGATCCTTACTATTTTTTGTCGTATTTTTTACTGCAATTTCTGCATAAGTGAAGACGTTGGGACTTCTCGTGAATCGGTAGATGGGTCGCTAGTGTTGGTCCGGTGGGTCTTTTCCCGAAGTGAAGGATATCTTTGGACTTTTAGGGCTTTGTATATGTCACAGCCTTTATAGTTTGCTGTGTGATTTTATCCACATAACGCGCATCTTATGCTATTGCTAATAGGTCCGAAAGCGCACTCTATTTTCTTGTGTTTTCCAGCACATTTGACGCAGGTTGGTTCCTTTGTACAATAATTTTTGGTGTGTCCATATTTTTGGCAGTTTGTACATTGTGGTATTTCTCTTTTTTGGTGGGGTGGTTCAATGGATATTTTGAAATGTAGCAGGTGTGTAATGTTATCTATATTTTTGTTGTTTTCTTTGTTTTTTAGTTCTGAAGAGAAGAGTGATAGCGGGAGTTTAGTCCCTTTTTGTAGTATGTTGTGAATGTTTTTAACGTTATGACCTAGGCCAGCAAGTTTTATTTTCATTTCCTCTTGGTCCGCGGTATAGTGCATATGTTTTGAAGTATTACCAAGAATCCTCTTTGTTCTGTTACGATAGGAGGTCCCACTTGGGGTTCTGCTACTGGAAGGTGACACCGACACCTTGTCGTGGCCTCAGCCTAGCTCAACGGATGAGTGGTTCTTGTCACCCTCCAGTGACCCATCTCCGTAAACACAAAAAGAGATTGTGTCGTCTAAAAAAATAGAAAGGACATAGCAAAAAAAGGAAAAAGGTTAGGAGAAAGGAATAAGTGAAAGGGTACAGCCTCCATGTCCAGATGTGAGTGGGTCATTGGCATTGCCTATGGTGGAGGTTCTTTTAATTTAAAAAAAACTACAAACTAAAGTTAAATGCCAATGTGACCCAATCGCATCTGCATAAGGAGCTTCGTAACCCTGCTAAGGGAAAGTGCCGTCGTTGTCTTCGTAATAAGTAAGCCCTCGTCACGTCATTCTATTTTCTTCGGAAATGGCCCCGTCACCAGTTCAAATCATCGACCACATACCGGACCAACACAATTTACTCGCTCATGGTGTTAACTTTTACCCGTGGCAAAAGAAAACGAAGTTCAAAGAAAAACTAAGGAAACAAAACCTTTTACCTTCAGCCCCAGTTGGCAAAGGCAAATAAACACCTCATCATTTCTTAAAAATAATAATTTACAGGCTTTATTATACATTACATGATCTATCAATTCAATTCAAAAAATTCAGAGATATGACTTATTTATATATTCAAAAATTCAATTTACCAATTTAAAAACAATTCGATGAAAAGGAATTATTGTAAATGATGAGAATTATAAGCCCTACTGTTCTTACTGTTTATATCATACGCACACAATAAAAAAAAGTTATCAGATCACTTACTTTTTGTTGTTTTTAACAATGCTGTCCAAAAAAAAATCCTGCCGGCAGAAGTATTCCGAGGCTTTGTCCTGTAATAAAATGTTGAATCTTTTTTTGGAGGCCTAGATAAGAACTGCTTACAAGTTGGATTACGTGTATATATGATTAAATATATATGCCCATCAAAAGTGGACCACTTTAGAAAACTGATCTAGTAACAATTACTTTGCTTATTTTATATTATTTTCTTCTTTTAAAACAAAACTTGCATTAAAGATACCATCTATATTCTGATGAGTTTCCAACCGTTTATATTTCCATTATGTCTGCAATTTTTTTTTTATAGGGACACTTCCACCGGCGTCGGCACTTATAGGAAAGTTCAACTAATTGTACTTTTATAATAGAACTATTTTTGCTTTAAGTTCCATTACCACCATTTTGCACAGTAGCACATTCCTCTTTTTTCTCTTGTGTAGGAACACTTTTACTGACTTTTATGAAAGTTCAATTACTTGTACTTTTCAATAGAATTATTTTGCTTTTAAATTTTATTCCTCCCTTTTGCACTGTAACACTTTCCTTCTTTTCTTGTTTAAGAACACTTTTATTATCTTATTATTACTTATTATTACTTATTACTTATTAGTACATATTTTAGTTAAAGTAAAAGTTCAATTCATTGTTCTAAAGTTTAAGTATTTTTATTCTTGCTTAGGCAAAACTTGAAACATAGAAAAAGAACTGCCACTGTTGAAACTTGAGAAAATTTGTTTTCTGCTCACAACTTGAAAAACCTTCGGCTGCTGCAACTTCTCAGATTCGACTGACTTTCCTCCCTTTTTCTTATCGGCTCGCAAACGAAACAATTGCTCTTCTGCTAGAATATTCTAGAAAAACTTTTTGGCGGGGAAATCTTTCCCCTTTCTTCTTCCTTTTTTTTATATACTTTAAATTCCAATTCTTCATCCCGTCCCTTTTTAAATTTTGGCTACATTTACCACCTATAACAACATAATTTATAACTCACACACCTTCATATCTAGCCAACAAATACTCGCATATATTCTGTGCACAAACCGTAATAAATATTTGCTAAATTCGAATTTATCTATTATATAACGTCTTGTGGCTCTATCTACGCTTCAATAGATTTACAAAAAGCATTGTGAAAATTTATTACTTGTGTTTTCATTGTGAATACTGGTGACGGAAATCAGCTGATTTGATCAGATATTTGTATAAGAAATTATGTCAGTGTGTCAAATTTTGTTCGGTTGCGTTTTTTATATGTTTTTTCGTATCGTTTGTTAAAGAATTTTTGTGTGTGTGTAATTTTTGTTTAATTTGGTTTAATTCGGTCGAGAATGAATATAGGATTTCAATTTCAAATTAAACCATTTAATGTTCAATGCAAACTTTTTCCAAACCAAACGAAACTTTTTCAAATCCATATAAACTTTTTGAAAATTAAAAGAAACTTTTTCAAAATCAAAAGAAACTAAATTTTTTTTTCTAAGTGAAAACATCAATGTTAACGGCAAGTATAAAAATTTCATATAGAAAATGTACGGCAAGAAAAAATGTACGAAATTTCAACGACGTCTTTTAAGTTTTTCGGTGTTTTAAAAATAATTGCGCCTATGATGGTCGCAACAAAATGACAGTATAACTTAGAAACCGATAAATATGTCAAAAAGCCACTAGACCCATCAAAATAAGTCATTTGGAATTATGAGCGAAAATGTTAGACATTTGGGTTCTCCAGTTACAGTTATTGAGTTTCGGAAGATACGAGGCGTTACAAACATTAAATCAAAACGATTGCAACAATTACCAACCAAATATGCTAATGAAGTTGCCACAAGCGTTGACAGGCAGCCCCTCCATTGAAAAAAAAATTTAGAGTCTTTTGATTTTGAAAAAAATTCTTTAAATTTTGAAAAAGTTTATATGGATTTGAAAAAGTTTCGTTTGGTTTGGAAAAGGTTTCATTTGTTTTCAAGAAACTTTGCATTGAACTTTAAATGGTTTAATTTGAAATCCTATATTTAAAGAAAAAATGTATACTCGTTTTTTGATGTGCCGGGAAGACTGTGGGTCAATGCAACCCCTTGTCTCTAATTAAAAAAATGGATTTTCGATTTTTCAGTTTGACAGCTGCAGACTGTGGTGTGTTATCTTACAGCAGGTGAGTGCAAATTATTGTTGTAGAGATGCTCATTCCTCCTTTTACCAGAAATGTAATTCTTGGTAAGGCTGGATTTGCGTCTCCGTGTAGTTGTAGCAATTTGAATTGGTACTGCTTGTTTTTGTTTTTTTTTCTTTATGGGTTTATAGGTGTGCGTGTGATTTTGTCAGAATTTACTATTGAGTTTTTTTACCTTCTGCCGGACGAGATTTTCATTGGATGTGGTGCGGTGGAAGAAACCACAACGCCATCACCACCAAAAGCTTGAAAAAAGCATCAGTTTCATGAAAACAACAAACACAACTGTTTCGTGTTTTGATCCATATCTCCTTAAATTGGATATAAACATGTTAACTAATAAAAATACATTTTTAATTGTAAGCCTTTAGTATTGTGCGTATTATAGTCTGCTCTGATCTGAAATATATTGCAAACCAGGTTTTTTGTGATTTGTCAATATTCATCCAGTTCTTAGCTATGTTTAAAGTTTCAAGTGTCTATCTAGCTCAATGGGAAGTTATTTTAAATTCAATTAGAAAACTTCACCCGAACAGCCATACACGAAAGCGAGCTAATAAAAACATTTTAAAGTAGCCCAAACCAATAATGTTCGAAGTTGTTACACTGCTATTTAACATTTCTGCTGCTTCTTTGTCAATTACAGAATTTTCTCCTTAAGGACTTCACAACAAATTTGTTCAATTTGAACGACCCATAAAAAAATTCTCCAAAAAGCATACATATACGTTAATTTTCACATATACGAGTATGTATTCTATTCGTTTGAAACATTAATTGTGGCGAATTTACGAATAAAAATAAAATTATATAAAAATATTTTTTTCTTAAATGCTTTTATTGAAGCCACACTAGCCCACTAAAAGGGAGAAAATAAAATAGGTGGTAGATCTGGAGCAACTAAAAAATGTTATAAAATAAATGAACATAGCTGGATGTTGAAATGTTTTTAATGGAAATCTGGCATATTTGTGGCTTACAAAATCACATAATGAAAAAGACAAATTTGAGGTTTATGAGAAGATTAAAAGAACATCAACATAACAGTTCTAGTTGCTCCAGATCTACCACCTATTTTATTTTCTACTTTTTAGGGGGCCTTCATGCTTCAATAAAAGCTTTTTTTAATAAAAATAATATTTATATAATTTTACTTTATACTTTTTAGTTTTTAATGAAATGTGTTTATAAAATTTCAATATTATTCAGATGGGATGGTAATATGGAGACATCCATAAGTCCCCCAAAATACCCTCACAAGAATTCCAAAAGACCCCGAAAGGACCTTCAAATGACCCTCTAAAAAACCCATCAAGATCTTCTAGATCCTCAAGACCACCCTGTTAAGACCACGTTACGACCCCATCAATATTTCCTCAAGAACCCCTACAAACCACCTTAGGATTCCCTTAAGACTCTCTCAAAATACTCCCTAGACCTCACTTTAGAACACCTAAAAACCCCCTTTAGACTTCACTCACTCTCAAAATCCCCTCAAGATCACCCCAAGGCACCCTTAAAACCTTCTTAAGACCCCCTCAAGACTATACTCAAGACTATCTCAAAATAGCCGCAAGACCACCTAAGGACCCCCTCAAGACTCCACTAAAAACCCTCAAAAAATTCCCTCGAACCCCCCCTAAAGACTACCTAAAGACTCTCTCAAGATCACCTGAATACCCCTTTGAGACCACGTTACTACCTCTATTAATACTCCCTCAAGACCACCTCAAACTGCCCTTAAGATTCCTTAAGACCCCCTCAAAACCTCCTAAAGACCCCCTCAAGACTCCACTCACTACCCTCTTAAAATCCCCTCAAGATCCCTTTAACACCCCCTCAAAATCTTTTTTAGACCTCCTAAATCTCAAAATCCCATCATGAACCCCTAAAGACTCCCTCAAGACCCCACTAATTATCCTCATAAAATTCCCTCGAGACCCCCTCAAGACTACTTAAAGACTCTCTCAAGACCACTCACGACCCTCTCAGAATCCCTCAGGACCTCCTCAAGACCACCTAAACACCACACTAAAGATCTCAAGACTCTCAACCCTCAAACCACCATCAAGACCACATGAGCCACACCCTTAAGACCCCGTTAGGTCCCCATTAAGACCCACTGAAGACTCCCTCAAGATCACCACACGTCTCATAACAACCACGCAAGACCTCCCTAAAGATTCCCTTAAAACCCACACAAAACCATCTTAAGACTCAAGACCCTCTCAGACCTTCATAAACCCCACTAAAGATTCCCTTAAGACTTCCGCAAAACCATTGTCAACCCCCTCTCAAACCTCCATTGAGACCACCGCCAGAACACCTCCAGACTCCTGTAAACCGCCTTCAAGAACCCTCAAGACCCTTCTCGAGACCTCCTCAGTAACTCATTAAGACTCCGCCCTTAAGCCCTCAAGACTCTTCAAGGACCCCCTCAAGACCACCCTCAAAACTACCCCAAAAGCCGATCTACATCCCACTCAAAATCCTCTTTAAACCCCCTCTAGGCCAACCTGAAGGCCATATCATGACTAGCCTCAAGACCCACCCGACGAACCCCCGAAAAGTCCTTCCCCAAAAATGCGTACGAGACTTACTCCTCACAGATTTGTAATGAAAAAAGCGTGAAAGAATGACCTATGAACCGACAGAAAGACACATAGACACACAGTCACAGGCAAGTTAATATAAAAGCATTTAAAATGAAATTCGATTCGTTCGAAAGTGAGAATACCATTAACTCGAATTCGAATAACTGGCTGGCCAAACAAAGAAGATAGAAGAGAAAGAAGGAGAGGTCAGGTCATGATCCCGAGAGATCATATTGAGGACTATGATCTGTTGGAAGGACAAATTTGATAAAATTAGTAACAATCTGGGAATTTGATTAATTAATTACTGTTATAGAAAAAATGCTGTCAAATATATATATTTTTTTTAAATATTCATGTTCAAAATTCGTTAACACAAGTGTGTATACAATTTAATCCTATTTTTGTCATGCCTTCCGTTTAAAACTATTGCCTTTTGTTGCTATAAATGGTCTTTCTTTTGTTGGACACTCAAAATATTTAAACTCTGAATACATATCTAGCTGCTTTTGCCCCTGCTGCTGCATCATATTGTTCCATAAAGCATTTGCCGCTATTTAAAAAAATAAATAAGATAAGTTAATTATTAAAATAAACTCATTTTGAATTTATTTATTTTTATACTTGCGGCATGGCCACGTTGACTAAAGTGAAAGCAGTCACTTGCAAAATATCTCAAATCTGTGTTGCCAGAAACTGTTTTTGGCGTTGAAATATTTGCCATAAAAGGTTGAAATAAAACCGCAAAATCCTGTAAAAATGTTTGTTCGCAACGTTATATTTGTTAAAATAATATGGCTTGTAACTAACATTCGTTTGAAATTCCTGTAAATTTGTTACCATTTCTTCAACTTGCTGCCACTTTGTTATTAAGTTTAAATACATTTGCAACTTATGTCCATATACTTTCGAACTAAACATACAATGGCAACCAATATGATGAATTATGTGGCAGCTCTGAGGAACTTTCTTCATATTATAAAGGGCTGCCATATTTGGTGCAGGAACAATATTAACTATTAATCGTGGAACATTATTTCTCAAAATTTTTAAAGTCGCTTTCAAGTCCTGTTCATGATTTTTTATAAACTTCTCATGCTGTTTGTAATGACACATATCCGAACAAATGTCATTGTTACCTACAAAAATTGTAAGTAGCTTCCAGTGGGTTTTCATTTTCACATTCGGATCGGATTTCATTCTAGTGATTAGAACTTTTGCCTGATAAGTCATGTCTCGTGACATCACCATTGGTTCTGCAATGTTAAGGCTAAAACAAAAATATCTTAAAATTATAAGATAAAAGATAAATAAGATATTTTTTAAGTTTAAAATGGTTTTATATTTGTTTTAATGCAGTTAAAACAAACTTAACCTAAATACATTTATTGTTAAAGGGTTGAGTATGGGCATGCATATGCATGGTAATTAAGAATAAATACATAATTCTTTAGAGCTAAAAGCGTGAGGCGTGACGTAAAGAATATTAGGTATATCGGTGGCAACGTAGTGACTCGAAAAATTAGACGAAGTGAGGTCCTGCAATGTTACAGATTCCAGTGATTTTGACATACTTCGTCTAATTTTAATATGGTGTTAAGATGCGATAAGTTCCAAACTTCAAACGGCCCGGGAAAGTGTGCGGTGCAAAAAGATTCAGTCAAGGATCAGCTGTTCTGTTTGCTTTGCGGTAAAGCCGAGATCTCTGTTTCTTGGCGAGATTGCGAGGCATACAAAGACGACCTCAACAAACAGCTGCAAACCAAAAAACGAGTAGCTAAGCACAATGCCACTTAATAAACAAATTATATCGAGAATTTTCATAAAAACGGAAGTTTTATTTGCTGACATAGCAAGAAATAATACTACGGTTTCAATTTTCTACAAAAAACCTTAAAGAATAAAGTGAACACTATTTCCAAAGATGTAGAAGATCAAAAGGATCATATACATAAACGCCATTTTTAATCTGCTACGTGGTGTTTTTAATGTCTGAGCTTAGATGCAGAGCACTCAGAATAGCTGCTTTTATATTAACTACATAATCTCGGTCTCCATAAAAGGCAACTTGCTGTGGTTTGTGGAAGACCACATAGGGGACATAATACTTCTATATAAGACTATTTCATTCTAGCGAAATAGGCACATTTTTTAAGAGTTTTGTTGCTGACAACTAGTTATTAATTGAATCCTTTCGGAATCTCAGATATTGAATTGTGTAATGCAGATGCACGACTGCAAATAGAAACGGTCCACGATACTAAAATCCCACTGATATCGATAATGCGATATTAATGGAAGCTTCGTTTGCTGACGTCTCCATATTTTCTCTCGCATCTTATCTATTTTTCTCTTATAAAGTTCTTAACCAGAGGAATCTGATGAACAAGGAGCAAGGACTTTTGCATTGAAAGAATGAACTCGGTGATTCTGTGTTATCAAAACCGTGCGTTATAGATCTACAAGAGTTTTCTTGCATAAAAGCCAATAGAATACGACGGCAGATTCCTGATGTAGTGGACAATAATATCAAAACCGTGCGTTATAGATCTACAAGAGTTTTCTTGCATAAAAGCCAATAGAATACGACGGCAGATTCCTGATGTAGTGGACAATATTGTAGACACCGAGCAGAAAAATTATAAAGTTTGATTCATGGATTATGACCCGAACACAAATAGACCTTTTAAGATTCGTAATGTGCTTGAATTGCAAATACCAATTGCTTCAGGGTATTTCATTTCTTGCGCGGGCATTGGTAGCAGAGCGACACCAATATTCAACAACTAATTTGTTGTTGGCGATGGAGTCGAGAAGCCTTATCTCATTGGATCGCATCTTAAAACGGTGCACGAAATAAGAAGTCTCCCAAGTGATTCTGCGGATTATTCAAAAGCGAAGGAACAAACGCAAAACATACAATCATTCCCAATATCTTGTTAAAACATATTCCGGTCGATATTTTGAAAAATTTGTTTGAAAAATCGAAGGCTTTTTCAAAAAATAAAAAAAACAACCCATAAAAAGTAAACTTTTCCAGGAAAATTTTCTAATCGGAGATGCGAGTACACGTCTGTGCAAATTTTAAATTAAATTGGGTGGGCGCCGTGGCTCGTGGGAATTGCACATGGCTGCTGAGTAGGAGGTTCAAGTTCGAATCCCAGCAACAGCAAAATATTTTTCACGGTGTCCCACCTCTCGCGAATGGGTGACAAACGTTCCGAGAGTAATACCTTGTCACGGAAAGCTTCTAAATTCACCGTTCGGATCCGGCCTTGCCTTGGACCGCAATGGTCTGTCGCGCCGAATATTATTATTATTATTTATTTTGAAAAAATGGCATGGGGCCGATCATCCACAAATTTTTACAAAAAGTGTTGTCACCGGAGATACACATGTGTAAAAAATTTGAAGAAAATCTATTTAGTTTCGAAAAACTTGTATGGGACCCCCTCAGCTCTGGGGCCCAACCACTTCCAAATTTTTACAAAAAGTATTGTCATTTGAGATAATTTTAATAAAAACTTTTTTCTGGTTAACTTTTGAAAAATTTATATGGGACCATCACTTACAAATTTTACAGACAGACACAAACAAAGAAAGAAATACACGTGTACGCGAAGTTAATATAGATAATTTAAAAAAAATCCTTCTGATCCGACGAACTAAATCACAACCAATTTGGGTCCAAACAAAACCATTCGACAGCGCACGTGATCAAATTGATTTCAGATGTCATCTGGCATGACGTAAATACCGCTGTGAAGAAAGGAAGAAGTTTATAAGGCAATGAAATAGTATATTACAGAACGAGCAAGGAAAGTGGAGTTTATCGTGCGAGGTCGAAGCTTGACGAACGAGGCGGTAGCCGAGTTCGCCAATCTAACGAGCACGATGAGCACTTTTCTGCAAGTCGTGTACGCTATTTTTCACGCGTCCAAACCGGTTTTTTTTTGCTAAATCGAGAGAGAAGCAGAAATGTGAGAATGTGTTTTCGCTGTGACTGCAGTAAATAACAAAGAAATGAATTTTTCACGCGTCCAAACGTCTGCTAAATCGAGAGAGAAGCAGAAATCACAAACGACAAACAAAAGAGAATTCTTGCTCATGCGCAATGTGTTCGCTGAGATTGTAGTCAATAACAAAAGACGTTTATATCATAACATAACTAGTGTTGTTATGGGCTACTTTCGAGGCTAGTTTATAGCGTACGAAACAGTCACTTTCGTCTATGGGCGTGTGAAAAATATATTCTATTCATGTATCTGAGATGAGAAGTCAAGGTTCTTTGTCACCAGGCGTTTGTAAGAGCTGACTGGAACATCAGTCGCTCATATATGGAAAAAAATCCGCATCATGAGAGTAAATGCCGTAGATCATGTATAAACATGCTTAGAACCGAATTTTCTAATTATAGGTATAATGTATCAACAAAAAAAAAAGGTCGGTGTGCTTCCGGAGTTTAAAGAATCAATAATGTCTTGCTTAAACTTATTAGGAACCATTTCGCAGCCTCTATATAAAATTAATTAATCTCAAGAGCATTTTATCTAAATCCGCACAACTTTGAGAAAGCACTGGATGGAAAGTTAATTTATACCACCCGAGGCATTCCTGCATCTGGATGCACCATATACCATATTCCTAGTAGAGCAACAGACAAATGCATCCGAGATGATGCAATGAATTTGCGTAATCAGGGTGCTAGCAGCAAATATAATAAAAATAATGCAAATAATGTTCGGCCAGATGTACGGTTGTCATAGGTCGCTCGCAACGTTGTAATAGAGATTTGTTATTTTGGTTTTATTTTTAGTGTTAATTAGTTTGAAGAATTAAAAAAATTAAATACGTTTTTCATGATTTGCATTAAATTTAAATTTAATAATTATAAAAATAAAATTAAATTTTTGTAAAAAAAAAAACTAAGTATATGGGGTGACTTTTATTTTTTGTTGGCTAAATTCACCATCGCTTTATAAAAATGTGATGTTGTTATTAAGAAATACATTTATTGAATTTTCTATTACTCTGTATAAATGCGATTTAATATTGAGTCACCACCTTTATTTTTTTCTACCAATGTTCATTGCCATTTGTTTTTCATCTGTATTTTATTTTTTATTTGAACGGTGGTAAAACATGCCCTTCCAGCATCTTTCCTTCTTCTGTTTATGGATTTGCTTATAAAGACCACTAAAATTTAATTTTTGTTCCTTCGGCTATTAAAGCTAATCCATTTTTATTCTTGGTACATTGACCAACTTGAGATCAACCTATATCTATAATTATTATATTATAAATGTGAAAGTAACTCAGTCTGTTACCTTTTCACGGCTTAGCGGCCATGCCATTTTTCATGAATGTATGCACTTACAACCATAAATCACGATTCGAACGCGTTGTTGTATATATATTTATATTAAAAATTTTAAAATTTGAATTTGAATTCAATTTGTTAATTTGGAGCTCACCCCTTTTGTAAATACAATGATGTTTTTTGACGTAAAGCCTCCTTCTCTTTTCTTTTTTAAATTCGCCTCGGCCCAATACAAATTTTTTTAAAAAAATTTACCCGATTTTCTTACTAAATAACAATTTAAAATCAAATTTAGCTTTACAACCAGGGTCCTGTCCTGGCCTCCCGCAAAAATTCTCTCCAGCGGTCCCGATTTCGAGCCGATGTCATTCAGTTTGGCATTCCTAAACTCTGGGCGTCCTGGTCTACGCCATCCTTCCAGCGTAGGCTTGGCCGGCCTCGTTGTCGTGTCGTACTACCGCAAAGGACTTTTTGAGCAGGATCCTCTTCGCTCATGTGAGCTAGGTGTCCTGCCCACCGGAGCCTTCCGAGCTTAGTTTTCTTCACGATGTCGATATCGTGGTAACGCTCGTAGATCTCATCATAATAGAGTCTCCGAAATCGTCCTTCCTCACATACGGGGCCAACAATTCTCCGTAAGACTTTTCTCTCGAATGCGGCTAAGGGGTCAGAATGCTTTTTCTTAAACTCAAGCCTCAGATCCATATGTAAGTACTGGTATGACCATTGTCTTATATATGAGCAGCTTGGATGTTATGGTTCCTGGATTTGAAGAGTCTTGACGGACTATAGTAGGCTTTGTTGGCTTTAAGCAACCGTGCGCGTATTTCTGGTTCCATGTTGTTATCGGCTGCTATAGTTGACCAGAGATTGTTAAAGGACTGCACTACTTCAAATTCACGCTCAACTATTTGAATTGAGGGACCAATGTTGGATGCAACAGACTCGCAGACGTGGCCACCATGTACTTTGTTTTGCTCTCATTTATGTGCAGTTCCAGATTTCGTGCCGCCTGCTCTATCTGGATGAAAGCGGGTTTGCCATGTTTTAAAACTGGAACTATCATAGAAATGTTAGTATGGTGAGGTTTTTCATGGTTAGGGTGAAGAGTTTTGCTAGATATTCCAGGCGGGAGTTATCTAGCTTCTTCAACATAAACATGGAAATCCCGTCAAACCCAAGTGGTTGGAAGATTTACCCTTCCTAATGGCATCTTGCACCTTTAGGGCGGTAAAGGTAGGGTTGTTAAGGTCGCATTGTAACGCTTTTAGTTTGAGTAATACGTGACGGTTTTTGCGTGAGTTGACGGGTGTTCGACGAATTGTCGTGAAAAATGTGATGCACATTTTTTATTGCCATATTGTCATATTGGTGGTCATTGAATGAAATCGAATTTAAGCCCTGAGATTGAGATTTCCCAGAAAGACTTTTGACCGTAGACCAGAGCTTTCTGGTATGCAAACATTGGTGAGTAATAACTCGAAATCTCCAGAAAAATTCATTTAATTTTAAAAACATTAAACTTTATTATGTATATAAGCCGATCTGTTCGGTGTTGTTCAATTTTCTACAAATCCACTTCAGAATATTTATATATATTTGTAAAACGAACGAAAACGTACTTTTGACCATACATGACTCATCACCCTATAACTCTTGAACGCTTCCACCTATAGGGTTACTGCTGGTCTTTTTTGAAAGAAAATTAAATTTTTAAAATCAAACAATGTACATTTTTTTAAATTATTTAAGGCATACCAATACTAAGATCGTCAAATTCAAAAAAAAAATTTAAAATTGTATTTACAAACACAATTTTCGGGAAATGATCTCGGATAAAGTTTTTTTGACGAATACAGTATTAAAGCCTATGAAATTTTCTACAAATTCGAGGGGCAATATTTGTGCATTTGGTCAACAAGAGCGAGATAGTGCGGGTTGTGTTACTACTACTACGTTTAAGAAGAGTTGCATGCCATCTCAGTGTCCCTGTAGCAACAGTGCAACAAAATTACACGTGGAAAGGATGCACCCTTAAATTGGTGGTGAAAATGTAGTGAACAAATTTGCGGTTCGATTGATTATTGCGGTGAAAGATCAGGCAGCTGATGTTGGTTGCTACCCTGATTGAGAGTGGTGCCTTCAGCGGGGTGCACGCCTAGCGTCGCTCTTGCAAGCTTTTTGTCCACCATTACAAAAAAATTGCGTGCACAGGTATTGGTAATTAGCAGAAAAGAGAAAAAAGAAAAAGAAAACCAACAAGGGAGCCCACCCGTAGGGGATGCTACGATCCCTCACGACTCTCGCCTGGGAAGGCCTCGCGGATAAGAAAAACATGTCTCGGGTTATTTTTTTTCCAAATTAATCGGTGCTAGAGAAAACAATAACAAAACCTCTTATATATCGTATCTATTTCCTTTGCCGTGCAAGGTAGGTAGTACATCTAAGTATAATAGTACATCTAAGTATAATAGTACATCTAAGTATAATAGTACATGTAAATATAATAATAATCAAATGATTACTTTATAGAATATTTTTATAAAATATTAGGGAAAGAAAAAAATCTTTTATAAATATCGTATTTCTTTTCTTCAGCGTGTACCGTAAGTATTAAATGTATTGAAAATATCTAGTAATCAAATGATTAATTTATAGGAAAATACAAACAAATATTTATTTTATCTTATTTCTCTTTTCAGTTTACCGTAAGCAATACTTCATTTGGGGATCTGCATTGCGATTGATCGGGAAACTACTGACTGCTCAAAACTTGGTTTGGGCCAGTAGCGTAACAATCAAGTTCGTGATGAAGTGCTTGCTCTACCTCCTCGTGGTGGTCCCCGGGCAACTATGTGTATAAATCCTTATACATGTAGGCTAAAACTGCAAGTGCGAACGGTCTAGCGTTTCTAGTCTAGGTAACGTGGGCTAGCACCCTGCGGTACCGAAAAATACCCGCTACTGAAACTGACACAACGCCTCGGATAAGTAATGATCGAATAATGACGACTTTTGGCTATTGTACCCGGACTAAGATTGGTTTCTGGAATGTGAGGACGCTCCTTGACTCTGGGAGTGAAGGACCTCATAATGCCAGATTTCTTCAACTGGAACGTGAGTTCCTTCGATATAATTTGGACATACTGGGAGTGAGTGAAGTAAGATGGTTCGACGCGGGAGAGTACCAATCCCCAACGTGTAACACTGTGCTACTCTACTCTGGCAAACCCTCCGGCAGTACTCGTGAATCTGGAGTGGGTCTGCTACTAACGCCAACAGCACATAGAGGCCTAATTTCCTGGCACCCGCATAGTGATAGGATCATATCGGCCAGATTTCGGACTAGAGTACGGCGCGTCACGATCATACAGTGCTACGCCCCAACGAATCCCTCGACTGAGGATGAAAAGGACAACTTCTACAATCAACTAAACGCTGTATTCAACGCAACGCCGAACGGAGATATCGTCATCGTGATGGGGGATTTGAATGCCAAGGTTGGCAACGACAATGAAGGACTCAAGCATGTGATTGGGAAGCACGGCCTCGGCGAACGAAATGACAATGGTGAAAGATTTGTTGATTTCTGCAACACCAACAACCTTGTTATAGGAGGCACCATGTTTGAGCATAAGACTTGCCACAAGGTCAGCTGGGTGTCAACTGACAGGCAATCATCATCCAACCAAATCGTCCGTCCGAAACAGACGAGGAGCCGACATGGGTATGGTACGTGATCATCACCTTATGGTAGCTACTGTCCAGTTACGTACTGCATCAGTTCATAGAATCCGCAATATCATCCGAATGCCTAGGTATAGCATCGACCGGCTAAAGATCCCCTCAGTACGCCAACAATTAAGGGATCATTTATCGCAAGGAGTGGAAGCAATCAGCAGCTCACTGCCGACAACCATCCAGGAACATTGGAAGGCTGTGAAAAATGTTTTCACATCTGGAGCGGAAAGTATTGTTGGTAGAAGCCAGGCAAGGCACAGCACGTGGCTTACCGAAGATACCTGGAGGCGGATTGAAGAACGTAAACTACTTAAAGCTCGTATTGAAGATATCCCAGCAGTAGCGAGGAGCGAGCTAGGGTCCATGTATCGAAGAAAAATGAGAGAAGAGCAGCGTAGTGTAAGACGTGACAAGCGTAACTATATTAACAACCTGGCCTCAGAAGCAGAGGAAGCAGCGAGCCGGTGCGATAGCAGAACCGTTTACAGAATCACCAAAGAGCTGACAGGTGGTCACCGCTCTAGCCAACATCCGGTGAAAGGCCTAGATGGTACCGTACTCGTTTCAGATGAGGATCAGCTCAAGCGATGGAAGGAGCATTTCTCTACGGTCCTTAACCGTGTATTTGCTAACGATATGCACCTAAATCAAGCGGAAATGACGGAAGTAACAATTTCCCGAATTCGCACCTCAACTCCCAGTAAAGACGAGATCGCTACCGCGATTAACGCACTAAAAAACAACAAGTCGGTAGGACTAGATGGTATACCCGCAGAGGTTCTGCGTGCATCTCCAACGACATCAGCAGAGCTTTTATATCCTCTTGTAGAGAGAGCTTGGGAGGTAGAAAGTTTCCCCGAAGAGTGGAAGAAGGGAATGATTGTCAAGCTCCCTAAAAAAGGTAGTCTTATGGAGTGCGAAAACTGGAGAGGCATTTGCGTTCTCCCTGCAGTTGCAAAAGTAATAGCCAAAGTAGTACTTGAACGTATTAAGGAACATCTGGAAGATACACTCGATGCCGAAAAAGCAGGTTTCCGCACTGGATCCTCCTGTGTAGACCACATAAACACCCTGCGGATCATTATTGAACAGTGCGTTGAATTCCGGTCACCACTGCACCTGCTGTTCATCGATTTTGAGAAGGCGTTTGACAGTGTCAACAGACAGTTTATCTGGCTCGCCTTGCGCAGGAGAGGTATACCCGATAAACTAATAGCTATTATTAAAGCAACCTATGATGGCTCTAAATGTCATGTGCTGCATAGAGGAAAGCTGTCAGAGGAATTCGAGATCCTAAGTGGGGTACGACAAGGTTGCATTCTATCGCCGATACTTTTTTTGTTGGTGATTAGCGATGTACTTCGCGCAGCTTTATCTACTGGAAACGGAGGAATTCGTCGTTGGACTCTTACATCTCAACTCAAACATCTGGATTACGCTGACGACGTTTGTTTACTCTCACATAGAATTATGGAGCTGCACCAAATGACAACAAATGTGGAGAGGGAGGCAAATGTTGCGGGTTTGAAGATTAATACTGCCAAAACCAAAATCATCAACCTCGCAACTAACTCGGTTACTCATGTTAACATTGCTGGACAGCCGGTAGAGAGAGTAGAGAGTTTCCAATATCTTGGGAGTATTGTCTCGACCGAAGGTGGAACCGAACAGGACATTGCCAACCGAATCGGCAAAGCAAAATCGGTGTTTGGAATGATGTCCATGATATGGCGAAGCAATGCGATCAGCTTAAACACCAAGCTGCGACTGTTCCGCTCAAATGTTGAATCTGTGCTGTTGTATGGGTGCAGCACTTGGAAGGTGACCGCTACTATCACAAAAAGATTACAAACATTTGTAAATAGGTGCCTATGGAACATCTTAAGGGTTTTCTGGCCTAACCGTATCTCTAACGAACATCTTTACCAGAGAACGGGTCAGGAACCAATAGGCACAACCATCCAACGACGGAAGTGGCAGTGGATTGGTCATACACTCCGAAAAGGCGACAGTTCCATAGCAAACTACGCAATGCAATGGAACCCGTTATCTCAGGTTGGTAGAAGAACGGGTCGTCCGAGAAATACATGGCGCAGAACAGTTGAGGAGGAGGCACGGCAATTGGGGAAGAGTTGGAGAGAGCTGAAGCTCATTGCCAGGAACCGCACGCGATGGCGCGTAGGCGTAGTAGAGGCCCTAGGACCCATAAGGGGATACAGGACATAAAGAAGAAGAAGAAGAATACTACATTTAAATTAAGTAGATAGTAATCAAATGATTAATTTATAGAAAAATAAAAACAAATTTTTTATTATATCTTATTTTTCTTTTCAGTATACAGTAAGCAACAAATGCATTTTAAAATATGTGATAATCAAATGATTCATTCATAGAAAAATAAAAACGAATTTTTATTATATCTTATTTTTCTTTTCAGTGTACATTAAATTTTCAGACTCGAGCTTAATTGTTAAAGCAGTAGATCCCACACCATAAACATTTTAAATAAAATAAATATGTATTCATAATGTTAATATAAATGTGTATTCATAATGTATATTCATAACATAACAAGTGCGCAGTCCAACTGGAGAATATAAGAGTAACGTACATAATGCTACATACAACAAATGCGCAGTCCTACTGGATAATATAAGAATGACGCATTTTCTGATCAACATGTTTACGTATTTCCAAGCTCAAGGACACGATCAAGGCCCGCCAGATGTTCAATTGCGCATGTTTTAACATGAACGCATTCTAAATCTACATGTTTACTTCATAAATTCAAGGACACGATCAAAGTCCGAAAGCTAATACAGAAGTTGGATAGTATATGAGCCGTTTACAAATCAGTGGCTCGTCAAGTTAATACATACAAGTTCAGTTTAATTAAGAACTCATCCTTTTTTTTAAAATGTACACACGCTAAAGGGGTTTGCACCCTTATAATGCTTGGCACAGCGTGGGCGTTAGGAAATTATGGAGAGAAAAAGATAAGATGTCTATGCACGCATGTCTTAAACGACTGCAGATCATATAAATCCGGAAACACAGAATCAGGCAATTCATTCCACATAACTATCGTGCGACCAAAGAAGGGATTTCTGAATTGGTTAGTACGTCCGAAGATAGGCTTAATGTAGGACCCATGAGCTCGAGTTGAGCACGGGTATTACGAATGGTTTGGAAAATGGGTTGGAGAATGGGCGGGGTACATCTGGATATTTCTTTTGAACACCGCTTGTGGAAAAAGCGATAAAACAGTGACAGGCAGGAAACATTCCTACGATGTTCAAGCGATTCGATTGTTTTCGCGATATGTACGTCACCAATAAGTTTTAACGCGCGGTTCTGAACTCTGTCTAGTAGATGCAATGTGGTCTTGGGGGCACCTGCCCAGAGAATGCAGTTGTATTCAAGTTTAGGGTGAATAGACTGTGGGGTGCTCTGCTGACGTTCCAGTAAAAAAACAACCACGCACTGCCCAAAAAAATTTTTCTTTATTTTCTTTGTTCGGTGTTTCCGCTTGCAGCACACGACCGCAGTCGATCAACTCAACTTTCCGACCCCCTTCTCTTCAAAAAAAACCAATCAATCAACCCATCTTCTCCTCACAGCACGTCGCACATCCGCCTCTTTTGTTTTTTTTTTTCTTTTTGTTTCACTCTCTTTTCTTGTAAGTGCATGCCGCCAACTTCACCAATCCGATGGTGTAATCGGTCGTTTCGTTTACACGAAGACTTAAATACTTGCAATAAATCGTGATCATTACAAAACAGCTTATTATGGTTGCTACTGCAAACAGAATAAACTGGGAGATGGTCCAGTTACCTTCGGATGTCTTTAGCATGGTAGATCCCTATTTTCTTCCCACCTAAATCTTCTAACTCATAGTAGCTATTCCCTATTTTCCTAGCTATCCGCGACTTAATAAACTTAGGGGCCAGTTTGGCATTAAAATTATTTCCCTTTTTACTTAAGGCGAAATTCCTCCTAAAAATCTCTTGTCCCGGTAGATAATTAACTTTCGTTGCCCTAGTATTATATACCTTGCAATTGGACTCATACGCTTTTCTTTGATGCTCTTGTACACTTTGCCTAATTAACTGCATAGCGTCATGTTTGCTAAGACACATCTCTCCTTCTTCCAGCAGATTTAGTTTCCTAAGAAACTTATACGAGGTGGCATGTGTCACCATTTGTTGCCCAAATAAGGCGAAATACGGTGAACACCCGATGGATTGATGCAGAGAACTACGTAATGCCCCTGCGATACTGTTGAGATGATTATCCCATTCTCGTTGGTCCTTACCAAGATAAGCCCTAATCCCAGCTATGATTGACCTATTAACCCTCTCTGATTGGTTTGATTGAGGTGAGTAGACTGCCGTGTAATTGTGTACTATCCCATATCGATTTAAAAAACTATTAAACATCCCGGATCTGAATTGTGAACCATTATCGGTTAACACGTACTCGGGCACGCCAAATATGTTAAAGACGTGTTCCTCCAGGTACTTACATATGCCGTTCGAGGAGAACTTCCGCAGTGGTTTTAGTAGCGGAAACTTTGTTAAGTGCTCCAAGACAATCAACATCCCGATGTTACCGCTCTTGGATCTAGGATATGGCCCCAAAAGATCCATGAAAAGCTTTTGAAAAGGTCGGTCAGAAGTCGCTTGGTTACCCATTGGGGGGCGCAAAATTGTGTTAGAGGCTTTTGTCTCTTTGCAAACTTCGCATTTTTGAACGAAATCTCGTACTTCTTTGGTCATACCTGGCCAAAAAAGATTTCTTTTAAGTTTTTCTAATGTTTTTGAAATCCCGCCATGAGCCGAGGATGGTGGACAGTGTGCGCTAGTGATTGCCTTATTGTTGAGGGCATTTGGCAACCAAAGTTTCCACGCAGATGCCTCTTTTAACTGGTTACCCGTCGCAAATTCTGTTCTCTTATAGATATATTTGTCCACTACCTTGATATAAGGTACACAGCTCTTATTTCGGAGTATGTCCTCGCGCAAATTAGTATATTCAATAGAATCAAAATGTATGGAATCGAGATCTATCTCGGGTGCTAAAATTTCTATGATAGAATCGATACTGACTCTTGAAAGGGCGTCCGGAACCACGTTCAAGCTGCCCTTTCGTTGTTCGATAGAGAAATCAAACCCCTGTAACTTAAGCGACCACCGAGCGAGTCTCCCATTTAGATCCGATTGACGCATTAGCCATTGCAAACTGGCGTGATCTGTTATGACCTTAAATGAGTGTCCTTCGACATATGCACGAAATTTCTTTATGCTAAGTATGGCGGCTAGGCACTCCTGCTCTGTGACGGAATAGTTTCGCTGGGCGCTGTTCAGTTTTTGCGACATATACCCCACTGGTACTTCTACCCCATCTTGATTTAACTGTAGGAGGACGCCTCCTACTCCTATTTGGCTGGCATCGCACTGAATCACGAATGGTCGATTAAAATCAGGGTTGGATAGCACTGGAGCTGTTGTAAGTTTTTCCTTCAACCTCCCAAAGGCATTCTGAGCTTCGTTCGTCCATTTAAAGGAGATTTTAAGTAGATCGGTTAGAGGTGCTGACAGTTCCGCGAAATTCCCGATAAATCGCCGGTACCATCCAGCCATTCCCAAAAACCGTCGTACTTGACGAACGGTTTTAGGGGGTGGATAATTGGAAATCGCAGAAACCTTGTCTGGGTCTGTTCGTAAACACCCCTTGCCTACAATGTATCCTAGATACTTCACTTCGCGTAAACAGAAATTACTCTTGTCGATATTCAATGTCAAACCTGCCTTACGTATTTGCCCTGACACTTCTATTAGCAGCTCAATGTGACTGTCAAAATCTTCTGATATGAGAAGTAAGTCATTCAGATAGACAAACACCCGATCTTTAAGTTTAGGCGGAATAATTCGGTCCATAAGGCGACACATTGTTTGCGGAGCGTTACAGCGCCCGAATGGCATCACGGTATACTGGTAGAGGGGACGATTTGGTACTGTAAAAGCGGTCTTGTCTCGCGAGTTTTTTCCCAGAGGTATCTGCCAAAATGCGTCCTTTAGATCTAATGAGGAAATGAATTCAGCCTGCGGTAGGCGACTTAAAATACCATCGATCTGTGGGAGCGGATAGGCATCTTTCACGGTAACACTATTGACCTTTCTAGAATCAAGGCATAATCTTACTTTATTCGGCTTCCTAACCAGAACTACCGGACTGCTCCAGGAGCTTTGAGCTTCCTCGATTACACCAAGTTCGAGCATGCGGTCGATTTCAGCATGTGTCAATCTCTCTATTGCAGGGGAAATTGGAAAAAATCTTTGTTTAATGGGTTTAGCTTCTTTGTTTATCTCGATAACGTGTTCTAAAATATCGGTCTTCCCCAAGCCTTGTTTCGCAAATGAGGGAAATAACGCTACGGCACTTTGTAGACGGGATGATTGCTGACACGATAGTGAGTGTGAATCGACTAAATCGGATCTAGTGTCTACCGCTAATTCGCCTACGATGTGGGAAGCTAAATCGAACGTTACCCAAAAAATCGTTTGGTTACGGAAGGTTACATCGGTCATAAAGCTACCCTGAATGCTTTGAATTGTTCCGTCGGCGGTCGTTACCGAGGTACGACATGTGGCAAATGGCTTCCTCTCCTCCAGAAAGGTTTTGACCGCCTTGCCACCCAGACACGAGATCGACGCACCACTATCCAACAGTCCAGACATACTCCTACCAAGCAACCGCACTTTCGCATAAGGCCGTATGTCGTCCTCGCGTTTATAGATCGTAGATATAGCCTCCAAAAGCTTCTAAGTCTGCGGGTTGATCGTTTTGGGGATTTCATATCAGGTAACTTACAGGCAATATCAACGGAATTTATCTGATTCTCAAAAAATATTCTACTCTTTGCTTCCTGGTATTCCCTAAGTCTTACATGATAGGGTTTAATACAATTGGGAAAACCGTCTTTTGTCCAATTGAACGGCTCCTTTTGGACTAGAATTTTGGGTATAACTGGTAGCGACCTGTGGTTACTTAAGGAGTTAGTTTGCGGGGGATGGAAAGGTCTTTGAGTGGGTCTGTCAAATGGCAGCCGTCTACTTTGGTGTCGGGCGGAAGTTGCTGCTCTTCCTGCTCACGCCCGATTGACTGTTTTCCGGGTTACACCTTACGCAATTAGGCTTGTACACCCTTGGCAATCCGCACCCATAACAGAAAACCGTCCTCTCCGCCACGCAGTCGAAATAGCGATGACCCCCTTTACGACAATTCCAGCAAACTTTAGCCGAATTAGGTTCCTCACGCGTTTTGCTTGTTTCGCTGATAACCATTTCCTCGTCCGATACTTCACTGATTTGTCTACGATAGGGTAGAGAATTGCTAACGAGACCGTTGTCTCCTATATCACCACCTAATGATTCTCTTCGCAAGCACAAATGCCGTAGTTGAGAAACAGAGTTAATGTCTAAGTAAAATAATTCCCGTCGAAGCTGCGGTCGCAAATTCCTTCTCAAGATCTCCACCAATTCCATTTTGGCTGAAGGGTAACGCAAGCGATCATTCAGTTCCAGTATCGAATTATAAAATACCTCGAAAGGCTCTCTATCCTGTTGCTTCCTATCTCTCATCATTTCCCTAATGTCGGTGTCAGTCAGGTGATTTTGAAAGTGTAGTTTTAACGCTTCGCAAAGAGAATGCCACTCAATTCTATCTACGGTTCGCCTATATCTCCAATACCACTCCTTGGCTTTCCCGTTAAAGAGTAAATGGCTATGCTCACTAAGCGTTCGAAAATCACTTCCTAAGCTATCGTGTGTCAATGAGTTAATCTGATATATAAATTTCTCTGCCGAGGTCCCTGAACCATTAAAAGTAACATTCCATCCTTGAATAATGCTAGAAACCCGGCTCGTATTGCCCAGAGCGTATGTCGAAAGCCGAGGTAACTCATTGTTTCCAACAGGTTCATTAACTCGGACGCCCGCGTGGTAAGGGGCCGAACCGCTCGCTTGATGATTAGCTTCTCGCGACGGTAAGTTCAAAAGGGGTCGGTGATTTAGCGACAAAGGCGGAAAGCTTTCTCTAGGCCATTCTGGTTCCGTACGAATTTCCGAATTAAACCGCTGCACAGCCAATTGTTGTAGACCATTGCTCAATGTGGAGATGGATTGTTGAATTTGCACAAAACCTAACTGGATCCGTTCATCTATTATTTTAGAAATCCCTACACTCAAATCAGTAGCATTAATATCACTGATTGTTGCAGTAGCCGGATTGTTTTTGACTGAACTAAACGGATTATCCGGGGGCTGGATCGGAGCTTGCCTTACGTCATTGTTTAGCGCAAGAGGTATAGTGTTGTCTATGGTCAACGCTGCCGCTAGGTTACCCACTTCATTAGGTTGACCCCCTACAAGGTCTTGATCACTTCTCGTAGTGGCCGTATGCCAAGTACTGCGAGTTGTGGGTCTGTTGAGAACGTACCGAGAAAGAGATTTTGAATTGATATTTTCCTTACACTGAGGACAGGAAGTGTCATTCTGTAAGTGGTCGGATATACAGGATTTGTGTAACACGTGTTTACACTTTGTCGAGGCCAATTCAAGGTTGTCGCCGAGACTTTGACAACAAAGTGCACATACATTAAATTCTGTCATATTGGTGTTTGAAAAGGCACCACTTCTTCTGACCGCCATTTTTTAAAAATACACAAAAATCAACAAAGTTGTAGACGCGAGAAAATATATAGAATTTATAATTTATTATTATTTTTTTTTTTTTGTTTTTTTTCTCTCAGTAGTCTAATATGTTTATAGTTTTCATTTTATTGTAATATAATATAATAGGTTTATTGTTTTAAAAATTTGTTTTTTTTTTTTTTTTTTTTTTTTGGTAATTTAAAATTTTTGGAATAAAATAAGTTTATAATTGGTAGTACTATAGAATTTTTTCCACCATGCCATGAGCTCTCAGCCGACGTACGCAGCGTCGCTGGTACCTCCCCGTAAACCATCAATCAGTACAAAAGAAAAATCTAAGTTTAATGCAACGGAATAAAATCATCTTACCGTATCTATCGATTAACCATATTTAGCTGGGCTATACAAGAAGATTAGCTAATGGTCGAATTAAGTGACTTCTATGCCACTCTTCGCAATTCCAGTTAGTCACTATTCATTGTCTTCCAGATAACGGAAGGGACTTTTTTTTAAGAGAGGCAAAATAAAATTTACAACTGAGTAAGACTCTCGTCCGTAATTAATAAGACATCCCTCTAGGTTGATTGAGTAGTGACCAAGAGGAATTCTCCAACTCGAAATCACAGTTCACTATGGGCATGCACTTATCAACTCAAACGAAGTTCATAAGGAAAAAAAAAAGATCGGTATGACCTTCAAAGCGTAATAGGTCTTCTGATGTGGACGATCCATTGAATCTGGATGGCCCCACGTTGGGCGCCATTTTTGTAATAAAATTTTGGGTGTTTTTTCTGCACAGACCGGTCAAAGGGCCTGGCCATCCTTCTCTCATCATCCGTAGGTTGATGCACGCCTAGCTTTGTGCGCTGGTCTAGCTCAAGGAAATGGGTGGGGGTCTTACATGCAGGCCTCGAAGAGGAAATTACTACAAAAAAATCAATGCGTGCTTAATAGAAAAAAAGATAAGCGGAAAGGAGTAGGGAAATTGTTTCGACCTATGGTCTTAACCATTCAGTCGACTATCGATGAGGGGAAAAGAAAAGGGAACTGAGTCCAGCTGCTTGGTGTAGGAGTACCCGAACGACGCTGCCACGTCAGACTGTCTTGCTCATGACATGCTAAATTTTTTTTTTTTTTTTTTGCTTTTTCTGAAAACAAACCCATTTTCTCGTGTGGGGTGGGTGTTCGTGCCCAACTCATATGTTTATTATTATAACTTAAGATAGTGAAAACAAATATTATTCTTTAAAGTCAAATTAAGTATTACAAAAAGAATGAAAAAAAAATCTAATTTTTCAAAAATTACATTGTTGGTTGTAGGCGCGCAACCTCTTTCTTATTTCTATTATTCTAATATATATATATATATATTGGGTACAAATTTTAACCCTGATTCTAATATAGTGTTATATTATTTATATATGATGATATCTTAAAGATAATCTGAGGGGAAAAAAAAGGGTACAAAAAAAAGGTATTCAATAATTAAAGAATCTAAATTTTTGCAACAAATTTATTAGAATAGTCCATTAGATACATTGATCTTTGGGAAATTTAAGTACTCGACCTGAAGAGAGCAATTCTCGGTTCCTCGGGTAACCAACTCCTTCAACATAGAAAAATGGTGGAGGGGTGCTCCGCCGGCACAGGTTGGGTTTCCGTCGACGAAGTCCTCTACGGTGGCCGAGGGTGTTCCGTTGGCACACCGCGTGGTATTTCTTTGCGCACTTGCCTTTGAAATTATTCTTCTTATTTTGGTTAAGAAAAGATTTATCGGCACGTCACTAATAAGCCGAACCAAAAAAAAAAGGATTTTGAATTTAATGCGCAGTTATTTCATCGAACCAATGCAAGGAATTTTTATTGGTGACGGAGTCTGACACTTTACAATAAAATGGCGGAGGGGCTTCGCTGGCAAACCGCGTGGTATTTCTTTGCGCACTTTCCTTTGAAATTATTTTTCTTATTTTGGTTAAGAAAAGATTTATCGGCACGTCACTAATAAGCCGAACCAAAAAAAAAGATATTGAATTTAATGCGCAATTATTTCATCGAACCAATGTAAGAAAATTTTATTGGTGACGGAGTCTGACACTTTACAATAAAATGGCGGAGGGGCTTCGCTGGCAAACCGCGTGGTATTTCTTTGCGCACTTTCCTTTGAAATTATTTTTCTTATTTTGGTTAAGAAAAGATTTATCGGCACGTCACTAATAAGCCGAACCAAAAAAAAAGATATTGAATTTAATGCGCAATTATTTCATCAAACCAATGTAAGAAATTTTTATTGGTGACGGAGTCTGACACTTTACAATAAAATGGCGGAGGGGCTTCGCTGGCAAACCGCGTGGTATTTCTTTGCGCACTTTCCTTTGAAATTATTTTTCTTATTTTTGGTTAAGAAAAGATTTATCGGCACGTCACTAATAAGCCGAACCAAAAAAAAGATATTGAATTTAATGCGCAATTATTTCATCGAACCAATGTAAGAAATTTTTATTGGTGACGGAGTCTGACACTTTACAATAAAATGGCGGAGGGGCTTCGCTGGCACACCGCGTGGTATTTCTTTGCGCACTTTCCTTTGAAATTATTTTTCTTATTTTGGTTAAGAAAAGATTTATCGGCACGTCACTAATAAGCCGAACCAAAAAAAAAAGATATTGAATTTAATGCGCAATTATTTCATCGAACCAATGTAAGAAATTTTTATTGGTGACGGAGTCTGACACTTTACAATAAAATGGCGGAGGGGCTTCGCTGGCAAACCGCGTGGTATTTCTTTGCGCACTTTCCTTTGAAATTATTTTTCTTATTTTGGTTAAGAAAAGATTTATCGGCACGTCACTAATAAGCCGAACCAAAAAAAAAGATATTGAATTTAATGCGCAATTATTTCATCAAACCAATGTAAGAAATTTTTATTGGTGACGGAGTCTGACACTTTACAATAAAATGGCGGAGGGGCTTCGCTGGCACACCGCGTGGTATTTCTTTGCGCACTTGCCTTTGAAATTATTCTTCTTATTTTGGTTAAGAAAAGATTTATCGGCACGTCACTAATAAGCCGAACCAAAAAAAAAGGATTTTGAATTTAATGCGCAGTTATTTCATCGAACCAATGCAAGGAATTTTTATTGGTGACGGAGTCTGACACTTTACAATAAAATGGCGGAGGGGCTTCGCTGGAAAACCGCGTGGTATTTCTTTGCGCACTTTCCTTTAAAATTATTTTTCTTATTTTGGTTAAGAAAAGATTTATCGGCACGTCACTAATAAGCCGAACCAAAAAAAAAGATATTGAATTTAATGCGCAATTATTTCATCGAACCAATGTAAGAAATTTTTATTGGTGACGGAGTCTGACACTTTACAATAAAATGGCGGAGGGGCTTCGCTGGCAAACCGCGTGGTATTTCTTTGCGCACTTTCCTTTGAAATTATTTTTCTTATTTTGGTTAAGAAAAGATTTATCGGCACGTCACTAATAAGCCGAACCAAAAAAAAGATATTGAATTTAATGCGCAATTATTTCATCAAACCAATGTAAGAAATTTTTATTGGTGACGGAGTCTGACACTTTACAATAAAATGGCGGAGGGGCTTCGCTGGCAAACCGCGTGGTATTTCTTTGCGCACTTTCCTTTGAAATTATTTTTCTTATTTTGGTTAAGAAAAGATTTATCGGCACGTCACTAATAAGCCGAACCAAAAAAAAAGATATTGAATTTAATGCGCAATTATTTCATCAAACCAATGTAAGAAATTTTTATTGGTGACGGAGTCTGACACTTTACAATAAAATGGCGGAGGGGCTTCGCTGGCACACCGCGTGGTATTTCTTTGCGCACTTGCCTTTGAAATTATTCTTCTTATTTTGGTTAAGAAAAGATTTATCGGCACGTCACTAATAAGCCGAACCAAAAAAAAAGGATTTTGAATTTAATGCGCAGTTATTTCATCGAACCAATGCAAGGAATTTTTATTGGTGACGGAGTCTGACACTTTACAATAAAATGGCGGAGGGGCTTCGCTGGCAAACCGCGTGGTATTTCTTTGCGCACTTTCCTTTGAAATTATTTTTCTTATTTTGGTTAAGAAAAGATTTATCGGCACGTCACTAATAAGCCGAACCAAAAAAAAAGATATTGAATTTAATGCGCAATTATTTCATCGAACCAATGTAAGAAATTTTTATTGGTGACGGAGTCTGACACTTTACAATAAAATGGCGGAGGGGCTTCGCTGGCAAACCGCGTGGTATTTCTTTGCGCACTTTCCTTTGAAATTATTTTTCTTATTTTGGTTAAGAAAAGATTTATCGGCACGTCACTAATAAGCCGAACCAAAAAAAAAGATATTGAATTTAATGCGCAATTATTTCATCAAACCAATGTAAGAAATTTTTATTGGTGACGGAGTCTGACACTTTACAATAAAATGGCGGAGGGGCTTCGCTGGCAAACCGCGTGGTATTTCTTTGCGCACTTTCCTTTGAAATTATTTTTCTTATTTTTGGTTAAGAAAAGATTTATCGGCACGTCACTAATAAGCCGAACCAAAAAAAAGATATTGAATTTAATGCGCAATTATTTCATCGAACCAATGTAAGAAATTTTTATTGGTGACGGAGTCTGACACTTTACAATAAAATGGCGGAGGGGCTTCGCTGGCAAACCGCGTGGTATTTCTTTGCGCACTTTCCTTTGAAATTATTTTTCTTATTTTGGTTAAGAAAAGATTTATCGGCACGTCACTAATAAGCCGAACCAAAAAAAAAGAGATTGAATTTAATGCGCAATTATTTCATCGAACCAATGTAAGAAATTTTTATTGGTGACGGAGTCTGACACTTTACAATAAAATGGCGGAGGGGCTTCGCTGGCAAACCGCGTGGTATTTCTTTGCGCACTTTCCTTTGAAATTATTTTTCTTATTTTGGTTAAGAAAAGATTTATCGGCACGTCACTAATAAGCCGAACCAAAAAAAAAGATATTGAATTTAATGCGCAATTATTTCATCAAACCAATGTAAGAAATTTTTATTGGTGACGGAGTCTGACACTTTACAATAAAATGGCGGAGGGGCTTCGCTGGCAAACCGCGTGGTATTTCTTTGCGCACTTTCCTTTGAAATTATTTTGCTTATTTTTGGTTAAGAAAAGATTTATCGGCACGTCACTAATAAGCCGAACCAAAAAAAATATATTGAATTTAATGCGCAATTATTTCATCGAACCAATGTAAGAAATTTTTATTGGTGACGGAGTCTGACACTTTACAATAAAATGGCGGAGGGGCTTCGCTGGCAAACCGCGTGGTATTTCTTTGCGCACTTTCCTTTGAAATTATTTTTCTTATTTTGGTTAAGAAAAGATTTATCGGCACGTCACTAATAAGCCGAACCAAAAAAAAAGATATTGAATTTAATGCGCAATTATTTCATCGAACCAATGTAAGAAATTTTTATTGGTGACGGAGTCTGACACTTTACAATAAAATGGCGGAGGGGCTTCGCTGGCAAACCGCGTGGTATTTCTTTGCGCACTTTCCTTTGAAATTATTTTTCTTATTTTGGTTAAGAAAAGATTTATCGGCACGTCACTAATAAGCCGAACCAAAAAAAAAAGATATTGAATTTAATGCGCAATTATTTCATCAAACCAATGTAAGAAATTTTTATTGGTGACGGTTTGTGGGGTGCTCTGCTGACGTTCCAGTAAAAAGACAACCACGCACTGCCCAAAAAAATGGTTCTTTATTTTCTTTGTTCGGTGTTTCCGCTTGCAGCACACGACCGCAGTCGATCAACTCAACTTTCCGACCCCCTTCTCTTCAAAAAAAACCAATCAATCAACCCATCTTCTCCTCACAGCACGTCGCACATCCGCCTCTTTTGTTTTTTTTTTCTTTTTGTTTCACTCTCTTTTCTTGTAAGTGCATGCCGCCAACTTCACCAATCCGATGGTGTAATCGGTCGTTTCGTTTACACGAAGACTTAAATACTTGCAATAAATCGTGATCATTACAAGACGCCTTGTAAATAGTAGCCAGATCTGAAGGAGTGAAGTACATCTTGCACCGTTTTAGGTAACCTAAGCATCTCGCAGCATTTTTGGCGATGGCAAATATGTGGTCATTCCAACGAAGCTTGTTGTTAACGCAAGTACCGAGAATTGAGAGTTTTTCAGTTTCTTTGATGCAAGCTTCATTCATGGATCAGTTGCATCCAGAATTCATCAAATCAATAGTTAATACAGTGTCCATCGAATACAGTTAATGTATAATAAATATTCAAGTTTGTTCAGATTAGTGAAGTACAATATTATAAATAAGTTGTGTTGTGAAAAGAGTTAAATAAGAAATTCAACTTTGTAAAAAATGATTTTTAAATCAATATTTTTTTTTTTAAATATATTTATTTTGAATAAAAATATAATTGGTGCAGTCGGTAGAATGCACTTAGTCGATTAAAGATTAATTTTTTAAAAGTTTTAAAAAGTGCACCACCAAACCAAAAGGTGTTTGTTGATTACAAGAAAAATTTTTAACAACTGTTATGGAGAGAAGTCCCACTCGGGGTTCTGCCACTAGCAAGGACATCACGACACGTTCGCTGTTGATCGGTCTAGCTCGTCGGACGGGCGGTTCTTGCCTTTTGCCGGTGACACCACCTCATGAACAAAAAAATTATTTTATCATGTCGAATTATAAAATAAAGGTAAAAAAGGGGAGAGAACAAGATAGGTAGAAAAAGGGAAGGATATCCTCTCGGCGCAGTTGCAGTCAGGTCGTTCCTTCACTTTCTTAACATTAAACCTATAACTATACTAATCTGTATTAACCTATATTAAAATTTAAAAATGAAAGAAAAAATTATTCTTTTTTCTTTTAAGAAAAAATTTTATTTCTTTAACTATCTTACTTATCTATAACCTAACCTATTCTAGAAGGAATGACCTGATTGCATCTGCACCGAGGCATCATTTAAGTCATTTATTATACCTTTCTATCCTTACTATATCTTCGTCCTTTTCGTCGGCCGTCCAAAATTGCTATCTAATTTTAATTATTTCTATTAAAATTTTGGCTCCGAATTATTTTCGCCTTTATTATCCCTTTATTTCATTTGATTTATTTATCCCCTAAAATAAAGAAACTGTCCTTGTTTAGCTAGTATAAAAATCAATTTCTTCTTCCCGTTCCTTTTTAATTTTTTGTCACATTTACTAAAGAACATAAATCAAACACTCAAACCAACTCTACAACACAATAACTATGTAAGTTCCCAACTCACTTTTGCTTCCCCAACACCATCTTTTTTTTATAATTCGCGCACGCTTCAAAGCGTTCGCACCGTTATAATGCTCAACTATATGCTTGGCACAGCGTGGTCGTTAAGGAAGAGGAGGAGAAAAGAGGACATGTCTATGAGCCTGTTGATCATAGTGATGTGGGAAGACAGAGCTTGGCAGAGCGTTCCACATACGTGTTGTACGGCTAAAGAACGAATCCCTGAATTTAACTGTACATCCGAAGATGGGTTTGAGGGTAAACTGATGAGCATTTAGAGCGCCACGACTATTGCGGTTGAATTTAAGGAGAGGTGGCATGCAACTGGCTATTTCTCTTGAGCACCGCTGGTGGAAGAAGCGGTGGTAGCCAGATCAGAGGGAGTGAAATATTTCTTGCACCGGGCTAGAAAACCTAAACATTTCGCAGCATTTTTAGCGACGGTAAATATGTGGTCGTTCCAACGAAGCTTGTCGTTAACGCACATACCAATAATTGCGAGATTTTCAGTTTCCTCGATGCAAGTGCCATTCATGGATAATGGCATGGGATTTTGGATTCGCTTGGACGACAGGAGACAGCATTGGGTTTTGGAAGCGCTAAATTCTACTCGATTGATTTTTTCCCATTGTATTATGCTGTCAAGTTCAGAATTTAACGTGCTTAACATGTTTAGTTGTTTGAGTTCCACATGAGAAGTGGAGGGACGTTCCTCAAACTTAATTTAGAAGCTGAGAGTGCTGTCGTCGGCGAAAGAGTGAATTGGATTAGAAGTCACAGATAAGAGAGCATTAATAAAAATGAGGAAGAGAGTCAGGGACAAAACAGAGCCCTGTGGAACGCCAGCATTTAAGTAATAAACTTTAGACTTGAAAACGTCCAAATCAACTTGAATTGAGCGGTCCAAAAGATAGCTTCTAATCCAGTGAAGCAGTTTTTCATCGACTCCATAAGCACGCATTTGAGACAAAAGAGCTTGATGCCAAACTCTGTCAAATGCCTTAGAAATATCGAATGCAACAGCTTTGCTTTCTCCAAAATGATGCAAAGACCGGTTCCACTGTTCGGTGAGATATACCATCAAATCACCAGTAGAACGTTGCCCACGAAATCCATACTGCCGGTCACTAAGGTCGTTTCTTAAGCTGATAATTGATCAGCGCTTCCATAACCTTGGAAGAATGGATGTAAGTGGTATGAGTCGGTACCAAAAGGAGACGACGACTCGCATTTTTTGGAAAGAGTCCAGAAGAATAGGATAGATGGAAAAGCTTACGCAATGGTAATACCAGCTTGGAAGAACACCTCTTCAGAACTAATGGGGAAATACCATCTGGCCCAGCGGATTTGTGAGTGTTGAGATCGTTTAAAACTCTAGCAAGTACGAATGAATATCTGTCTTATAGAGTGTTCAATACTCTGAGGTGCAGGAGGCAGCAATGCACAATCTGTAAGTGTGGAGCTAGCTGCGAAATGCGCAGTAAACAGATTGGCCTTGTCTATAGAGCTGACAACTGGAATGTCATTATAAATGAGCGTTGGAATCGACGACGGGGCTGTATTTTTGATTCTTTTCACGAAAGACTAGAAATTTGTATTACCTTTGCGACATTGTAGTATTATTTGCCTTAATTTTTGGTCGTAGGCGAATTTCTTGCTTGTTTAAACTTTTTTCGGTTTTCCTTGGTAGGGTTTGCTTTGTAAAACCGAAACCATAGCTCTCTAATCCCAGAAGCCTTTTTACAGCTCAAGTCATACCATACATTTTCCTTTGATTTGAGAGACTTATTCCTGAAAAGGATTAACTTTCTCATACCAATAAGAATGATGTTTGTGATTGCATCAGCGGCGGCATCCACGTTGCTATCGCGAAAAAATAACGACCAGTTAATTCTCCCAAAGATGTTGTTAAGGCTGTCCCAATTGGCTTTCTCGTATTGCCATACTACTTTTTTGGGAGTTTTTTTTCTCTAACTACATGGTTTATTAACGAGAAATTAGCTGATACTACACAATGGTCTAACGAGCCCTGAGGCGATAATACATTGACTATAGCCAGACAGATTAAATTCCGATAAATCAGAAATATCAAACACATGGTCTGTGGGCATGAACATAATTAAACACAGAGAAAGAATTCGTTCTCAGCCCACGTATGTTGCTGAGATCCACTCTGAAAACACACATAACTAAAAAAAACCACACAAAACACAACTTACCGCTTCTTTTAATTATCAACACAAATTGTCGCCAGTGTTATGCCTTCACGACAAAATAATGAGTTAAATCACCATAAGACACAAACACTCACAATCCGTTATTTATTTACAAAAGAATTAGATCATCACATTGCGTATGCAAGCATACAACAACATAATTTTCCAAATTCTTTAGTTTAGCTGTTGAGGATGGGACGAACGGAACCACACAGTGCACTTTGCACTACAATTATTGGCACACAAGAACCAGTTTTTTTTATTATTTTCTGATTGCAATTATTGCTGTGTTTTGTTGTTGTTTTTTTTTTTTTAATTTTGTGCCGAAACAGCACACAGCACGTCCGATTGCGACAGCATATAAATTACAATTACAATTACAATTCTCTAGTCCAATTGAACAGCTGATTTATGTCAATATATCAGCTGGCAGATATCGGTCAATAATTGTTTTGCTAGTGCGGCTTTCCATTTCATTTAAAAACAAACTATAGTTTTTTTAATTATGTTTGAGCATCAGCTCATCACTACATTACCGAGTCAATGGTTCTTTCCCTCACAAACTAAGTACAATCCAGAGAAGGGCAGCAAAAATGGGCCAAATAAATTAAATCGACCCGGAACATTTATATTTAGTGAAAATAGTTCCTAGACGTACTCTCTACCAAGTCTGTCCTGTGGAAGATTTGCAAGCATTATGGTATTTTGTCAAGCAGAACATTGTTAGTCGCCGACATCGTATAATTCAAAATTTAGAAAGATTTATATAGATGTTTCAGTAAAACTGAAACATGCAGGACTCCCACCCAAATCAAGAGGTAAGTGAATAATATTATAATATTTAATATTATAACGACGTGCCTTCTGCTTTTTCTTTTTCCTTTTGTTCTTCAAACATACACTTGTGAATTGTGTGGAAACGGCGCCGGTGTCGACGACAACTGTCAGGAAAAGTGGGGTAAGTGTTTATCGAATATTAAATATGTTTTTATTTGTTTTGTGTTTGACGTGGACGTAACGACGTGTTGGACGTGGACGTGTCAGGCTCGTCTCTATTTTATGAGTGGTCACGAGTAAAATAGAACGTAAAAAAAAGGAAACGTACAACAAACGATCATAATCTTAGCATACTCATACCTCCAGAAAAGTCTCATCGAGCGTATTGCCTAACGTGGGGCAAGGGCCTACTCCCTGAGAACATGCTCTGTTCTTTTCATATTGTTCTAAATATATATATATATCTATGACAATAAATAAATATACATAAAATATATCATAATCTCTAAACTACATAAATAAATAAAATATAAATACGTCAATAAATCATAATTTCATGGTCAAGTAAAGTAAAATAATAAATAATATATAAATTTGTGTTTTCAGTGTTGTTCCTGTTTTGGTATGTCCTTCATGTAAAAAGATACCGGAAAACTCGGTGATGGGCGATGCATCCGGGAGTGTTCGTCCAATGGACAAACTCCCGGAGTATAAACTAAAACAATAAGCATTTTAAAGAGATTAGACAAACAAAATGATGAGCAAGAAACAGTAAAGACAATACCTGTAAGAAGAAGTCTCCACCAGCGTATCCTGCACTACGAAGAGGCCCGTAAAAGAATCTTCTCCGAAGACCTGCACTAGATGAAAAAAAAAAAATTATTAGTATTAAGAAACTGCGAGAAGAGTTTGCCGTAAAAAGAAATAGGTTTAGGAGTCTAGAGGCTACTGTCCTACAGGACAGACGATGATATCCGACCATACGCGAAAGTAAAATTAATAAAAGATACAGTTTTAGGTTTGTTAGACAGTGGCGCCTATGTAAGCTGTCTAGGTAAAGGCGCAATAAAGTTTATGGAGGACAACGCATTACAGATGAAAAGAATTAATTCAAATATAAGAACTGCGGACGGAAACAAACAAAATATTACAGGTGTAGTGACTATTCCCATAACATGGAAAAACAGGACAGAGAATTTGGAATTTTATATTGTGCCGTCCTTACAACAAGTCTTATATCTTGGAGTGAACTTCTGGAAAACGTTTAGAGTCGCTCCCGAAATAATTTCTGAGATTAAGCAAGCAGATACGAACACAGACCCGATGATGCGGGTTCCCTCGCCAGCACAGACGGAGGCACTGCAGGCGGTTAAAGATAAGTACCCGTCTTTCAAGAAACTTGGCATCGGTAAGACAAGCCTAGACGAACATGTGATCGCCGAGGTGGAGCCGATCAAACAGAGGCACTACCCAGTATCTCCAGCGATCCAAAAGCTTCTCTTCGACGAGCTCGATCGCATGATTTCCTTGGGGGTGATCTGATCTGATGAGAGTTCCTCCATGTGAACACGGGAGAGGTAGCGTCAGGGACAACATTTTGTGTGCCCTTTCTGTGCTCAATTGTGAAATCAAAGGCTTGTAGGTTCAGGCTCCATCTGGCCAAACGGCCAGACAGGTCCTTCTGCGACATAAGCCACTTCAAACTAGAATGGTCCGTGATTATCGTGATGGGCAGTAGTTCAATGTAAGCACGGAATTTTTGCATACTTAAGACTGATGCATAACATTCCAGCTCCGTGTCGCTGTAGTTTCTTTTTGCCGAATTTAACTTTTGTGAGGTGTAAGCAATCGGCCTCTCTCTACCCTCTGTCATTGGAGCATTCATACTTAAAAATTTTGGGATAAGCCTGCGGTACCATCCGGTCATCCCGAGATACCGCAAGAGCTGTTTCGGAGTATTCGGAACCGGAAATTGTTCCATTGCCGATACCTTCGCCGGGTCAGTCCTAAGGCACCTGTCACCCACAATATATCCCGGGTATTTCATTTCTTTATAGCAAAAATTTTATCTACATAAGTCGTTAACCCAGCTCCACGAAGACATCCCGCGACGTCCTCTAGAAAACCCATATGACTTTCGAAGTCCGGAGAGCAGAGAAGGAGATCATCAAGGTACATAAAAACATTGTCCTTGGGCCTTGACGGTATCACCCTATACATAAGCCGGCACATTCTCTGGGCAGCATTGCACACGCCAAATGGCATTACTGTAAATTGATACAGTGGCCGCCCAGGGACTGTGAAGGCCGTTTCCTCCCTGGACCTCTCCTCCAACGAGATTTGCCAGAAGGCGTCCTTCAGGTCAATCCCCGAAATAAGCCGAGTGTCTTGCAAGCGACTCAACAACCCTTCTATATGGCGCAACGGGTACTTGTCTTTGTTGTAAGGACGGCACAATATAAAATTCCAAATTCTTTGTCCTGTTTTTCCATGTTATGGGAATAGTCACTACACCTGTAATATTTTGTTTGTTTCCGTCCGCAGTTCTTATATTTGAATTAATTCTTTTCATCTGTAATGCGTTGTCCTCAATAAACTTTATTGCGCCTTTACCTAGACAGCTTACAGAGGCGCCACTGTCTAACAAACCTAAAACTGTATCTTTTATTAATTTTATTTTCGCGTATGTTCGGATATCGTCGTCTGTCTGTAGGACAGTGGCCTCTAGACTCCTAAACCTATTTATTTTTACGGCAAACTCTTCTCGCAGTTTCTTAATACTAATAAACATTTTTTTTTTCATCTAGTGCAGGTCTTCGGAGAAGATTCTTTTACCGGCATCTTCGTAGTGCAGGATACGCTGGTGGAGACTTCTTCTTACAGTTATTGTCTTTTCTGTTTCTTGCTCATTATTTTGTTTGTCTAATCTCTTTAAAATGCTTATTGTTTTAGTTTCTACTCCGGGAGTTTTTCCATTGGACGAACATTCCCGGATGCATCGCCCATCACCGAGTTTTCTGGTATCTTTTTACATGAAGGACATACCAAAACAGGAACCACACTGAAAACACACAAGGGAGTGGAAATTTGACGAACATTGGTTATGGACATCACTACGAACTAGGTTCCTATCCGTATTTCTATTTCTAGTTATGTTTACTTTGCCCTTGTTTTAGTTAGCCTTTATTGCACACATGTCTTCGGTGTCATGATCAATGTACTCGTCCTCAACCTCCGATGGGGTTCGCAATTCGTTTACGCCTTTTCCCCTAAAGCGGTTCTCCCTTGCTTTGACGTGCTTCTCTGCCCGACGACAGGCAGATTGCAGATCAGTAAGAGAGAAAACCGTACAGCCGAATACCAATGATGCTATTTTATCGCGCAGATTTTGGCGAAGGATTGTGATGAGTTCCTTCTCAGACAATTTAATTCTCATTTGAAAAACAAGTGCCTTGACATTCGAAAAGAACTCATCACAATTCTCGCCAAGCAACTGCTTTCTATCTATTATTTCTCTCATTATCTCATGATCAGAGTCTGACGTTCTGAATTGACGTATGCGATCTCTTTTAAGGTCATGATAGTTGAGGAATCTGTCATCTGAGCATTCTTCTAAAAATTGCCAGTACCACATCTCGGCCACACCGGTCAAAAATTAATGGAACTGACCAAATAGTTGTTCGTCACAGACGTTCAGTCTCTGCTGCATAGTATCTATATCTCCACAGGCATTGATTTTGCGGTTCCATCAAAGTTATTGTTCCAATTCTGGCTCAAACGTTGAGGATCAATGCCGGTAGATTTGTCGGTGTTAGCCAACCTGTCATTTTGATGGGGATGAAATGCGTCTTGACTTCCTATCAATGTGGGCTGATTTCTTGGTGTTGAACCTTGAGGAATATGCCTTTTGTCATCGTACTTTTTTTGTAACTTTATGAGTCAACATTTTTAATTTTAATGTCCTATAATTTTTTTTCGAACGTCGAACCAAATTTCAATTGATTCTCCTGGACCACCCCCAACATTGCCTCTTGAATAATTTTTATAAGATGGTTGTCTACTGTCGAAACGCCTGATGCTCTCTGAACGCCATGGTGAATACCTGCTACGCTTCCTGTTGGATCAGCTGTTGCACCTTTTTCTTCGGGTTTGTCGTCAGGATTGGCTCTGTCAATTAGGTCATCAAATAATGTACCCTTACCCATCTCTACTGGCCTACTAAGGTCTGCTGAATTCATTCTCCCCTCTGCATTATTTGCAGAACCTGAAACTGTTTCCTGGCGATTTTGTTCCACCAGAAGACCTTCGGGTTGACCGAGTAAAAACCTATCATGACATTCTGCTTCTTGACCATTTTGTCTGTAGTCAATTTGATTATGAGTGTCCGCACTCTCTAAGAGCTCACGAGTCCTTTGTCTCGTCTGCAATCCATTCCCCATGTCAGGAGAATTTTTCGGAATAGCCCCAGTTTTTCTATTGAGATTACTCATTTTCCACTTGTAACTTAAATTATTTAAATATGAGTTTTGAACATTGAAAAGAAAAGGAAATGTTCAGCTCAATTTCACAAAAAAGGCAGAAAGAAAATGTAAGTAACAAAAATAAATTATAAAATCGACCCACTTTGAATTTCCAAATCTTTGTTCTTGCGCAAAATTGCGTATATGAAGAACCGAGTAAAATTTTGCAAATGAGCAAAAAGATTTATCTGTATATATATATTTTTTTATTGAAACGGGCTGGTGAGTGGCTAAAGTAGATCCCCCGTGATGATCCCCAACGCTCAGATTCCTTATAGGTGTGTCCTAGTCTCGTAAGTCAAGTCGTAGTCGGTTTCCTTGATGATTTTGCGGAAAGTCGTTTAACGTTAGTAGAGGTTTCGTCTCATTCCGGCGGATCACAACTCAAAGCACTGGCGAGGAACCTTTGTGGCGAGGTGGACCCGCCAAGAATAAGACGAACCTCTACTTTTTTGACAAAGGGAGCAGTGAACCCACGTTTACCTGTACTAATTGTACTTGGGTGACGGCTGTCCACCGCACCCTTTTCGCGTCTTTGTCCATTCGGCAGTCAGGCGATCCGGAGTCAGGCTCCTAATTCACTGTCCTAACCGAATGCTGACCTCGACTGCTTTGGTGCTCAAATGAGTTGGCACCACCAAATTCCAGATTTATAAAAACTTCCTTTCGGAAATTCCTGTCCTTCAAGAACGATGGGTAAAGCCATATCACGTTGGGCGCCATTTGTTATGGAGAGAGGTCCCACTTGGGATTCTGCCACTAGCAAGGACATCATGACACGCTCGAGGTTGCTCGGTCTAGCTCGTTGGACGGGCGGTTCTTGTCTTTTGCCAGTGACACCTCCTCATGAACAAAACATTTATCATTAACATTATTTTATCGTGTCGAATTATAAAAAAAGGTAAAAAAAGCGGGGAGGACAAGATAGGTAGAAAAAGTCCAGTTGCACTCAGGTCATTCCTTCACTTTCTTAACATTAAACCTATAACTATACTAATCTATGTTAACCTATATTAAAATTTAAAAATGAAAGAAAATTATTCTTTTTTCTTTTAAGAAAAAATTTTATTTCTTTAACAATCTTACTTATCTATAACCTAACCTATTTTAGATGGAATGACCTGGTTGTATCTGCAAAGGCACCGCAAAATCTTCAAAGAAGTGGTCGACTTTATTCAGTCTATCAGTCCACAGTTCATCAGGTCATCATCTGAAAACCGCCGGAGAAAACCACCAAGGGATCATCGATCCCAGCCATACACCTTTAGCCAACTCATCAACTCACTCATGATGTTCAACATTAGATATAAGCAAGAGAAAAAGGAAAAATAATACCTACAACCCAAAGGTTAAGCAAAATTAAAATTCAAAGTTTCTTCATTTAAACCTTATAACTTTTATTATAAATTAATTAATTTTGGGGACTGTTTATTTGTCCTTTGATTTCAGAAGGATTTATGTGAAACTTTACTGTTCAAAAAAAAATCAAATGTTTATATATATATATATTTATACTTAAAAGAAATGTATAATTCATTTGTAATAAAAAAAAGGATATACCAAGTTAATTGTTGATGCAACTATGTAACAATAAATTATACATGATGAAGTTAAACGAGTAAATTTAATAAAAAAATCAAAATTAAAAAAACGAATGAGTAAATATTTATTACTGCTCTTAGTAGTAAAAATGGGTGTATGAAAAGATTATGCAAGTGAAACTTACTTGGTTGTTTTCAATGAGATCTTGCCGGCATGATGTCGTTGAATTACCTGTTGTAAAGCTGTGGCAATTTATTGACAACTACTAAATGCAGTTTACAATAAATAAAATTATTTAAATATACCTAATTTAAAAATTAAAAAAAAAAACTCAAAATAGCAATAAACTCAATTTTAAATCAAATATACCCCAATTCAAAAAAAAAACAAAAAAAGTAAACTAAATTTTAAACCAAATGAATCTCAATAAAAAAACTCAAAAAAGTAAAAACTCAATTTTAAATTTATTAAGACTCAATTTCAAAAAAAAAAATCAATTCACGGTTTGAGAAGCTTTATTTTTTTTGACTTAAGAAGTTTGCTTGAGAAATACATTCGATCAATCCTTTTAAAATTTGGAGGTTCTTGTCTTTGATAAACTGTAATAAGCTCTGTCGCTGACACGAAGATCATCTATTGGTTTTGCAGCACACTCGTTTTTTTCTTCTATAGTGAAATTCCCCTCAATAGCTTAATGGCAATTGGCTTTTCCTCTAGGAAAATGTATTCGCACACTCTCACTAATAGGTAGCAACTGTGGCGACTCTACGTATGTGGCCCTTTCGAACAATTTAGCGCACTTTATTGTTTCCGCAAAAACTTTTAAGATTTAGAAATTTTGGTTACTGACAAAATATGGCAGTTCTCACCACACCTTTTTTTTTTACAAAAAAAACTTTTTGTTGCATCTTTCCACACGTCGCCTTTTTTAAAACTGTTTCAGCGCACTCGCACTTTTTTTCACTTTAATTCTACTATTTCCGCAAATAAGACTTTTAAAATATAAAATTTCCTTTTCTTTATGGCCTTTGCTTTATAAACATTCTTTATTTTAAAGGGGAAACGACTTTACGTCACAAACTGATAGTTAGTCTTCGACTGACTCTAAATTTTCTCTCTCCGCCTCAAGAAACCTTTTCACTGAACCTTCTAGAAAAAATTCCTATCGCTTTTCCATTTCTTTAAGTCAATTATTATACCTTTCTATCCTTACTATATCTTTGTCCTTTTCGTCGGCCGTCCAAAATCGCTTTCTAATTTTAATTATTTCTATTAAAATTTTATCCCCTAAAATAGAGAATCTGTCCTTGTTTAACTAGTATAAAAATCAATTTCTTCTTCCCGTCCCTTTTTAATTTTTTGTCACATTTACTAAAGAACATAAATCACGAATATCATACATTCAACACCTAAAACAGTTACTAATATCACACATCAAACACTCAAACCAACTCTACAACATAATAATTATGTAAGTTCCTAACTCACTTTTGCTTCCCCAACACCATCTGTGTGGGAGATCTTTGCCATCACAATTACTCTAGTCCAATTGAACAGCTGATTTATGTCAACATATCAGCTGGCAGATTTCGGTCAATAATTGTTTTGCTAGTGCGGCTTTCCATTTCATTTAAAAATAAACTATAGTTTTTTTAATTATGTTTGAGCATCAGCTCATCACTACATTACCGAGTGAATGGTTCTTTCCCTCACAAGCTAAGTACAATCCAGAGAAGGGCAGCAAAAATGGGAAAAATAAATTCAATCTACCCGGAACATCTATATTTAGTGAAAGAAGTTCCTGTAAAATTTTTGAAGCGATCGATCTATTCTGCCTGTTCATGGAAGCACTACGAGTTTGTGTCGCCATATTTTTAACTCGGCACTTACACGGTTATTAATAATGTCATTATTTCTAATAATGAACGAAAACAGAAAATTTCTTTTTCACATCATTTCTCAAGCATTACATTACTCCAACTTACACAATCATTATCAATGCCATTTCACAAAGTTACCATGAATGTGCGTAATAGTATAAAAGTCGAATCGATTATGAACATTCCATTTCATCTTTAAGTAATATATGTGTATTTTGTTTACTTATGTCTCTTTCCAATTGCACAAACCGTATCCGAAACTATTACCATAGGCTAGCTTTCAAAGTGACAGAGTTTTCGAGGTGAACGAGGTGAATGCCCGATGTACCCAATTTCCGACGGGTAGCAAAGTAACATTATCGGTTACAAAACAAAGGTACATAAAATCAAACCGTACTCCGGGCACAGTTCGCAAATGCAACGTTAAACTGAAACCACGAGAGAGAAATCTTAGCTCACCCACAAATGAACCCAGCAAATGAAACGAGACATAAATGTTTTATGCTTAATTCAACTTACTTACTTATTTACTGAATTGTATTTTTATTGATGTCGTTTTTAAATTCTCTATATTAACTTCGCGTGCACGTGGCTGGCTGGGTGGCTGGCTGGTCAGATTTTCTGATCAATTTTTAACCCACTTCCCATAGCCCGATTTTATTGAAATTTTGCACAAATGTATATTTCCGGTGACAATATTTTCTATTAAAATTTTAGGCCCCTCGGACCTGGTCAGATTTTCTGAACAATTTTTAACCCACTTCCCATAGCCCGATTTTATTGAAATTTTGCACAAATGTATATTTCCGGTGACAATATTTTCTATTAAAATTTGAGGCCCCTCGGACCTCGAGGTCGGGGGCTCCCATACAAATATTTTACAAAATTTACCCGATTTTTTTAAAGTTTTATATAAATGTGTATCTCCGATGGAAAACCCTTTTTGTAAATTTTTTGGAGAAATCGGGCCCCTGGGTCAGGGGGGCACCCATACAAATTTTATGAAAAAAGTTCCCGATTTTCTTCAAATTTTATACGCATGTGTATCTCCGATGGACAAAACTTTTTGTAAAATTTTTGAAGCGATCGTGCTCCGGGGTCGTGGGGCTCCATACAAATTTAAAATAAAAATTACCCGATTCGATTTTTTCAAATATTACACACATGTGTATACCCAATAAACAATACTTTTTCTAAAATTTGGTAGTGATCGGGCCCCGGGTTCGGCCGCAAGGCCCTTATACATTTTTTTAACTATCATAAAGTGGCATCAGATTCCATCGCAATTTAATGACTGTGTGCGGTGTGTGCTGCGCAGTTGGCTGCGCTGCTTGGTGTTGGTGGTGGAGAGAGAGAGAAATCAAGCTCACGCACAAATGAACCCAGCAAATGAAACGAGACATAAATGTTTTATGCTTAATTCAAATTACTTACTTATTTACTGAATTGTATTTTTATTGATGTCGTTTTTTGTTATCGATATCAACTTACAGATAGAATAACAAGTTTTCACAATATTCTGTCATTTGGCGTTTTCATAAATTAGTTCAGAGCAGTCAAAGAGTTCTCAAGAAAAATGCTCGTGTTTCTTATTTGCTCAGAGTATGAGCGTGCTCTAAGTGCTCAAAATAAAATGATCAGAGCATTTTCAATTTTAACATCTGATGTCAAATGTCTCTTTCGATTATTTTCTCCTACAATAAAAAAATAAAAAAAATAAAAAATGAATCAGGATCGAGGGGCTCCCATATCAATTTCTGCGATTAGAGAATTTAGATGAAAAATTTTAATTTTTATGGGTTGTTTTTTTTTACCGATATCAACTTACAAATAGAACAACAAGTTTTCACAATATTCTGTCATTTGGCGTTTTCATAAATTAGTTCAGAGCAGTCAAAGAGTTCTCAAGAAAAATGCTCGTGTTTCTTATTTGCTCAGAGTATGAGCGTGCTCTAAGTGCTCAAAATAAAATGATCAGAGCATTTTCAATTTTAACATCTGATGTCAAATGTCTCTTTCGATTATTTTCTCCTACAATAAAAAAATAAATAAAATAAAAAATGAATCAGGATCGAGGGGCTCCCATATCAATTTCTGCGATTAGAGAATTTAGATGAAAAATTTTAATTTTTATGGGTTGTTTTTTTTTTACCGATATCAACTTACAAATAGAACAACAAGTTTTCACAATATTCTGTCTCTTGGCGTTTTCATAAATAAGTTCAGAGCAGTCAAAGAGTTCTCAAGAAAAATGCTCGTGTTACTTATTTGCTCAGAGTATGAGTGTGCTCTAATTGCTCAGAATAAAATGATCTGAGCATTTTCAAATTTGACATCTGGTGGCAAATGTCTCTTTCGATGATTTTCTCCTACAATAAAAAAATAAAAAATGACCCAGGATCGAGGGGCTCCCATATCAATTTCTGCGATTAGAGAATTAAGAATTTTAATTTTTATGGGTTGTTTTTTTCTTTTTCCTTTTGTTCTTCAAACATACACGTGTGAATTGTGTGGAAGCGGCGTCGGCGTCGACGGCAACTGTCAGGAAATGTGGGGTAAGTGTTTATCGAATATTAAATATGTTTTTATTTGTTTTGTGTTGGACGTGAACGTAACACAACAAATTCCAACAAAAGTGAAAAAGAAAAAAGTATTTCATAATTTTATTTTATGAAAAATACTACTTAACTACTACTACTACTACTTAACGCAACTTACAAAAAATATTTCATAATTTTATTTTATGAGAATTTTTTTAAAAAAAAAACCAACTTATTGAAAAACATCTAATTATACAAGAAAATTAATAAACAAATAATTAAACAAGAAGACGAATTATATACATATCATCAGAATCAAAAAAAAATCAACGCAGAAAATCAACAGAGAAGTGAGAAAACAAATTATACAACAAAACAAGAAGTCGAATAATATACATATCATCAGAATCAACAGAAAAAATCAACAGAGAAGTAAGAAAACAAATTATACAACACTACCGTCAGGACAACAAAAATAAGAAGGTTATTAAGATTAATTTGTATTATTCTATACAAAAAAAACCATATATCATACAAATATATAAATTTTTTTTTATTATTATACAATATTTAAAGTGAAAATAAATATATACAAAATGGCAACTCAAGAGAATAATGTGGTGATAAACCCAATTAAATATTTAAATTCACTCCCATATTTTGATGGAAACCCAGACAATTTACTAGTCTTTTCAAACTTAGTAGACGGAATAGACCCACTCCTAATAAAATATGACGACCTATCCAAATATTTATTTTCTGACATAATTAAAAGTAAATTAATCAAAAAAGCCAGAAAAGTAATAAAAATAAATACTCAAGCCATTGCATGGAGTGATATTAAAGTTGTTTTACAAAATAATTTTAGTGAAAGACGTAGCCCAGAAGAACTCTACGATGAGCTGAGAGGCGTAACTTTCAAAAATAATGTATTAATCTTCTATAATGAAATAAAAGACAAATTAAGAAAATTAAATAATAAAACTTTACTAGTTTCTGGTCCAGCTGAAATAGCAAAACAATGTGCACTAAATTATATACGCACTGCATTAACCGTTTTCAAAAGCAAAATACCCAAACCTATGAAAACTATCTTAACTTGTAGAAATACCGAAAATCTTGAATCTGCAATCGACATATTAAGTCAAGGAGGTTACGCAGACCATTCAAACTCAGACCAATCTTATAATGAAATAAATCAAATTTAACAATAGACGAATTCGTAACAATAATACAAATAGATACAATAACCAATTCCCTAACCAACAAGGATATCAAAATAGAAATAGACAATTTAATAATAACAGGTACTAACAAAATCAAAACAGAAACGAACAATTTAACAATAATAGGTACGAACAAAATCAAAATATTTACAGACAATTTAATAATAATAATAGGTACGAACAAAAATAGAAACGAACAATTTAACCAATCCAGAAAAGGGCCATTTAACCATAGGTATGAACAAAATCAGAATAGGAACAGACAAAATACCAAAATAAAAATTTACAATTTAATAACTATAAACATAATCAAAATCAGAACATGTATAGACAATCCAACAATAACTATAGATACGACAGTAGACAACAGAACTACAATAGATTTTTAGGCAACATTCAGGATAATTTACCAAGCGTTCAAAAAAAATTCGAATCAAGCGAAAAATTTTCACTTACAAGTAAAAATAAAATCTAATAAAAATCCATTAAAATTCATTATCGACACTGGAACAACAAATTCAATCATTAATCCGGGTCTCTGTAATCCTAAGTGGAAAAGACCACTTAAACCAACATAAATTAAAACATTAAAACATAACATAAATATTACCGAAAGAGTATCAGTTCCTCTTTTCAAAGAATTTGGCAGTTCTGAGCAAAAAATTGACTTTTTGGTTTGTGCATTCAATGATATATATGACGGTATCATAGGCAATGACATATTGAAACGATTTAACGCTAAATTAGATTATAAACAAAATCTATTAGAAATAAATGGCCAAACAGAAAAAATCTTGTTCCAAAATTCAAAACAGCATACTATACACTTATTAGTAAACCAACAAAAAGGTTTAGCCTATCTCAAGAAGAAGATGTTCTTAGAAGGTGAAGTTATTGCTGATGAAGGAATTTACAACGTTGAAAATCATAAGATTGAAATTCAAACCAATGTAAAATGCATAGGCACTATTGAAATTAGACCTAATGAAATCGAACAAGAAACTACTGAAAACTTTTGTGCATTAGATTTACTTGAAAATATACCGCTGATGAAACAACTACGAACTCAACATTTAAACTTAGAAAAAAAAGAAAAAAAAAGACTATCGTAAACTAAATGAAGTTACAATAGACGACAAGTACCCTCTACCAAACATTGATGAAATATTAGATAAACTGGGCAGATGCCAGTATTTCACAACCATTGATTTAGCTAAGAGATTTCATCAAATAGAAATTGAGGAAAAGGATGTTCATAAAACCGCCTTTAATGTAGAAGGAGGACACTATGAATTCTTACGAATGCCATTTGGATTGATGACAGCCCCAGCGACATTTCAAAGACTTATGAATAATATCCTTAAGGATCATATCTGGATGATATTATCATCTTTTCAACGTCGTTACGAGAGCATAAAAACTCTATTAATTTAATTTTCAATTGTTTAAAAAGAGCTAACTTAAAGATTCAATTAGACAACTCAGAATTCTTAAAAATGGAAACAGAATTCCTTGGACACATAGTTATACAGGACGGTTAAAAAAAATTGAATGCGTGACAAATTTTCCCATTCCAAAAACTACAAAACAAATTAAACAATTCCTATGACTCACTGGTTACTATAGGAAATTTATTAAAGAGTACTCATTGATAGCTAAACCAATGACATTATTTCTAAAAAAGGATGCTAAAATAAATATTTCACAACACAAGATATCAAGACAGTTTCAACACACTTAAAAAACTATTAACATATGATCCAATATTGACATATCCTGACTTTACTAAGAAATTGACGCTTACAACAGATGCTAGTAACTACGCGTTAGGCGCAGTACTTTCGCAAGATAATCATCCAATATGTTATGTTATGAACATGAAATTAATTACAGTACAATAGAAAAAGAATTATTAGCAATTATCTGGTCAACAAAATATTTCAGACCATACCATGGGGAAGACGAAAACATTAATATATTTCCAACCACCAAATCTCCTCTAAACATATTTTAAAGACAAATAGCAATTTTTAAAACAAAGTCTGGTTCCTTACGATTAAAACAAATAAGAATTTTCAATAAACATAGGAAAATAATTTATGTCAAACCTTTAGATGCAGAAACCGCATTAACACTTTTGATATCACATTTTAACCCAAAATCTCCTCTAAACATATTTAAAAGACAAATAGCCATTTTTAAAACAAATTCTGGTTTCTTACGAATAAAACAAATAAGAATTTTCAATAAACATAGGAAAATAATTTATGTCAAATCTTTAGATGCAGAAACCGCATTAATTGCATCTACATAGCAAACGAAGAATTTCTTAAAACTCTAGAAGATGTTTATAAAACACATTTTGAAGCACAAAATCAATTAAAAATAGTTAGAACTGAAATACATAATAAATGAAGAAGAATTGGCAGAACTAATCAAAAAGAACATCTTAGAAATAACCACAGAGGAATTATAGAAGTATACAAAGAGTTACATTTAAAATATTACAATCCAAAACTTAATATCAGAGTTACTCAATTTATTAATAACCGCGAAATATGTAACTTAGAAAAATATGAACGAAAACCAATCAAACACAAATATCAATTAACAGAACCACCCTCAGCTCATAATGAAATTATTCACGCTGACGTATTCTATACACTCAAAAAACAACTTTTCGTTACATTCATCGACCAATTTAGTAAATTCGCACAAGCTATAAAAAAGAAAAATAAATTTAAAAAAATTGATTCCCCTTCAATCCAAGCAAAAAACAAAGTCATTAAAAGGAAACCTTAACAAATTCCTATCTTTTACAGATGAATTCCCAGATCATCATTTTACTATTCTCAACGATACTATATACATGGGCAATCACTTGAAATATATGACCTAAATAACAATAATGGAAATGAAAAATTTAACAAAATCCTTCGTGTTATAAATATTATAGAAATAGAGAATACAATGAATCACATAAACGAAAATATAAACCTAATAAAAATAAAAATCGGTACAACTAACCCAATGTTCAATACATTAATACATAACTATAAACACTTAGAACAAACAGATCTCCTTTAATTCCAAAATTTCTCAACAAATAAAAGACATAACAGACCATATTCAAAAGCAACAACTAAATATCATACAGTTTTTTAATAACATTAACATATTAAATAAAAACGATATCAGTAAATTACAAGACGAAATAGACTACGTTCAAAATATTTATCAAATCAATTACGATATAAATCTTTTTCGACATCATATATATGACATAGAACAAATTATTTTAACAAGCAAACTTGGCACATTGACTAGAAATATTTTGACAAAAGAAGAACTTAGGCTAACAGAAGGTATACAAAGTTTTAAAGACACCAAAATAGCTGCAATATTCAAAAATAAACTTATTATAATAGTCCTATTAATACAACAGTACTCTAACATTTCCTACTCCACTATTATTATCGAACCGATGCCAAACAAAAATAATAAAGCTATATTACTTGATGAAAGTATTTTTATTATAGACTAGCTGTTCCCGGACGCTTTGCTACCCGCCCACTGACGCCACGCCCACTTTCACCCGCGTTTCCCGGCTGCCCCATCCCACTGACCCTCGCCCACTGACCACCCACCCACTGACCAATCCATAAACTATAGAATCGCCAACTTCTCTTCGGTTGAACAAACCGACAATTTTTTTTTTTTTTTTACTTAAAAACATTTCGTGGAACTTAAGGAACATACACGAAAAATTAGCCGAATTGGTCGAGCCGTTCTCGAGTTATGCGCTTAGCAACATTCATTTTTATTTATATATATAGATGAAAATAAAAATAGTATATAATAAAAAAGTATGTAAAAGATAAATTAAAGAAAAATCTACATGAAATAAACGATAAACCATAGAAATGAAAAAACTTGAGGATTTTCATATCCAAAAATTGAAACGAATAGAAAACAAATTGAAGAAATAACTCTGAACAATACACACAAAATATTATATCATATACCTTATATTTTAATAATAATCATTATAATTATTGTAGTTTTAATATATAAAATTTATAATCATAAAAATATCATTAAAATTGTAACTTCGTCGGAGCCTCAGGCTAACGGGGGGTGTGTTAAAGCAGTAGATCCCACACCACAAACATTTCAAATAATATAAATATGTATTCATAATGTTAATAAAAATATGTATTCATAATGTATATTCATAATATAACAAGTGCGCAGTCCAACTGGATAATATAAGAGTAACGTACATAATGCTACATACAACAAATGCGCAGTCCTACTGGATAATATAAGAATGACGCATTTTCTGATCAACATGTTTACGTATTTCCAAGCTCAAGGACACGATCAAGGCCCGCCAGATGTTCAATTGCGCATGTTTTAACATGAACGCATTCTAAATCTACATGTTTACTTCATAAATTCAAGGACACGATCAAAGTCCGAAAGCTAATACAGAAGTTGGACAGCATACACAGATAGTATATGAGCCGTTTACAAATCAGTGGCTCGTCAAGTTAATACATACAAGTTCAGTTTAATTAAGAACTCATCCTTTTTTTTAAAATGTACACACGCTAAAGGGGTTTGCACCCTTATAATGCTTGGCACAGCGTGGGCGTTAGGAAATTATGGAGAGAAAAAGATAAGATGTCTATGCACGCATGTCTTAAACGACTGCAGATCATATAAATCCGGAAACACAGAATCAGGCAATTCATTCCACATAACTATCGTGCGACCAAAGAAGGGATTTCTGAATTGGTTAGTACGTCCGAAGATAGGCTTAATGTAGGACCCATGAGCTCGAGTTGAGCACGGGTATTACGAATGGTTTGGAAAATGGGTTGGAGAAAGGGCGGGGTACATCTGGATATTTCTTTTGAACACCGCTTGTGGAAAAAGCGATAAAACAGTGACAGGCAGGAAACATTCCTACGATGTTCAAGCGATTCGATTGTTTTCGCGATATGTACGTCACCAATAAGTTTTAACGCGCGGTTCTGAACTCTGTCTAGTAGATGCAATGTGGTCTTGGGGGCACCTGCCCAGAGAATGCAGTTGTATTCAAGTTTAGGGTGAATAGACTGTGGGGTGCTCTGCTGACGTTCCAGTAAAAAAACAACCACGCACTGCCCAAAAAAATTGTTCTTTATTTTCTTTGTTCGGTGTTTCCGCTTGCAGCACACGACCGCAGTCGATCAACTCAACTTTCCGACCCCCTTCTCTTCAAAAAAAACCAATCAATCAACCCATCTTCTCCTCACAGCACGTCGCACATCCGCCTCTTTTGTTTTTTTTTTCTTTTTGTTTCACTCTCTTTTCTTGTAAGTGCATGCCGCCAACTTCACCAATCCGATGGTGTAATCGGTCGTTTCGTTTACACGAAGACTTAAATACTTGCAATAAATCGTGATCATTACAAAACAGCTTATTATGGTTGCTACTGCAAACAGAATAAACTGGGAGATGGTCCAGTTACCTTCGGATGTCTTTAGCATGGTAGATCCCTATTTTCTTCCCACCTAAATCTTCTAACTCATAGTAGCTATTCCCTATTTTCCTAGCTATCCGCGACTTAATAAACTTAGGGGCCAGTTTGGCATTAAAATTATTTCCCTTTTTACTTAAGGCGAAATTCCTCCTAAAAATCTCTTGTCCCGGTAGATAATTAACTTTCGTTGCCCTAGTATTATATACCTTGCAATTGGACTCATACGCTTTTCTTTGATGCTCTTGTACACTTTGCCTAATTAACTGCATAGCGTCATGTTTGCTAAGACACATCTCTCCTTCTTCCAGCAGATTTAGTTTCCTAAGAAACTTATACGAGGTGGCATGTGTCACCATTTGTTGCCCAAATAAGGCGAAATACGGTGAACACCCGATGGATTGATGCAGAGAACTACGTAATACCCCTGCGATACTGTTGAGATGATTATCCCATTCTCGTTGGTCCTTACCAAGATAAGCCCTAATCCCAGCTATGATTGACCTATTAACCCTCTCTGATTGGTTTGATTGAGGTGAGTAGACTGCCGTGTAATTGTGTACTATCCCATATCGATTTAAAAAACTATTAAACATCCCGGATCTGAATTGTGAACCATTATCGGTTAACACGTACTCGGGCACGCCAAATATGTTAAAGACGTGTTCCTCCAGGTACTTACATATGCCGTTCGAGGAGAACTTCCGCAGTGGTTTTAGTAGCGGAAACTTTGTTAAGTGCTCCAAGACAATCAACATCCCGATGTTACCGCTCTTGGATCTAGGATATGGCCCCAAAAGATCCATAAAAAGCTTTTGAAAAGGTCGGTCAGAAGTCGCTTGGTTACCCATTGGGGGGCGCAAAATTGTGTTAGAGGCTTTTGTCTCTTTGCAAACTTCGCATTTTTGAACGAAATCTCGTACTTCTTTGGTCATACCTGGCCAAAAAAGATTTCTTTTAAGTTTTTCTAATGTTTTTGAAATCCCGCCATGAGCCGAGGATGGTGGACAGTGTGCGCTAGTGATTGCCTTATTGGTGAGGGCATTTGGCAACCAAAGTTTCCACGCAGATGCCTCTTTTAACTGGTTACCCGTCGCAAATTCTGTTCTCTTATAGATATATTTGTCCACTACCTTGATATAAGGTACACAGCTCTTATTTCGGAGTATGTCCTCGCGCAAATTAGTATATTCAATAGAATCAAAATGTATGGAATCGAGATCTATCTCGGGTGCTAAAATTTCTATGATAGAATCGATACTGACTCTTGAAAGGGCGTCCGGAACCACGTTCAAGCTGCCCTTTCGTTGTTCGATAGAGAAATCAAACCCCTGTAACTTAAGCGACCACCGAGCGAGTCTCCCATTTAGATCCGATTGACGCATTAGCCATTGCAAACTGGCGTGATCTGTTATGACCTTAAATGAGTGTCCTTCGACATATGCACGAAATTTCTTTATGCTAAGTATGGCGGCAAGGCACTCCTGCTCTGTGACGGAATAGTTTCGCTGGGCGCTGTTCAGTTTTTGCGACATATACGCCACTGGTACTTCTACCCCATCTTAATTTAACTGTAGGAGGACGCCTCCTACTCCTATTTGGCTGGCATCGCACTGAATCACGAATGGTCGATTAAAATCAGGGTTGGATAGCACTGGAGCTGTTGTAAGTTTTTCCTTCAACCTCCCAAAGGCATTCTGAGCTTCGTTCGTCCATTTAAAGGAGATTTTAAGTAGATCGGTTAGAGGTGCTGACAGTTCCGCGAAATTCCCGATAAATCGCCGGTACCATCCAACCATTCCCAAAAACCGTCGTACTTGACGAACGGTTTTAGGGGGTGGATAATTGGAAATCGCAGAAACCTTGTCTGGGTCTGTTCGTAAACACCCCTTGCCTACAATGTATCCAAGATACTTCACTTCGCGTAAACAGAAATTACTCTTGTCGATATTCAATGTCAAACCTGCCTTACGTATTTGCCCTGACACTTCTATTAGCAGCTCAATGTGACTGTCAAAATCTTCTGATATGAGAAGTAAGTCATTCAGATAGACAAACACCCGATCTTTAAGTTTAGGCGGAATAATTCGGTGCATAAGGCGACACATTGTTTGCGGAGCGTTACAGCGCCCGAATGGCATCACGGTATACTGGTAGAGGGGACGATTTGGTACTGTAAAAGCGGTCTTGTCTCGCGAGTTTTTTCCCAGAGGTATCTGCCAAAATGCGTCCTTTAGATCTAATGAGGAAATGAATTCAGCCTGCGGTAGGCGACTTAAAATACCATCGATCTGTGGGAGCGGATAGGCATCTTTCACGGTAACACTATTGACCTTTCTAGAATCAAGGCATAATCTTACTTTATTCGGCTTCCTAACCAGAACTACCGGACTGCTCCAGGAGCTTTGAGCTTCCTCGATTACACCAAGTTCGAGCATGCGGTCGATTTCAGCATGTGTCAATCTCTCTATTGCAGGGGAAATTGGAAAAAATCTTTGTTTAATGGGTTTAGCTTCTTTGTATCTCGATAACGTGTTCTAAAATATCGGTCTTCCCCAAGCCTTGTTTCGCAAATGAGGGAAATAACGCTACGGCACTTTGTAGACGGGATGATTGCTGACACGATAGTGAGTGTGAATCGACTAAATCGGATCTAGTGTCTACCGCTAATTCGCCTACGATGTGGGAAGCTAAATCGAACGTTACCCAAAAATCTACTCCCAAATAGAGATCCTGTGCTAAACTTGCAACTAAGAAAATTTTGACCTGTTTCGTTTGGTTACGGAAGGTTACATCGGTCATAAAGCTACCCTGAATGCTTTGAATTGTTCCGTCGGCGGTCGTTACCGAGGTACGACATGTGGCAAATGGCTTCCTCTCCTCCAGAAAGGTTTTGACCGCCTTGCCACCCAGACACGAGATCGACGCACCACTATCCAACAGTCCAGACATACTCCTACCAAGCAACCGCACTTTCGCATAAGGCCGTATGTCGTCCTCGCGTTTATAGATCGTAGATATAGCCTCCAAAAGCTTCTAAGTCTGCGGGTTGATCGTTTTGGGGATTTCATATCAGGTAACTTACAGGCAATATCAACGGAATTTATCTGATTCTCAAAAAATATTCTACTCTTTGCTTCCTGGTATTCCCTAAGTCTTACATGATAGGGTTTAATACAATTGGGAAAACCGTCTTTTGTCCAATTGAACGGCTCCTTTTGGACTAGAATTTTGGGTATAACTGGTAGCGACCTGTGGTTACTTAAGGAGTTAGTTTGCGGGGGATGGAAAGGTCTTTGAGTGGGTCTGTCAAATGGCAGCCGTCTACTTTGGTGTCGGGCGGAAGTTGCTGCTCTTCCTGCTCACGCCCGATTGACTGTTTTCCGGGTTACACCTTACGCAATTAGGCTTGTACACCCTTGGCAATCCGCACCCATAACAGAAAACCGTCCTCTCCGCCACGCAGTCGAAATAGCGATGACCCCCTTTACGACAATTCCAGCAAACTTTAGCCGAATTAGGTTCCTCACGCGTTTTGCTTGTTTCGCTGATAACCATTTCCTCGTCCGATACTTCACTGATTTGTCTACGATAGGGTAGAGAATTGCTAACGAGACCGTTGTCTCCTATATCACCACCTAATGATTCTCTTCGCAAGCACAAATGCCGTAGTTGAGAAACAGAGTTAATGTCTAAGTAAAATAATTCCCGTCGAAGCTGCGGTCGCAAATTCCTTCTCAAGATCTCCACCAATTCCATTTTGGCTGAAGGGTAACGCAAGCGATCATTCAGTTCCAGTATCGAATTATAAAATACCTCGAAAGGCTCTCTATCCTGTTGCTTCCTATCTCTCATCATTTCCCTAATGTCGGTGTCAGTCAGGTGATTTTGAAAGTGTAGTTTTAACGCTTCGCAAAGAGAATGCCACTCAATTCTATCTACGGTTCGCCTATATCTCCAATACCACTCCTTGGCTTTCCCGTTAAAGAGTAAATGGCTATGCTCACTAAGCGTTCGAAAATCACTTCCTAAGCTATCGTGTGTCAATGAGTTAATCTGATATATAAATTTCTCTGCCGAGGTCCCTGAACCATTAAAAGTAACATTCCATCCTTGAATAATGCTAGAAACCCGGCTCGTATTGCCCAGAGCATATGTCGAAAGCCGAGGTAACTCATTGTTTCCAACAGGTTCATTAACTCGGACGCCCGCGTGGTAAGGGGCCGAACCGCTCGCTTGATGATTAGCTTCTCGCGACGGTAAGTTCAAAAGGGGTCGGTGATTTAGCGACAAAGGCGGAAAGCTTTCTCTAGGCCATTCTGGTTCCGTACGAATTTCCGAATTAAACCGCTGCACAGCCAATTGTTGTAGACCATTGCTCAATGTGGAGATGGATTGTTGAATTTGCACAAAACCTAACTGGATCCGTTCATCTATTATTTTAGAAATCCCTACACTCAAATCAGTAGCATTAATATCACTGATTGTTGCAATAGCCGGATTGTTTTTGACTGAACTAAACGGATTATCCGGGGGCTGGATCGGAGCTTGCCTTACGTCATTGTTTAGCGCAAGAGGTATAGTGTTGTCTATGGTCAACGCTGCCGCTAGGTTACCCACTTCATTAGGTTGACCCCCTACAAGGTCTTGATCACTTCTCGTAGTGGCCGTATGCCAAGTACTGCGAGTTGTGGGTCTGTTGAGAACGTACCGAGAAAGAGATTTTGAATTGATATTTTCCTTACACTGAGGACAGGAAGTGTCATTCTGTAAGTGGTCGGATATACAGGATTTGTGAAACACGTGTTTACACTTTGTCGAGGCCAATTCAAGGTTGTCGCCGAGACTTTGACAACAAAGTGCACATACATTAAATTCTGTCATATTGGTGTTTGAAAAGGCACCACTTCTTCTGACCGCCATTTTTTAAAAATACACAAAAATCAACAAAGTTGTAGACGCGAGAAAATATATAGAATTTATAATTTATTATTATTTTTTTTTTTTTGTTTTTTTTCTCTCAGTAGTCTAATATGTTTATAGTTTTCATTTTATTGTAATATAATATAATAGGTTTATTGTTTTAAAAATTTGTTTTTTTTTTTTTTTTTTTTTTTTGGTAATTTAAAATTTTTGGAATAAAATAAGTTTATAATTGGTAGTACTATAGAATTTTTTCCACCATGCCATGAGCTCTCAGCCGACGTACGCAGCGTCGCCGGTACCTCCCCGTAAACCATCAATCAGTACAAAAGAAAAATCTAAGTTTAATGCAACGGAATAAAATCATCTTACCGTATCTATCGATTAACCATATTTAGCTGGGCTATACAAGAAGATTAGCTAATGGTCGAATTAAGTGACTTCTATGCCACTCTTCGCAATTCCAGTTAGTCACTATTCATTGTCTTCCAGATAACGGAAGGGACTTTTTTTTCAGAGAGGCAAAATAAAATTTACAACTGAGTAAGACTCTCGTCCGTAATTAATAAGACATCCCTCTAGGTTGATTGAGTAGTGACCAAGAGGAATTCTCCAACTCGAAATCACAGTTCACTATGGGCATGCACTTATCAACTCAAACGAAGTTCATAAGGAAAAAAAAAAGATCGGTATGACCTTCAAAGCGTAATAGGTCTTCTGATGTGGACGATCCATTGAATCTGGATGGCCCCACGTTGGGCGCCATTTTTGTAATAAAATTTTGGGTGTTTTTTCTGCACAGACCGGTCAAAGGGCCTGGCCATCCTTCTCTCATCATCCGTAGGTTGATGCACGCCTAGCTTTGTGCGCTGGTCTAGGTCAAGGAAATGGGTGGGGGTCTTACATGCAGGCCTCGAAGAGGAAATTACTACAAAAAAATCAATGCGTGCTTAATAGAAAAAAAGATAAGCGGAAAGGAGTAGGGAAATTGTTTCGACCTATGGTCTTAACCATTCAGTCGACTATCGATGAGGGGAAAAGAAAAGGGAACTGAGTCCAGCTGCTTGGTGTAGGAGTACCCGAACGACGCTGCCACGTCAGACTGTCTTGCTCATGACATGCTAAAATTTTTTTTTTTTTTTTTTTTTGCTTTTTCTGAAAACAAACCCATTTTCTCGTGTGGGGTGGGTGTTCGTGCCCAACTCATATGTTTATTATTATAACTTAAGATAGTGAAAACAAATATTATTCTTTAAAGTCAAATTAAGTATTACAAAAAGAATGAAAAAAAAATCTAATTTTTCAAAAATTACATTGTTGGTTGTAGGCGCGCAACCTCTTTCTTATTTCTATTATTCTAATATATATATATATATATTGGGTACAAATTTTAACCCTGATTCTAATATAGTGTTATATTATTTATATATGATGATATCTTAAAGATAATCTGAGGGGAAAAAAAAGGGTACAAAAAAAAGGTATTCAATAATTAAAGAATCTAAATTTTTGCAACAAATTTATTAGAATAGTCCATTAGATACATTGATCTTTGGGAAATTTAAGTACTCGACCTGAAGAGAGCAATTCTCGGTTCCTCGGGTAACCAACTCCTTCAACATAGAAAAATGGTGGAGGGGTGCTCCGCCGGCACAGGTTGGGTTTCCGTCGACGAAGTCCTCTACGGTGGCCGAGGGTGTTCCGTTGGCACACCGCGTGGTATTTCTTTGCGCACTTGCCTTTGAAATTATTCTTCTTATTTTGGTTAAGAAAAGATTTATCGGCACGTCACTAATAAGCCGAACCAAAAAAAAAAGGATTTTGAATTTAATGCGCAGTTATTTCATCGAACCAATGCAAGGAATTTTTATTGGTGACGGAGTCTGACACTTTACAATAAAATGGCGGAGGGGCTTCGCTGGCAAACCGCGTGGTATTTCTTTGCGCACTTTCCTTTGAAATTATTTTTCTTATTTTGGTTAAGAAAAGATTTATCGGCACGTCACTAATAAGCCGAACCAAAAAAAAAGATATTGAATTTAATGCGCAATTATTTCATCGAACCAATGTAAGAAAATTTTATTGGTGACGGAGTCTGACACTTTACAATAAAATGGCGGAGGGGCTTCGCTGGCAAACCGCGTGGTATTTCTTTGCGCACTTTCCTTTGAAATTATTTTTCTTATTTTGGTTAAGAAAAGATTTATCGGCACGTCACTAATAAGCCGAACCAAAAAAAAAGATATTGAATTTAATGCGCAATTATTTCATCAAACCAATGTAAGAAATTTTTATTGGTGACGGAGTCTGACACTTTACAATAAAATGGCGGAGGGGCTTCGCTGGCAAGCCGCGTGGTATTTCTTTGCGCACTTTCCTTTGAAATTATTTTTCTTATTTTTGGTTAAGAAAAGATTTATCGGCACGTCACTAATAAGCCGAACCAAAAAAAAGATATTGAATTTAATGCGCAATTATTTCATCGAACCAATGTAAGAAATTTTTATTGGTGACGGAGTCTGACACTTTACAATAAAATGGCGGAGGGGCTTCGCTGGCACACCGCGTGGTATTTCTTTGCGCACTTTCCTTTGAAATTATTTTTCTTATTTTGGTTAAGAAAAGATTTATCGGCACGTCACTAATAAGCCGAACCAAAAAAAAAGATATTGAATTTAATGCGCAATTATTTCATCAAACCAATGTAAGAAATTTTTATTGGTGACGGAGTCTGACACTTTACAATAAAATGGCGGAGGGGCTTCGCTGGCACACCGCGTGGTATTTCTTTGCGTTATTGCAGTTATTTCATCGAACCAATGCAAGGAATTTTTATTGGTGACGGAGTCTGACACTTTACAATAAAATGGCGGAGGGGCTTCGCTGGAAAACCGCGTGGTATTTCTTTGCGCACTTTCCTTTGAAATTATTTTTCTTATTTTGGTTAAGAAAAGATTTATCGGCACGTCACTAATAAGCCGAACCAAAAAAAAAGATATTGAATTTAATGCGCAATTATTTCATCGAACCAATGTAAGAAATTTTTATTGGTGACGGAGTCTGACACTTTACAATAAAATGGCGGAGCGGCTTCGCTGGCAAACCGCGTGGTATTTCTTTGCGCACTTTCCTTTGAAATTATTTTTCTTATTTTGGTTAAGAAAAGATTTATCGGCACGTCACTAATAAGCCGAACCAAAAAAAAAGATATTGAATTTAATGCGCAATTATTTCATCAAACCAATGTAAGAAATTTTTATTGGTGACGGAGTCTGACACTTTACAATAAAATGGCGGAGGGGCTTCGCTGGCAAACCGCGTGGTATTTCTTTGCGCACTTTCCTTTGAAATTATTTTTCTTATTTTTGGTTAAGAAAAGATTTATCGGCACGTCACTAATAAGCCGAACCAAAAAAAAGATATTGAATTTAATGCGCAATTATTTCATCGAACCAATGTAAGAAATTTTTATTGGTGACGGAGTCTGACACTTTACAATAAAATGGCGGAGGGGCTTCGCTGGCAAACCGCGTGGTATTTCTTTGCGCACTTTCCTTTGAAATTATTTTTCTTATTTTGGTTAAGAAAAGATTTATCGGCACGTCACTAATAAGCCGAACCAAAAAAAAAGATATTGAATTTAATGCGCAATTATTTCATCGAACCAATGTAAGAAATTTTTATTGGTGACGGAGTCTGACACTTTACAATAAAATGGCGGAGGGGCTTCGCTGGCAAACCGCGTGGTATTTCTTTGCGCACTTTCCTTTGAAATTATTTTTCTTATTTTGGTTAAGAAAAGATTTATCGGCACGTCACTAATAAGCCGAACCAAAAAAAAAGATATTGAATTTAATGCGCAATTATTTCATCAAACCAATGTAAGAAATTTTTATTGGTGACGGAGTCTGATACTTTACAATAAAATGGCGGAGGGGCTTCGCTGGCAAACCGCGTGGTATTTCTTTGCGCACTTTCCTTTGAAATTATTTTTCTTATTTTTGGTTAAGAAAAGATTTATCGGCACGTCACTAATAAGCCGAACCAAAAAAAATATATTGAATTTAATGCGCAATTATTTCATCGAACCAATGTAAGAAATTTTTATTGGTGACGGAGTCTGACACTTTACAATAAAATGGCGGAGGGGCTTCGCTGGCAAACCGCGTGGTATTTCTTTGCGCACTTTCCTTTGAAATTATTTTTCTTATTTTGGTTAAGAAAAGATTTATCGGCACGTCACTAATAAGCCGAACCAAAAAAAAAGATATTGAATTTAATGCGCAATTATTTCATCGAACCAATGTAAGAAATTTTTATTGGTGACGGAGTCTGACACTTTACAATAAAATGGCGGAGGGGCTTCGCTGGCAAACCGCGTGGTATTTCTTTGCGCACTTTCCTTTGAAATTATTTTTCTTATTTTGGTTAAGAAAAGATTTATCGGCACGTCACTAATAAGCCGAACCAAAAAAAAAAAATATTGAATTTAATGCGCAATTATTTCATCAAACCAATGTAAGAAATTTTTATTGGTGACGGTTTGTGGGGTGCTCTGCTGACGTTCCAGTAAAAAGACAACCACGCACTGCCCAAAAAAATGGTTCTTTATTTTCTTTGTTCGGTGTTTCCGCTTGCAGCACACGACCGCAGTCGATCAACTCAACTTTCCGACCCCCTTCTCTTCAAAAAAAAACCAATCAATCAACCCATCTTCTCCTCACAGCACGTCGCACATCCGCCTCTTTTGTTTTTTTTTTCTTTTTGTTTCACTCTCTTTTCTTGTAAGTGCATGCCGCCAACTTCACCAATCCGATGGTTCGGCCAGATGTACGGTTGTCATAGGTCGCTCGCAACGTTGTAATAGAGATTTGTTATTTTGGTTTTATTTTTAGTGTTAATTAGTTTGAAGAATTAAAAAAATTAAATACGTTTTTCATGATTTGCATTAAATTTAAATTTAATAATTATAAAAATAAAATTAAATTTTTGTAAAAAAAAAAAAACTAAGTATATGGGGTGACTTTTATTTTTTGTTGGCTAAATTCACTATCGCTTTATAAAAATGTGATGTTGTTATTAAGAAATACATTTATTGAATTTTCTATTACTCTGTATAAATGCGATTTAATATTGAGTCACCACCTTTATTTTTTTCTACCAATGTTCATTGCCACTTGTTTTTCATCTGTATTTTATTTTTTAGTTGAACGGTGGTAAAACATGCCCTTCCAGCATCTTTCCTTCTTCTGTTTATGGATTTGCTTATAAAGACCACTAAAATTTAATTTTTGTTCCTTCGGCTATTAAAGCTAATCCATTTTTATTCTTGGTACATTGACCAACTTGAGATCAACCTATATCTATAATTATTATATTATAAATGTGAAAGTAACTCAGTCTGTTACCTTTTCACGGCTTAGCGGCCATGCCATTTTTCATGAATGTATGCACTTACAACCATAAATCACGATTCGAACGCGTTGTTGTATATATATTTATATTAAAAATTTTAAAATTTGAATTTGAATTCAATTTGTTAATTTGGAGCTCACCCCTTTTGTAACCTCACCTCTTTTCTTTTTTAAATTCGCCTCGGCCCAATACAAATTTTTTTAAAAAAATTTACCCGATTTTCTTACTAAATAACAATTTGAAATCAAATTTAGCTTTACAACCAGGGTCCTGTCCTGGCCTCCCGCAAAAATTCTCTCCAGCGGTCCCGATTTCGAGCCGATGTCATTCAGTTTGGCATTCCTAAACTCTGGGCGTCCTGGTCTACGCCATCCTTCCAGCGTAGGCTTGGCCGGCCTCGTTGTCGTGTCGTACTACCGCAAAGGACTTTTTGAGCAGGATCCTCTTCGCTCATGTGAGCTAGGTGTCCTGCCCACCGGAGCCTTCCGAGCTTAGTTTTCTTCACGATGTCGATATCGTGGTAGCGCTCGTAGATCTCATCATAATAGAGTCTCCGAAATCGTCCTTCCTCACATACGGGGCCAACAATTCTCCGTAAGACTTTTCTCTCGAATGCGGCTAAGGGGTCAGAATGCTTTTTCTTAAACTCAAGCCTCAGATCCATATGTAAGTACTGGTATGACCATTGTCTTATATATGAGCAGCTTGGATGTTATGGTTCCTGGATTTGAAGAGTCTTGACGGACTATAGTAGGCTTTGTTGGCTTTAAGCAACCGTGCGCGTATTTCTGGTTCCATGTTGTTATCGGCTGCTATAGTTGACCAGAGATTGTTAAAGGACTGCACTACTTCAAATTCACGCTCAACTATTTGAATTGAGGGACCAATGTTGGATGCAACAGACTCGCAGACGTGGCCACCATGTACTTTGTTTTGCTCTCATTTATGTGCAGTTCCAGATTTCGTGCCGCCTGCTCTATCTGGATGAAAGCGGGTTTGCCATGTTTTAAAACTGGAACTATCATAGAAATGTTAGTATGGTGAGGTTTTCCATGGTTAGGGTGAAGAGTTTTGCTAGATATTCCAGGCGGGAGTTATCTAGCTTCTTCAACATAAACATGGAAATCCCGTCAAACCCAAGTGGTTGGAAGATTTACCCTTCCTAATGGCATCTTGCACCTTTAGGGCGGTAAAGGTAGGGTTGTTAAGGTCGCATTGTAACGCTTTTAGTTTGAGTAATACGTGACGGTTTTTGCGTGAGTTGACGGGTGTTCGACGAATTGTCGTGAAAAATGTGATGCACATTTTTTATTGCCATATTGTCATATTGGTGGTCATTGAATGAAATCGAATTTAAGCCCTGAGATTGAGATTTCCCAGAAAGACTTTTGACCGTAGACCAGAGCTTTCTGGTATGCAAACATTGGTGAGTAATAACTCGAAATCTCCAGAAAAATTCATTTAATTTTAAAAACATTAAACTTTATTATGTATATAAGCCGATCTGTTCGGTGTTGTTCAATTTTCTACAAATCCACTTCAGAATATTTATATATATTTGTAAAACGAACGAAAACGTACTTTTGACCATACATGACTCATCACCCTATAACTCTTGAACGCTTCCACCTATAGGGTTACAGCTGGTCTTATTTGAAAGAAAATTAAATTTTTAAAATCAAACAATGTACATTTTTTTAAATTATTTAAGGCATACCAATACTAAGATCGTCAAATTCAAAAAAAAAATTTAAAATTGTATTTACAAACACAATTTTCGGGAAATGATCTCGGATAAAGTTTTTTTGACGAATACAGTATTAAAGCCTATGAAATTTTCTACAAATTCGAGGGGCAATATTTGTACATTTGGTCAACAAGAGCGAGATAGTGCGGGTTGTGTTACTACTACTACGTTTAAGAAGAGTTGCATGCCATCTCAGTGTCCCTGTAGCAACAGTGCAACAAAATTACACGTGGAAAGGATGCACCCTTAAATTGGTGGTGAAAATGTAGTGAACAAATTTGCGGTTCGATTGATTATTGCGGTGAAAGATCAGGCAGCTGATGTTGGTTGCTACCCTGATTGAGAGTGGTGCCTTCAGCGGGGTGCACGCCTAGCGTCGCTCTTGCAAGCTTTTTGTCCACCATTACAAAAAAATTGCGTGCACAGGTATTGGTAATTAGCAGAAAAGAGAAAAAAGAAAAAGAAAACCAACAAGGGAGCCCACCCGTAGGGGATGCTACGATCCCTCACGACTCTCGCCTGGGAAGGCCTCGCGGATAAGAAAAACATGTCTCGGGTTATTTTTTTTCCAAATTAATCGGTGCTAGAGAAAACAATAACAAAACCTCTTATATATCGTATCTATTTCCTTTGCCGTGCAAGGTAGGTAGTACATCTAAGTATAATAGTACATCTAAGTATAATAGTACATCTAAGTATAATAGTACATGTAAATATAATAATAATCAAATGATTACTTTATAGAATATTTTTATAAAATATTAGGGAAAGAAAAAAATCTTTTATAAATATCGTATTTCTTTTCTTCAGCGTGTACCGTAAGTATTAAATGTATTGAAAATATCTAGTAATCAAATGATTAATTTATAGGAAAATACAAACAAATATTTATTTTATCTTATTTCTCTTTTCAGTTTACCGTAAGCAATACTACATTTGGGGATCTGCATTGCGATTGATCGGGAAACTACTGACTGCTCAAAACTTGGTTTGGGCCAGTAGCGTAACAATCAAGTTCGTGATGAAGTGCTTGCTCTACCTCCTCGTGGTGGTCCCCGGGCAACTATGTGTATAAATCCTTATACATGTAGGCTAAAACTGCAAGTGCGAACGGTCTAGCGTTTCTAGTCTAGGTAACGTGGGCTAGCACCCTGCGGTACCGAAAAATACCCGCTACTGAAACTGACACAACGCCTCGGATAAGTAATGATCGAATAATGACGACTTTTGGCTATTGTACCCGGACTAAGATTGGTTTCTGGAATGTGAGGACGCTCCTTGACTCTGGGAGTGAAGGACCTCATAATGCCAGATTTCTTCAACTGGAACGTGAGTTCCTTCGATATAATTTGGACATACTGGGAGTGAGTGAAGTAAGATGGTTCGACGCGGGAGAGTACCAATCCCCAACGTGTAACACTGTGCTACTCTACTCTGGCAAACCCTCCGGCAGTACTCGTGAATCTGGAGTGGGTCTGCTACTAACGCCAACAGCACATAGAGGCCTAATTTCCTGGCACCCGCATAGTGATAGGATCATATCGGCCAGATTTCGGACTAGAGTACGGCGCGTCACGATCATACAGTGCTACGCCCCAACGAATCCCTCGACTGAGGATGAAAAGGACAACTTCTACAATCAACTAAACGCTGTATTCAACGCAACGCCGAACGGAGATATCGTCATCGTGATGGGGGATTTGAATGCCAAGGTTGGCAACGACAATGAAGGACTCAAGCATGTGATTGGGAAGCACGGCCTCGGCGAACGAAATGACAATGGTGAAAGATTTGTTGATTTCTGCAACACCAACAACCTTGTTATAGGAGGCACCATGTTTGAGCATAAGACTTGCCACAAGGTCAGCTGGGTGTCAACTGACAGGCAATCATCATCCAACCAAATCGTCCGTCCGAAACAGACGAGGAGCCGACATGGGTATGGTACGTGATCATCACCTTATGGTAGCTACTGTCCAGTTACGTACTGCATCAGTTCATAGAATCCGCAATATCACCCGAATGCCTAGGTATAGCATCGACCGGCTAAAGATCCCCTCAGTACGCCAACAATTAAGGGATCATTTATCGCAAGGAGTGGAAGCAATCAGCAGCTCACTGCCGACAACCATCCAGGAACATTGGAAGGCTGTGAAAAATGTTTTCACATCTGGAGCGGAAAGTATTGTTGGTAGAAGCCAGGCAAGGCACAGCACGTGGCTTACCGAAGATACCTGGAGGCGGATTGAAGAACGTAAACTACTTAAAGCTCGTATTGAAGATATCCCAGCATTAGCGAGGAGCGAGCTAGGGTCCATGTATCGAAGAAAAATGAGAGAAGAGCAGCGTAGTGTAAGACGTGACAAGCGTAACTATATTAACAACCTGGCCTCAGAAGCAGAGGAAGCAGCGAGCCGGTGCGATAGCAGAACCGTTTACAGAATCACCAAAGAGCTGACAGGTGGTCACCGCTCTAGCCAACATCCGGTGAAAGGCCTAGATGGTACCGTACTCGTTTCAGATGAGGATCAGCTCAAGCGATGGAAGGAGCATTTCTCTACGGTCCTTAACCGTGTATTTGCTAACGATATGCACCTAAATCAAGCGGAAATGACGGAAGTAACAATTTCCCGAATTCGCACCTCAACTCCCAGTAAAGACGAGATCGCTACCGCGATTAACGCACTAAAAAACAACAAGTCGGTAGGACTAGATGGTATACCCGCAGAGGTTCTGCGTGCATCTCCAACGACATCAGCAGAGCTTTTATATCCTCTTGTAGAGAGAGCTTGGGAGGTAGAAAGTTTCCCCGAAGAGTGGAAGAAGGGAATGATTGTCAAGCTCCCTAAAAAAGGTAGTCTTATGGAGTGCGAAAACTGGAGAGGCATTTGCGTTCTCCCTGCAGTTGCAAAAGTAATAGCCAAAGTAGTACTTGAACGTATTAAGGAACATCTGGAAGATACACTCGATGCCGAAAAAGCAGGTTTCCGCACTGGATCCTCCTGTGTAGACCACATAAACACCCTGCGGATCATTATTGAACAGTGCGTTGAATTCCGGTCACCACTGCACCTGCTGTTCATCGATTTTGAGAAGGCGTTTGACAGTGTCAACAGACAGTTTATCTGGCTCGCCTTGCGCAGGAGAGGTATACCCGATAAACTAATAGCTATTATTAAAGCAACCTATGATGGCTCTAAATGTCATGTGCTGCATAGAGGAAAGCTGTCAGAGGAATTCGAGATCCTAAGTGGGGTACGACAAGGTTGCATTCTATCGCCGATACTTTTTTTGTTGGTGATTAGCGATGTACTTCGCGCAGCTTTATCTACTGGAAACGGAGGAATTCGTCGTTGGACTCTTACATCTCAACTCAAACATCTGGATTACGCTGACGACGTTTGTTTACTCTCACATAGAATTATGGAGCTGCACCAAATGACAACAACTGTGGAGAGGGAGGCAAATGTTGCGGGTTTGAAGATTAATACTGCCAAAACCAAAATCATCAACCTCGGCACTAACTCGGTTACTCATGTTAACATTGCTGGACAGCCGGTAGAGAGAGTAGAGAGTTTCCAATATCTTGGGAGTATTGTCTCGACCGAAGGTGGAACCGAACAGGACATTGCCAACCCAATCGGCAAAGCAAAATCGGTGTTTGGAATGATGTCCATGATATGGCGAAGCAATGCGATCAGCTTAAACACCAAGCTGCGACTGTTCCGCTCAAATGTTGAATCTGTGCTGTTGTATGGGTGCAGCACTTGGAAGGTGACCGCTACTATCACAAAAAGATTACAAACATTTGTAAATAGGTGCCTATGGAACATCTTAAGGGTTTTCTGGCCTAACCGTATCTCTAACGAACATCTTTACCAGAGAACGGGTCAGGAACCAATAGGCACAACCATCCAACGACGGAAGTGGCAGTGGATTGGTCATACACTCCGAAAAGGCGACAGTTCCATAGCAAACTACGCAATGCAATGGAACCCGTTATCTCAGGTTGGTAGAAGAACGGGTCGTCCGAGAAATACATGGCGCAGAACAGTTGAGGAGGAGGCACGGCAATTGGGGAAGAGTTGGAGAGAGCTGAAGCTCATTGCCAGGAACCGCACGCGATGGCGCGTAGGCGTAGTAGAGGCCCTAGGACCCATAAGGGGATACAGGACATAAAGAAGAAGAAGAAGAATACTACATTTAAATTAAGTAGATAGTAATCAAATGATTAATTTATAGAAAAATAAAAACAAATTTTTTATTATATCTTATTTTTCTTTTCAGTATACAGTAAGCAACAAATGCATTTTAAAATATGTGATAATCAAATGATTCATTCATAGAAAAATAAAAACGAATTTTTATTATATCTTATTTTTCTTTTCAGTGTACATTAAATTTTCAGACTCGAGCTTAATTGTTAAAGCAGTAGATCCCACACCATAAACATTTTAAATAAAATAAATATGTATTCATAATGTTAATATAAATAATGTGTATTCATAATGTATATTCATAACATAACAAGTGCGCAGTCCAACTGGAGAATATAAGAGTAACGTACATAATGCTACATACAACAAATGCGCAGTCCTACTGGATAATATAAGAATGACGCATTTTCTGATCAACATGTTAACGTCTTTTCAAACTCAAGGATACGATCAAGGCCCGCCAGATGTTCAATTGCGCATGTTCTAACATGAACGAAATCTAAATCAACATATTTACTTTATACATTAAAGGACACGATTAAAGTCCGAAAGCTAATACAGAAGTTCGACAGCACACACAAATAGTATATAAGCCGTTTACAAATCATACGACCAGTTCTGTTCTATTCAGTGGCTCGTCAAGTTAATACAAGTTCAATTTAATTAAGAACTCATCCAGTTCAGTTGCATTCAGAATTCATCAAATCAAGTTCAGTTCTATCGTCAGTTAACATAGTATAGTTAATACATTTAAATTCAGTGGCCCGTCGAATACAGTTATGTATAATAAATATTCAAGTTTGTTCAGATCAGTGAAGTACAATATTATAAATAAGTTGTGTTGTGAAAGAGTTAAATAAGAAATTCACCATTGTAAAAAATCATTTTTAAATAAATATATTTTCTTTTTAAAAATATATTTTTTTTAAATCTAATATTTAAAAATGGTGTGTTAATTGTTTGAGATTGCCTTTCTCAGGAACCAGCTGAAATTTTCACCACAGATTAGAATTTTAGCGGTTTGGGTTTTTGTTTTGGTTTAACTCTCTAGGTGGCACTGTTGTCAAAATATAACGGTTTTTTTGTTTCTCAGCAAAGAAGCATGTTAGGAACTTCAGATTTTAACCATAGTTTTGTTTCATTGCTATTTGGTTTCTTGTGAAATTTGGACCTGATAGATGGCGCTGTTTCCAAGATATAACGGTTTTTCTGTTTCTTAGTAACGAAGCATCTTAGGAACTTAAAATTTTAACTATACATTTATTTCGTTGTTGTTTGGGTTTTTGTGAATTTGGACCCGTTAGGTGGCGCTGTTTTCAAGATAGTAGGTGGTTTTTTTTGACATTTATTTAGTTTCATTACAACACGCGCAAGAATACATCGTAGGACGCCAAATTAAAAATAAAATTTATAGTTAATCGTAAAAAAACGTTATTACACAAATAACTGTTTTTATATTATACACATGAATCACGAAAACTGCATTTGTTTGATTAGTAGTTATTTTATTTTACACACAGGGAATGTAAAATGTTAATATCAGCCACATTTTTAAACTGAATTTTATGAAATTTTTAAGATATATTATTGGCAGGTAGGGGAAAGTTATAGGTATAGATGGAAGGAGAGAAAGATAAAATTTTAACATGAGATTTACAAATGTATTTTTAAAAAAATGTCAACGTAAATTATTGGCAGGTGAGGGAAAGTTATAGGCTATAGTACTCCCGTCACCCCGGGGGTTCATGTGTGCGGGTAGCAAAGCGCCCGGAAACAGCTAGTTAAAATATAATTCTTAATCCTGTTTCAATTATTCAATTGTATTCAATATTAGCCCATTGTAAAGAAAAAAATATAGTAACCCAAGGCGGCCTCTTACAACAAAACTTGTGACTTACTTGCGTTCACATATTTATATGTGTACTTGTTCCTTCTCTGCATTTACACCGGCAGCGCTGTCGACGAACACGCGAGCGAAATTGGTTACAAAAAAAAAATGTGTGAAAAAGAAATCTCTCTCTCTCTCTGTTAGCCACCACATATATTTAGAGATGTGCACAAACACAACTCGCTTCTTTTTACACGTACTTGGAATTGTTCAAACAAAAAAATTTCCCCTAATCACGGGTGTTCCTGTCCTCTTTGGTAGGGAGGGAGCTGGGCCTCCTAAGGCTGACGTCGCTCGTGAACTTCTTCGTTGACCGATTTTATCTGCTTTTTAAGTGTTGTTGTATGAAGCGGTTTCTGCTAATGAATTCGCTGATGTTGTTGCTGAGGGCCGTATTGATGCTGAGGAAAAGTCGAGACTGTACTGCCATGACAATGTTGCAAAATTACTGCCACAGTTGCGGCTCTCAATAGCCGATAACATGGAATGTTTAAAGAATTTCGAAAACAAATCCTTCTGCTTGTTTAAACAATCAGAACTTATTGCAAATCTCGTTGCCTTTTTCGGAGAATGACGTAGGTACACATATACTCGTAATATGCAGATGTCAACTGTGTCCCTCTGGTGACATTAAAATTTTATTTAAAAGTAAAACCAAACAACAGGGACATGGCAGCTTGATACGGAATTTCAAGGGTCCGGAAAAAAATGAATTAAATTTCTTTCGAGGTAGTTTTATTTAGTTTCAAATTTAAAACAAATCACTTCACTGGATTTTAACGGTGCATAAACTGTTGTTCATCTATGAACGATTTCGAAGCTGATTATAAAATTTAGACACTTTATCCAAAACTGGGAAGTCTGTTGGTGACTTTTCTAGGTATAATTTGTAATCGCCTACATTTTGGAATTCCTCCGATTTGTTTTTTAAATTTTCTGCCGCTTGTGCAACTGGGCAATATTTTACACCACACTATTAACGGCAAGAGTGGTGGTATATCATTTATAAAAATGGCAACCAACGACGTTGACGGCACCAGCACTAAACGACAACCCGTACCCCGATACCAACAGAACCAGCACACAGTCCTCGTTGAAATTTCAATCGCAGCTCTCCGTCGCATTTGTTCGTTTTCGATTCTTAGGCATAAAGCATAAACAAAAATTTACGTTGCAACGGCAACCGGTTTTGCGAACAACGCACATAGGATGGCGTGATCCTACGGTGTCGTTCCAGTTTACTTGCATTAAGTTTTTGGCTAAATGAATTAAGAAGTGACATCGCCTGATTCGGCGAGGCAGCTGACCATGCGAAAAAAATGGGGCGGGGAGTGACGCCACAAACCCAAAGCCGAGAGAAATATATAAATATGTTTCCCAAAACCACAATCACAACCAAAACAAGGTGTCCGCTACAAAACAGATAATGAGCGCGAACTGTGTTCAAAGCTTCATTAGCTGGAAAAGGACTATTCATGCGATTTGCACTTTTGCAGATCCTCTCCAGAGTTTTCCTTTCGCATTCTCAATCTTATTTCCTTATTTTGGACTTGACGAAATCCAATTTAGCACTAAACTTTTTTCCTGCGTTACTTTGTACAAAGTTACGACTAAAAACCTCTTCTCCGGTAACGAACACAATGGGCATAGATCGCAAATTATAATGTTGGGAGTTTTTATCATGTGCAACATTCATGTTTTCTTTTGCGTGAGCAACGCGAAAGCATCCTGACGAGCCAAACGAGAGTCTTCCTCAGGGGAAAGCAAGTTTAAGTTTCACAGTAACCCATGCGGAAACATGTTTTGTCCGAAAACGAGGTTATACGGTGTGAATCCAGTGAATTGGTGGATGGTGTTTCTAATAGAACAAGAAATGGGACTCTCGTTTAAGTCCCACGACGTATGGTCCTTGCCTAGGTATGCTCTAATCGACGATAAGATTGATCGGTTCACCCTTTCCGATGAATTTGCTTGTGGAGAATAGATCGCCGTGCACATGTGTGATATTCCACATTCACTTCACTGGATTTTATTAGTTTATTAGACTTGAATTGGGAACCATTATCCGACAAGATGGTCTGAGGAACCATCTATATTTCGCATTGTGAGACATAGATTTTTAGATTTTTTTTTTAGATTTAGATTTAGATTTTTATTACCATTCGTTTGAAATATTACAAAATCAAAAAAAGCATGGCATTGCCGTCTGCCGTTGTGAGACATAGTCTCTGACTTGTTTAACCATGTCAGGCCAGGCCAAAAGAGATGGTGCCAAGTTTTTCAAGCGTTTTAGCAATTCCGCAATGCGCAAATGTTGAGTCATGCGCTTAACTGTGAACTTCAGCCGTTAAACCTTCAGACACCCACAACTTCCATGAGTCCGATTCTTGTTCTAAATTTCCAGTAGCTGCTCAGTGCGCTTGTAGATGTACTAATCGAGAATTTTCAAATCCGAAAACCTTGATTGATTTTCATCGATTTTCCTTTTTAATTCATTGTATTCACCAGAGGAAATTTGGTCTGAGGACAAATCGATATTAGTATCACCACTTTCCAATGTACTTACTTCGTAACCTTTACGCGATAAAGCCTCAGAAACAATGTTTTCCGAGCCACGACGATGTTTTATCGAAAAAACGAAACCTTGAAGCTTAAGTGCCCATCTGGCAAGTCTGCCACTGAGGTCTTTTTGGTTCATTAACCATTTAGGGCTAGCGTGATCGGTTATGATCGAAAACTCTTGTCCTTCGACATAGCAACGAAATTTCTTTACGCTCTGAACAGCTGCAATGCATTCCTGCTCGGTCTCTGTGCCTTATTCAATTTTTGCGAGAAATATGCAATCGGTACTTCGATGCCCTCCTCGTTCAATTGGGCTAGAACGCTTCCGATGCCCCATTGACTAGATGAAAACTTTTTCACTCAATGTATTCGGAATAACACGATCTATTGAGCTAGACATGGTTTGTGGTGCATTGCACAATCCGAAAGGCATTAACTTGTATTGGCGGTTCGGTACTGTGAACGCAGTCAGACAACGAGAGTTTTTCTCTAAGGGTATTTGCCAAAAGGCATCATGTGCAGCTATTGGGCTGGTAAATCTAACGCGCTGGTCCAGTATACTGGAGTCATTCAAGGACCAGTCTACAACATTTCGGTTTTTGTTTGATCTAGTCGATCTGGCAATCGTAGAAGGTTTCGGTATCGCACCTTTTCCTTTACCTCTCGGAAGCTAAGTTGAAGTGCACCACTAGTTGGATTCCTTGTTTTATCTCCAATTATAGTTAGTTGAGACAGCTCGCATAGCTGACAACGGTTTGGACACGAATCAGAAGTTTTTAACCAATCAAGTATGCAACTTTCGTAAAAATTATGCTGACACTTGGTCACGACTACGATCTGTCGATCATCTAAGATATCCCGACAAACTACGTAGGAGTCTATTTGCTTGTTAAGGTTTAGGTCAACCAAATTTTCCATACTACATCCATTTTGTTATAAGACAACCGATGTCAGGATAGTTTACGAACGGAAGCGATATAGATTCAAAACGATGAACAAGAAGTTATTAGTTCGAGACAATATAAAAATACGAGACGAAAAAAAAATCGAAATAATCAGTCGAGAAGCCAGTATGTAAATAATATAAAAATAATATAAGGTAAAAAAAATTCGCCTTTAACGCTGTATGGTACGACAATACGATAATATATCATTCTTATATGATAAATAAGTAAGATAAGATTTCCATTAGATAAGATACGAAAAGAAAAATAAAATCGATACTAAAGAAAAAGATACGATGGGATTTAGACGCAAAAAAAACGAGATACCCCAAATTATATTCGATATGGTCGAAACGCAAGAAAAACACGCTATGATTCCTAAACAAAAAACGAAGGTTTCTGAAGCTTTTTCCCCAGGCCAGAGTCGGAGGGCGTTGGCAAAGAAAAGACAAGAAGTCAAAACAAATGGTTTTTAAGCAAACTAATTGGTGCTTGAAGAAATCTTTGAGCCAATACAGGCTGTGCTCCAGAGAGATGTGTAAAACCAATCGCTGTAAAGTTCCTACCGAAAAGAAATTAAACGATTTCCGAAAAGACATTCTGCCGGAGCCAACATGTTATCGATCCAAGCCTGCCGAGATACCCAATTCATATCAGGGACTATCCTTATCAGCTATTACATAATTGTTCCAACGAATAAAACGAACGTTAATCTCCGGTTGATGTTACCAATTATGATAAGTTATTAACTTCCAGACGGGCTGAACGCCACACCGATGCAAGAGTATGCCACAGGCGATAATTAGCAAAAAAAAGTTTGGTTAAAGGTAAAATGGTTAAAAGAAAAGGGAAACTTTATATAAAGGAAAAATGAACGTTCAAGTATTGGTTGGATGAGTATAGCGCTCCCTACTAATTTAAAACCAATGGTCGCAAAATTCCAAAGGAAAAGAGATTTAACTAAATTCCGATAGGTCAGTCCATCGAAGCATATGCGTGATCCTTCCAAGTACCATCACTTTACTAGATATATTGCTGATTTTCGTCGTCCACTACGTCACGCTTGTACATAAAATTAAACGAACTGATATCTTCGGTCGATGATATCAAGCGGAGACAGATCATCGAATTCCGGAAGAGGCGAACGTCGTATCAATGCACCTAGGGTACTGTAAGTGGACGACTAAATCCCAATCAAAACAAAAATGGGGGTTAAAATTCGAGAAGAGGGAAGCAAGCAAAAGGGGTCTGGATCACAAAAAAAAAAGTTTGATTTAAATCCGAACTTCTTCTCGAGCCCCACGTTGGGCGCCATTTTATGTAATGAACAAATTTGCGGTGTGTTTGATAATCGCGGTGAAAGATCAGCCAGCTGGTGTTGCTACCCTGATTGAGAGTGGTGCCATCAGCGGGGTGCACGCCTAGCGTCGCGCTTGCCAGCTCGCTGGTTTGGTGGGGGGGGGGACTTGTTTTTGTTCTACTCGACAATTACAAAAAAAAATGCCTGCACAGGTATTGGTAATTAGCAGGAAAGAGAAAAAAAAACATAGAGAAAAAAAAGAAAACCAACAATTACAAATCTTGCCGGGCCTCGCTTAGCTTAGCGGATTACCGGAATAAGTAAACATGTCTCGGGTTATTTTTTTTTAAATAATCGGTGCCAGAGCATACATTTTATTTATTTAAGTAGTAAATTTATTCAAGATATGTAGTAACCAAATGATTAGGTTCTAGAACAATAGCGCAAAACAAAATCTTTTATGTATTGTATTTTCTTCCTTTGCCGTGGAAGGTAAGTAGTACATTCGGATAAAATATGTAGTAATCGAATGATTAATTTATGGAACAATAAACAAAATCTCTTATATATCGATCTATTTCCTTTGCCGTGCAAGGCGTACTACCTGCCCTGAGTATAATAGTACATCTAAATATAATAATAATCAAATGATTACTTTATAGAATATTAAAAAAAACTCTTTTATATATCGTATTTTCTTTTCAGGGTAAGGTAAGCAGTGTACAACTATGTATAATGTGTAGCTATCAAATGATTTTTTTATAAAATATTAGAGAAAGAAAAAAAATCTTTTATATACAGGGTGTATCCGTTAAGGTGGCAAATACTTAAAGGGATGATACCTTAGTTAATTTCGTGAAAAAAATCGTATGGGAGTGGGGGTCTATTTTCACACCCTGCGGTGTACGTAACGTTTTTATGCGAAGAGATGTACTTTTGATCTTACATCACTTCACACCCTGTAACTCTTGAACGCTTTTAGCTACAAGGCCACTGTTGGTAATTTTTGAAAGAAAATTAAATTTATAAGACAAATAATAAACATTTTTTTAAATTCTTGAAACCGTTTCCGATATAAACGTCGTCAAAATCCAAAAATGTTTTTTCTTTTCTTAAATTTTATTTTCAAAAGCGAATATATCGAAAATCGCTCTCGGATAATTTTTTTTTGACAAATGCAATAATATAGCCTGTTCAATTTTCTACAAATCCACCTCACAATATTTATGCATTCGGTCAACAGGAGCAGGGTTAAAAGTGAAAGTTTCTAAAATGAACGAAAACGTACTTTTGACCATACATGACTTCACACCCTATAACTCTTGAACCCTTCCAGATACAAGGTTACTATAAATCTTTATAAACAATCTGCATTTTTTTAAATTTAAATTAAATTTAAATTAAGTTACCGATATAAAGGTAACGGTTTCAAGAATTTAAAAAAATGTTTATTATTTGATCTTGTAAATTTAATTTTCTTTCAAAAATGATCAACAGTGGCATTATAGCTAGAAGCGTTCAAGGGGTGTGAAGTTATGTAAGGTCAAAAGTACATCTCTTCGCATTAAAACGCTATGTACACCGCAGGGGGTGAAAATCGACCCCCCCTCCAATACGATTTTTTTTACGAAATTAACCAAGGAATCATATATTTGTATTTGCCACCTTAACGGATACACCCTGTATATCGTATTTCTTTTTTTTCAGCATTAAATGTATTGAAAAGTATGTAGTAATCAAATGTATAATTTATAGAAAAATACAAACAAATATTTATTTTATCTTTCATTCTCTTTCTGTGTACCGTAAGCAATACTACATTTAAATTAAGTAGTAATCAAATGATTCGTTTATAGAAAAATAAAAACAAATTTTTATTATATCTTATTTTTCTTTTCAGTGTACATTAAATTTTCAGACTCGAGCTTAATCCTGTTTAATGGTTAGAATTCAATAAAAGCCCAGAGTGAGAAAAAATTATAGTGGACCAAGGCGGCCTCTTTCAACAAAACTTGTGACTTACTCGCGTTCCCAAATTTATATGTGTACTTATTCCTTCTCTGCATTTACACCGGCAGCGCTGTCGACGTACATGCGAGGTCCCACTTCAAAGCAAAATGGGTTAGAAAAAAAAGTGTGAAAAAGAAATCTATCTCTCTCTGTTCGCCACCACATATATTTAGAGATGTGCGCAAACAAAACTCGCTTCCATTTACGCGTACTAGGAATTGTTTAAACAAAAAAAATTCCCCTAATTACAGAAGTGTTCCTGTCCTCTTTGGTAGGGAACTTCTTCGTTGACTGCTTTTATCCTAGTGTTGTTGGATGAAGCAGTTTCTGCTGATGAATGGGCTGATGTTGTTGCTGAGTGTCGTATTGATGCTAAGGGAATGTCGAGACTGTACAGTTATGACAATGTTGCGGAATTACTGCCACAGATGCGGTCGCTGCTGCGATTGCAAAATGGCTATGTTGAGCATAAGGATAGGATAGTGCCCCTAACGCCGGGCCGAAGCTCTTGTAATGGTATGAGCAATTTAGGGCAGGATCGCCATATAATGGTTGTAGCTATTTAAAGGCATTTAAAGCCCGATGTTCTCCTATTGGTTTCCGCTAGTCGAGGCTACTACGCCAATGACTTAGGTGGGATACCAAATAGAGTGGATCTTTTTGATACCTGTAGGATTTAAGGCTCGCAAGCCTATTAAAATGCCGGTGGTATAACTTTGACGTTCTATTTCGAAGTGATCTTTATTGGATATTTGTTGCTTATTTATAGGTGTTCAAAGACTTAAAAACATACTACATAATTTAATAAGAATATATAAAAGGTATACATATGTATACTAGTTTAGATCGATTAGTGCTGGTCAGCATTTTGGCATTATTGCATACCAATATACCGAACATTCTTAATTGCTTTAGATCGCTTGCCTATATTGCTGATTTGACATATTTACCAGCGCAGGCAGAGACCTATTTTGTTTATAATTTTATTGCATGCTCGGTCAGCGCCATGCACAGCTAGGGTAAGTGACCGAACGTTATTTACTTTTTTATGATCAGCGCTCGCTCGCCTAAAATGCTTTCTGTGCATTTTGTTGTCATAGGCTAACGACCGCCGATCGTACTCTCATTACTTTGTATGCTGTCATGCTCAGGCATGGAGTGTGCCAACAAAGTAATAAGACTCTTTTTTTGTTCGTTGAGTGTTTATACTGTAATATTTTAATTGCGGTTCATATGCAGAAGGCAATATGAGGAATGCTATAGGAATAAAGAATCGATCTAACCTTGAATACAATGTTAGCGCTGGTATGCTCCCTTCACACTCTCAATGGCCGATAACATGGAATGTTTCAAGAATTTCGAAAACAAATCCTTCTGCTTGTTTAAACCAGAATTTATTGCAAATCTCGTTTCCTTTTCGGAGAATGACGTAGGTACACATATAGTCGTAATATGCAGATTTCAACTGTGTCTGTCTGGTGACATTAAAATTTTATTTAAAAGTAAACACAATCAACAGGGACATGGCAACTTAATACGGAATTTCGTAGGTCCGGAAAAAAATGAATTAAATTTCGTTCTAGGTTTAGTTCCAAATTTAAAACAAATTTCTTCACTGGATTTTAACGGTGCATAAACTGTTATTCATTGATGAACGATTTCGAAGCTAACTATAAAATTTAGACACTTTATCCAAAACTAGGAAGACTTTTCTTGGTGTAATTTGTAATCGCCTACATTTGGGAATTCATCCTTTTTTTTTTTTTTTTGAAAAATTTTCTGCCGCTTTTGCAACTGGGCAAAATTTTACACCGCACTATTACCGGCAAGAATGATGGTATAACATTTATTGAAATGCCAAACAACGACGTTGATGGCAACAGCACTAAATGACAACCCGTACCCCGATACTAAAAGAGCCAGCACACGACCGTCCTCGTGCTTAGGCATAAAGCATTTACGTTGCGACGCCAACTGGTTTTGCGAACAACGCACATACAATCCGGTTCAATAGGTTACCGCCACTCAATTCTGAGAAGCAAAAGTCAATTTTCAGCCGGTGTGTGTGATAGAAAAAGTTGTGAAATACACAAAGAAAGAACATTTAGTACTGAATACAATAACAAAAAGCATCGTACACATCAAGGTAACTGTAAAACAAAAGTTTTGTTTAATTTGGTTTTATTTCAATTCTTTTATTTGGTTCATTTGATTACCGCCACCAAACACATTGTCGTTTTTTATGAATCTGAATAGTTTATTTTTTGAAAATTTGAAAGTGAAGTCAAAAATTAGTATTTTTTCTAGTCATTTTTTTATCAATGTGTAAGAAAAAGTGTTTAACTTTATCAGAAAGGGCCAAAATAGATGTGTATCATCAGGAAGGGCTTTCAGGCCGTGCTATAGGTCGTAGGATCGGACGAGGTCCCGAAGCCATACTAAATTATTTGAAGGATACATAATATTTTGGAGGAATTATAAACGAAGGATTTCAACGGCACCATGACCTTTTCACACAACTCTCATGGATTTTCCAACAAGATAACGCGCCAATACACACAGCTCGTGTTGTAAAATCATACATCACAAGCCAAAATGTCCAGCTTATGCCGTGGCCACCATATTCGCCGGACTTAAACATAATAGAAAATGTTTGGGTTGGTTCACACGTAAAGTATACGAAGGAGAGAAACAGTATGATACTAAGGACGTCACACATAATGCTATTATTTTATGTTATTTTTCAAGTGGCGGTAATCAAATGAACCGAAACAAAGTCATGAATTGCTGACACATTTTTCAAAACAAAACAAAAAACACAGTTCTCTTGATGTCAACGATTTTTGCTTTTTGCTATTGAATTCAGTACTCATTCTTTCTCTATTTCACAATTTTTTCTATCTCACACAAACCGGCTGGAAATTGACTTTTGCTTCTCAGAATTGAGTTGCGGTAATCTATTGAACCGGACTGTAGGATGGCGTGATCCTACGGTGTCGTTCCAGTTTACATGTATTAAGTTTTTGGGTAAATGCATGTAGAAGTGAAATCGCCTGATTCGGCGAGACAGCTGATCATGCGAAAAAAGAGGACGGGGATAGACGCCACATACCCAAAGCCAAGAGAAATATATAATAATCTTACATGAGTAATATTATTTTATGTATATAAAGAAAATAATTATGCGATTCGATTTCCCAAAAACGCAATCACAACCAAAACAAGGTGTCCGCTACAAAAATGGACACATGAAAATGGTGTCCACTCACACAATTAGGTCCTTCTTGGCAACTCGTTTTGAAGCAGATTATGCACTGGAGTGAAGTTCCACGTGTAGTTTTGTTGCGCTGTTGCTGCAACAACGGCATGCAACTCTTCTTAAACGTTTTTTTATTTACTTTGACGAAGCTGCAGCGTATCCAGACGACGTGGTGAATCTAGGGAAAGTTAGATCCTGGGCTACCAGTTGTGGACTGGGAGTTAACTCTAGGAAAACTGAAATGTTACTATTCACCACTAAGTCCAAAATACCGGTTTTTGCCCTCCCAAAGCTTAATAGCCAGAGACTTATACTCACCTCAGAAGCTAAATATCTCGTCGTGATCCTGGATAGGAAACTCAGCTGGAAGCCAAACATAGAATTAAGGGTAAAGAAAGCATGTATTACCTTATTATAATATTCGGCGCAACAGACCATTGCGGTCCAAGGCCTAGCTTCTCGCGACCATTTGTGTTGCGCATGTATATTTTTGGACACAAATAGAAGGGACCTACAATTTAAAGCAGGATCCGAACGGCGAACTGATAAGCTTTCCGTGACAAGTTATTACTCTCGGAACGTTTGTTACCCATTCGCGATAGGTGGGACACCGTGAAAAATACTTTTGGTGTTACTGGGATTCGAACCACGAACCCCCTGCTCAGTAGCCATGCTCATTTCCACTGAGCCACGGCGCCCACATGTATAACCTTATACGCCTGTAACAAAACCATCGCTAAGAAATGGGACCTGCAGCCGAGGATGGTACTTTGGCTGTACACAGCGATGATACGGCCCATTCTTACCTATGGTGCGCTAGTCTGATGGCCGGCGTTTAACAAAAAGTACAATGTCAACAAGCTAGGTACACTACAAATATCAGCAACTGTTGGGATAACTGGTGCACTAAGATACACAATTGGTAATACAAGTTTACACCTATTACCACCCGACCTATTTAATAAATAAGTTGCGACGTGCAGCGCTGTCTGCCTCAGAGAATCTGGGTGGGTTGTTGGCAAGCCGTATGAGCAATTTACTGCGGCTGCTACCGAAGGATATGATACCATCCTCAACTGACTACTGCATTCCTAAATTGAACGTCAGCCCCAGTTTTGTCGTTGAGTTTCCGACTAGAGAATGTCGGAGGAACGAACTAGTTTTGAGGCTTTTTGACGTGTCTCTTTTAACCGACCGTTCCAATATGAGTAATAGAGTCGGCGCTGAAGTCTTATCAGAAAAACTTAATCTTTCAATGTCATACATGCTTTTGAACTCCGCTAGCATCTTTCAGGCGGAGATCCTGGGAATAAGGGAGGCATGTAGGGCACTTGCTAACAGCACCGCTTTAAATGGTAGGGTTTGCATATGCGTGGACAGCCAGTCCGCAATCAGAGCCAAGCTGAATTGGCTTCAGTAAGCCAAAGCATGGACATAACCCTAGTGTGGGTGTCGGGGCACAGCGACATTGACGGAAACGAGAAAGCGGATTGCTGGCGAAGAAGGGCGTAACATTGGACATCGACCACACGAAGCGTGTGTGCTGTCCTTTGAGCTCCGTCAGAAAACGCGTCCTCACTTTCTATACCACCGAGGCACAACTAAGTTGGAATGACTTGACCAACTGCTCTACTTCGAGGGTGATGTGGCCTAACTACAATAAAAACAAATCCACCGAACTGATCTCAAGATCACGGAAAGATATTTCCAGATCCGTGGTTGTTATCACTGTTTACTGGCCGGCGGGCAGCCACGCTGCCAAACTGGGAATTCCACCCAATACTTTTTTGTAGAAGCGGTAATGTTTTTAAGAATTGAAAAAAATGTACATTATTTGACCTTAGAAATTTAATTTTCTATGAAAAAATACCAACAAGGTCAAAAGTACGTCTTTTCGCATTAAAACGCTACCTACACCGCAGGGGATGAAAATAGACCCCCCTCCCATTCGATTTTATTCAAAAAATTAACCAAGTAATCAGGAGTGATTAATTAAGTATTTGTCACCTTAACGAATACACCCTGTATACCGGGTGACTGACACGAAGTGTTACCAACTTCAGACTGTCATTGCTGTCAAACCAGTGATGCATGGTCTCACCGTTGCTCAAAAAAAAGTTAGAGTGGAAAGAGCAAAGGAGTTGCTACGCTTCTAATGCAATTCGAAAATTTAAATATTTGTGAAAATTTTTTATTTTGATTCAATAAAATTCATCGAAAAATAAAAATTCGGTGGCGTTTTGTTTTGGTAACACTTCGTGTCAGTCACCCTGTAGTCTATATTAGTAAATTTTAACAATTCATTAGCTGATTTGATACATATTCAACAATCTTAAAGTCAGAATCTTGGTTTAATTTTGTATGTTTATCTATCGACGATTCCAAGTTTACAAATAGTTGTTTATTTTTTTTTATGATACCTGTGTATTGGGTTAATTGAGTACCGTAGTATGTTTCGTTATTTATTAATACTTTTCCAGAGGTTATGATTTGATTATGATTAATAATATTAATAGTTGGAATTCTTTCCAATATTTTAGTACAATTTGATTTATTTTGTTTAATATATTTGTTAAACAATTTTTTTCATTCATGTATTCACATATTTTACTATTAAATACTTGTCTACAAATGTTGGTGGTGTATGAACTCATATATGTATAATGTTACATCAGTCAGAATAACAAGTTTCCCATCTGGTGTGTGTACCCGCTAAAAGTTTTAAAATGCTTTCCTATACCATTTATGATTGGATATTTAACATAAGTTACTATTATGTCTTCAGTTTGTATAACGTGAAAATCAGAAGCATCAAGTACATCGATTAATAATATTTCCTTAGGTTCTATATTTATAATTTCGTTTAGTTCCTCTTAATTAAATATAATTGTATTCAATATGTTATTTTTACTTAAATTAATAGTATTGAGTACTTCCGTTAGTTTTATTATAATATGACTTATTAACAGATAGTTTTGTTCGACCTTATCGTGACACTCTCCATTTGCAATTTCTTGTATTGATTAAAATAATTTTGAGTTAACTTCGAACTGTTTGTTATTAGAAAAGATCAATTCTTTCAATTTGATTTTTATATTTATTTGATCTTCGTGATCTGGTGTGCAAGATATACATTTCCACAATTTCCGTAATTCATCAATCCCTCGTTTGGTTCTTGCCATTGTAAGTTGACTGACTAAGTTTTTGCAGAACTTATGTTCAATTTAAGGTCTTTGCATATTGATCGTGGATCAATGGAGTCTATCAGTTTCTGTAATAAGTTATATTTTACGTATGAAATAATTCTCCTGTATTATTATTATATTAGGCTACCTTTCCGTCTTCTATTAGTATATAATCTTCTATATAGTAATCCGTTACAACGGTAAATGTTCTTAAGAAACCCGTTCTCAAGTTCCAGGTCCTTTTCTCAGTAACGTAAACACTCGTTTAAGGTCCAATCAACATAGATTTGCCTTAAAACTTTTTTCATGTAGAACTCAACACTTTAAATCCTTCTTTTTTTCGAGAGTCTCTTCGAGGTGGAATCAATTGGTCGAGCCCGTGATTCCCGAATCTTATAATCTGCAGGCCTTCAAATTAGCCCTTAACAACTTCCTGAAGGATGATGGATAAAGTATTCATAAGTTGTTTATTAATATAAAATATATACATAAATATATAAAAGAAAAAAAACGTACTGGTGTATTGATTCGTCGGCCAGACTTGGTTGTCTTCCGTGTTGAAGTTGAAGTTGTTGGAATTGCGGATGATGTATTTACGGTTCCCCAAATCGATAAGGAAATATTTATCGAATCGTTGCAAAACTTTGTGTGGACCCGTGTATGGTTGTTGTAACGGAGCCTTTACACTGTCGACTCGGACAAAAACATGTAAACAATCTTTCAAGTTTTTTTGTACAAAAACTTTAGGACTGCTGTGGTGCGATGTAGATGTAGGTCGAATTTGATTCATTCGTCGTCGAAAATCTTTCACGAATTCGGTTTCGGTCAGGTTGCTTTCAGATGGTGCAAAAAGTTCTCCCGGAATGCGAAGTGTTTGACCAAAAACCAATTCGGCCGGTGATGCACCAATATCGTCTTTGTGAACTACCCGTACGCCAAGAAGAATTAGTGGCAAAAGCGATGCCCAATCATTCGATGCGTAACATAAGATTGAAGATTTCAAGGTTCGATGCCATCGTTCGATTAATCCATTGGCTTGGGGATGATATGGCGTTGTTCGAAGATGTTTAACCCCAAGAATCTTGTTTAGCTCGTGAAACAAACTTGATTCGAATTGTCGCCCCAAATCACTACTGATTTTTACTGGAACGCCAAAATGTTGAATCCAACCATGGATAAGAGCGTTTGCAACCATTTCAGCGGTCATATCAGGAATTGGTCGGCCACCGTGTAAATCGATTGATGATTGTAAGACAGTAACGATTGCCTTCCGATGGTGGAAGTGGACCAATTAAATCGATGTTGATGTGCTGAAATCGTTTGGTCGGTGCGATGTATGATGAGATCGACGTTTTATTGTGCTTGTGAATTTTCGATCGTTGACAAGGAACACATCGCTGTACCCATGATTGACAATCTTTTCGCATAGACGACCAAACGTATCTATCACCCACCAGTTTCGTAGTGGATCGAATTCCCGGATGTGTATTCTCGTGCAATTTCTTGAGAATCTGCGAACGAAATTGTTGCGGTACAAACGGACGAATTTTGTTTGTCGAAGTTTCACGAAAAATTTGTGTTGTCGAGTCGGGAATTGTGTATTTTTTGAACACGAGTGTACAGTTGTGATGCTTGCCTTCGATGATTGATTTCAATTCCGAATAGTTTTGTTGAGCTTCTGCGATTTTTTGGAAATCAATTGCTTCGAGACTCACCGTATTGATGCGAGATAAGAAATCAGCGACAATATTCATTGCACCGACAACATGACGAATATCGGTCGTGAATTGACTGTTGAGTTTGGTTTTCTTCTTGTTTTTTGGTAGAAAAACGTACGTCAACGGTTCGTGGTCAGTGTAGACACAAAATATACGTCCGTCAAGCATATGTTGAAAATATTCGATTCCTTGAAAAATAGCTTCGAGTTCTCGATCGTACGTAGAATAACGTTGCTTCGTTTCACTCAATTTTTTGGAATAGAAACCGAGTGGTTGTGAACTTCCATCTTTTTCGATTTGATGCAAAACGGCACCCTCGGCTGTATCGGAAGCATCGGTGTACAAACATAATTCAGCATTAATTGCTGGATGTCCCAACATCGTAGCATTTACGACGTCGTTTATACTGTTCTGAAACGCTTGTGTTGCCTCGTCGGTCCAAACGATTGGTGTGGTGTCGTTCTTTTTATTCCCCACAATCAAATTTTGGAGAACCATTTGATTATTAACGGCGTGTGGGATGAATCGTCGATAAAAATTGACCGTACCCAAAAATCTTTTCAGTTCTGGCGCTGTTTTTAGGTTGTGAGTAATTTTTCAAAGCGTCGATTTTTTCAGGTAACGGATTCGTACCGTCACGATTAACGAGATGTCCCAAAAATTTTACTTCAGGTTGAGCGAACACGCATTTGGCAACATTAATACTAAGACCGTATTTTCGAAGACAATCAAAAACTGTTTCGACGTGAATTTTATGTTCTTCGATTGTAGTTGATGCGATAGCGATGTCATCAATGTATGGGAACACAAAATCAAGCCCATGTAACACTTCGTTGATCAAACGTTGTTGCGTTTGTGCGGCGTTTCGAAGTCCAAACGGTGTGTACATAAATTCAAATAACCCAAACGGCGTGGTTATCGCGGTTTTCGGAATGTCCTATGATTCGACAGGGATTTGATGATAGGCCCGTTGTAGATCAATCGTAGAAAAAACTGATTTTCCGTGAAGAATGTTTGAAAAATCTTGGATAACGGAATTGGATACCTATCGGGTTTCGTAATGGCATTCAGTCGTTGATAATCCCCGCACGGACGCCATTCACCATTTGACTTTTTCACCATGTGTAACGGTGAAGCCCAATTACTTTTCGACGGTCGACAAATACCTTGATTGCATAGATATTCGAATTATTTACGTACGATTTCGAGCTTCTTGGGTGATAATCGTCGCGGTCGTGAGAAAACGGGTGCACTATTTGTTGTAATAAAATGAGTCACATCCATTTTCGCTGGAGCCATATGATCGTGAAGAACCGTAATATCTTTGTATTTTTCGAGCGGATCGGAAAATGGATCGTTGATATTATATGAAGTGAGACGATCAGATTGGACGACGGTCGGTTGAGCTGTAATTGACAATTTCGTAACGCCGTCAATCAATTTATTACCCAAGATATAGATGAGAAGATTGTGGTGCTTAATGAAATCTGCACCTATAATTCGTTGTTTAACGTCAGCGATGATAAATGACCATGTGAAAACGTCGTAGGACAAAGTTTAACGTTAATCGTTTTTCGCCGTAAGTTTGAATCGATGAACCGTTTGCGGCGTAAAGTAAGGTTTGACACGATGAATTGAGTTTTTCGTTTCGATTTGGAAGCAAAACCGAAATGTCGGCACCAGTGTCAATAAGAAAACGTTGTTTAAAATGTGTATCGGAAACGTACAATCGGTTGATGTTTTTTTGTCCAACCACTTGCGCCTCATCAAGTGATTGCTTTACGAGTTTTTTGAAAATGTGCAACCCGAGCGGCATATCTTCGCTTTTTCACCGAATCGATCGTGATAGTAGCAATTGTAATGCGGTCGTGGTGTTGCAGAACGTGCATTCTTTGAACAAGAACGCGATCGAGATTTGGAACGGTATTCGATTTGTTCGATTCGTTTGGTTAATTCCATCACTTGTCGTTCTAGTGACGACACATACGATGACGTATTCGGCTGACTCGTTGACGCACAAGCGATTTGCGATCGGTCACTCGTTTCATGGCCATCTTGGCCACATTGTGGCGATCTCACTCACACACTTCATCATGATAGTTCATTCTTTCATATTGGTTAGTGTAATAGTTATCGTTGATATCGGCTTATGGAATTGCTTGACACATCATTCGTACTTGTGTCGGCAATCGTTGCAACCACATCTGCTTTAAGAATTCGGTACCGACTTTTTCACCTCCGAGGTTTCGCATTTCGTTGAGTAGATGAGATGGTTTCTTGTCACCCAATTGGATATCTTCCAACAAGGTCTTGAATTTTCGTTGTTCGGAAACGGCAAATTGTGAAAGCATCGCCCGTTTCAAATTTTCGTATTTATCATCATCTGGTGGCTTCTTCACGGCATCACTGACTTGCGACAATAATTTGGTATACAACGCGGTTAAAAGATGATAAAATTTCGTCGTATCAACAGTAATACCAGCAAGAACGAATTGCGCTTCTAATTGTTGAAACCATTTTTCTGGGTCGTCTGCCCAAAACGGCAAAAATTTGAACGAAACTCGTTGTACTTGGTTATTACCGTTTTCGGGTGCAGGAGCTGGACCTGGTGCTGGAGTAGATTTATTGTTTCCATCCATTGTAAAAATTTTCGAACTTTATACGCGATTTAATAAAATTTTATTTTTTACAAGACGCATTAAGTCGATAAAGTAGTTTTTGTCGAATAAAAAAAATATGGAGTCACTTTTTTTTCCTTTTGTAAGACTTCGATTTTCACTAAAAAACACCGAATTGCAATGAAATAGCTAATGTTCGGGGTCACCAATATGGAATATGTTCGTGGTGCGTTAAATGAAACTAATCCTTCCAATATTTAATTACAATTATGCTTTAATTTAATAAGTAAAGAATTTAGAAAGTTATATCGACCGCCTTTGTTAACGATTACTATTACACTAACCAATATGAAAGAATGAACTATCATGATGAAGTGTGTGAGTGAGATCGCTGCAGTAATGAGTACATCTGGAAATCAGATTATCAGATTATCTTTGTGCATTAACTTGTTCTTTTTATCTAGGGTGGTAGGGAAAAATAACAAATTCTTAACTATTCTTTTGATATAGATGGGTTTTGCTTTGTTTAACCTATGGTCTGATTTTTCATGGACTACGTCATATTCTTTATAATCCTTTTTCTTACGGTTCTTGTTTCTGTACATCAGTGTTTGGCTTTGCTTTATTTTTAATAATAATAATAATATTCGGCGCGATAGACCATTGCGGTCCAAGTCCTAGCTTCTGGCGACCATTTGTGTTGCGCATGTATATGTTTTTGGACACAAATGGAAGGGACCTACAATTTAAGACCGGATCCGAACGGCGAATTGAGAAGCTTTCCGTGCCAGGGTTAATTAATTACTCTCAGAACGTTTGTCACCCATTCGCGAGAGGTGGAACACCGTGAAAAATACTTTTGGTGTTGCTGGGATTCGAACCACGAACCCCTGCTCAGTAGCCTTGCGCTTTTCCACTGAGCCTTGTTTAACTGCATATGGCATGAGCTAGTCGATGGTCTGATGTGAATTCAAATGTGTACTTAATCTAATGAGTTCTGTGAGTGTACTGTGTACCTTTTATACCATACCATTTGTCAGCTAAACTATAGTATAGCGATGAAGGGGTTAGGGCTTTGAGACACCCCTCTTCTGAAAGCCCTTATTGAGCAGACCAAGAAAACCACCATCTTGTTTGGGGGAGACGCCACCTTTATAAGATAGGAGCTTCCAAAATTTTGAGTTTTTTTTTTAAATCCTTTTTTTCAATGGTTTGAAGGAGGTTTGGGAGTTAATTGGTGTCATATGAAGGATAAAAAATACCGTCCATTTAAAAAAAAAATGGGACCAATCAGACCTACTTCAGAATAGAGCCAAAAAACTGATTTTCCGTAAACTTTCTAATGAAAGTTCAACAGTGGGCGTGTTTTAGAGTGGGTGGGCCTAAATATTGGTATCACATGTAAGGTGAAAATTAGTTCTACACAGTCGTACTATTTTTATGGGCTCTTACTTTGTCGTTGGTGGTTGGATTGAACCCAATTTTTTATAAGATGAAAGGTGTTTTTATTACCTTTCATACGATACTAATTTACATGACATGACATCCATCAAACCACTTAAAAAAATTAATTCTTCAAAAAAAACCATCGATATATCACTCAATTATATGAAAAACCACATGAGACATACGAGTATACAACTTGATCAAACTTCCGTTCAAATTATGCCACGCCCATAATGGTACGGCTGTGTAGAACTAATTTTCATTTTTAATTTAATACCAAAATGTAGGCTCGCCCACTTTTAAACACGCCCACTCTTGAACTTTTACGGAAAGTCAGTTTTTTTACTTTTATTCTCTCGAGGGTAGTTCGATTGGCCCCATTTTTTTAAAATGGACGGTATTTTTCAAAAAAAAAAACTCAAAATATTGTTGTTTTATAATATTGGCTGGATCTTATTTTGTGGCTTCAGAGGAAAATGATCTTTCATTATCTGTAATAACAGTGTCCTCTGTACCGAATATAGGCAATATGTTCACTAGTCTATTTTTGGCTTATGCTTTAATAGCTTCTGGCGTGATATAGTTTTTAATAGTTTTCCTTTTATCCTTCTCAATTCCTCTAAGGAATAATGTAAGGGAAATTTTGTATAAATTTCCTATAGTATCCGGCCATACCTAAGAAACTTCTTAGTTGACGTATTGCCTTTCGCTCTGGGTATTCGTTAATGGTCTTTACTTTGTCAGGGTCTGTCTTTATGCAATTCCAGCTAACAACATAGCCTAGAAATTTTACCTCTTGTTTAAAGTAAGCAGATTTCTCGTTATTAATAGTCATATGAGCTTCGCTTAGTGCCTTAATTATAGTTTCTATATGACCTAGGTGTTCGTCTGCGGTTGCAGAAAATATTATTACATTGTCTATATAGACGTGACAGAATTTTCCTATGCATGGTCTAAGTACATCATCCATAGCGGCTTGGAATATTGCCAGGGAATTTTTAAGACCGAATAGCATTCTTACGTATTTGTACTTGCCGCTACTAAAACCGACACAACGCCTCGGATAAGTAATGATCGAATAACGACGACTTTTGGCTATTGTACCCGCACTAAGATTGGTTTTTAGGTGCCTAGTCCTATATCAAAAGGCGGAGACGGTGAAATTTGCAAAAGGAAAATACGCCCAATTCAATAAATAAAAAACTTAACTTTATTTTTAATAAACGATTATAAAAATTTAGCATCCGTTCACGTGGATGGTACAAAAGGAATTGCTTGTACATAAGCATATTGATTTCATTGTGGCTGACGTTTACATTCAGATTTGAGAGTGTTCAACCTGATCGAAATAATCCAAATTGAAAATTTCATTGTGGCTGGCGTTAACATTAAGACTTGAGAGTGTTCATTGGTCCTACACTACTCCCCTTTCAGTGAATTCTTTGTGGGAATTTCAAGGTATGACCAGACCTCGTTGTAATTCGTTTTGTTGGTGGATTGTTTGGAATGACCGGGCAGGAAATTGGTTCGAATTCTGTGAATCGTCTGTGAATTTTAACAGTAAAATATTTATCGTTTCTTTTAATTACCTCATACGGACCATCATAAGAACAATCCAGTGGCGATTTTACAGCATCACGACGAACGAAAACATGCGATGTGTCTTTTATTGATTTTTGTATGAATATGTTTTCTTTATTATGATGTGATGGTCTGTTGTAATTTTGATTGGAGTGCCGAATCAAGAGACCCATCCGGATAACAATGTTTGAGCCACTGCCACCGCTGTTATTTCTGGTATCGGATACGCCTCAGGCCAACGGGAAAATCTATCGATACAAGTAAAGCAGTATCGCATTCCACATGATGGCGGAAGCGGACCGACAATATCCACGTTTATCTGTGCAAACCTTTCGTTTGGTGAAATAAACCTTTCAACCGGTGTTTTGTTGTGCCGTGAAACTTTAGACTTCTGGCAAGGGATGTAGTTCTTTACATAATATGCACCATCCTTTTTCATTAATGGCCAGACGTATCGTGCAGTTAGTAATTTGGTTGTCGCTCTCGCTCCTGGATGAGAAATACCATGAATAATTTTAACGAATTACCTGTACTATTTTGAAGAAATTGTTGCAATTCTGGATCCGTTTTCTGTTCTTCAGCCATTTTCTCGAAATTGATTATGGTATTCACGCTGTTAATACGAGATAACCTATCTGCAACGGTATTGTCTACACCAGATACGTGCTTGATATTGGTGGTAAATTGGCCTATGTAATCCAAGTGTCGCGCTTGAAGTGGTGTCGCTTTTTCTAATCTTTGTTGGAAACTAAATGTTAAGGGCTTGTGGTCGGCTAATATTATGAAGCTGCGACCCTCTAACATGCGACGAAAATGTTTAACATCTTGGTACATAGCCAATAGTTCTCGGTCATATGTACTATAATACGATAATTTTTTTGAATGGCTGTTGTACACCATCATTTACTATTTGGTTAAATACTGCACCTACTGCGTTATCTGAGGCATCCACTTGCAATATTAAATCGGCATCTGCCGCTGGATGTGCAAGTGCCACAGCATTTACCAAATCATTTTTGCACGCTATAAAACATTGAATGGTGTCCGGAGTCCAGATAATAGAAGTCTTGTCGTTCTTCTTATTTCCAATTATAAGTTTCTGCAAAACTTGTTGATTTTTTACAGCCCTTGCGATAGAAATTGATTGTAGCCAGGAAACTTTTTAATTCTCTTGCGGTTTTGAGAAGTTCATATTCGAAATAACTTCTAATTTTTCTGGTAACGGTTCGATGCCTTTTTCTGTTATACGATGCCCAAGAAAATTTACAGCAGACTTACCAAAATTGCATTTGCTGACTTTAATAGTAAGTTGAAATTCATGTAGCCGTTAAAATACTTGACGAAGATGTTGTCGATGTTTTTCTTCTGAACCTAGTTTCTAAATCAGGTTTTAAAGGGTTGCTGTAAATTGTTAAAGATAGAACAATTGAAATCTACAGCGTACCATCATGAAAGTTAAGGGGCATTAAAAAAATCTCATAAGGTTTTAGGAGCATATCTCAGAAGTTATGTTTCGGATAAGCATACCGATTGGAGCACCTGGTTTTCCTGTTTTCTGTTATAATACTTCTGTACACTCAGAGACGGGCTATACCCCTTTCGAACTAATATTCGGAAAACAGTGTAACTTACCATCAAATTTAACAAAACATATAGAACCAGTATACAACTATGATTGACTTAAAGAATAAATTACAAGTTGCTCATAGTGATGCTCGAGAAACTCTAATAAAAAAGAAAAATGCTAGGAAAGAAAAATATGACATAGATGGGCACACAAAGAGTGCAAATTTCGAAATAGGAAGTTTGGTTTTATTGAGAAATGAGGCTAGAAATAAACTAGATCCAATATATATAGGACCATAGCCATTTTACATATATTTAACGTTGATAAACGTATAAATTTTATTTTAAAAAAAAAATATTATAAAGGGTGAGAGAATGTATCACCAAATTGTAAATAAATTATCAAAAAAAATATATATACATATATAGAAGCAATAATAAGTAAAAACAAAAAATAGACAATAATGAACACAAACAAAGTAAGTAAGAATAGAATTTAAGTTAAAGTCTAAATAAATAATAAAATTAGAATTAGGCCTATTAAGAACACGTTAACATAGTATAAAGAAAACATATCATTTAAGAAAAATATAATTTAAGGAAAATATCTATACAACATAGTTATTAAGAAAAAAATAATAATATCGACTATCGAATTAGAATGAAAAAATAGAACTAAGATTTAAAAATTAAGAGAAAAACAAAAATTCATTCACGATTTAAAATCATCTCATATAAATTAGAATTAGAAATAAGATTTAAAAATTAAATTTTAGACTTACAATTATTACTACAATTACAATTATAATCAAGATTGAATATATTATATAAATATTAAATTTAAAAATAGGATATAAATATACCTGCACATGTACTTCTCCAAATTAACGTAACCTTTTTACGATAAAACAAAAATTTATATCGAAGAAATTGTAAAACAAAACAAATCTCCCACCTGGTAACCAAACCAGAAAATGATACACTCGTGGCGCCTAAAAAGAAGAAATAACGATGTGTCATGACTTCTTTTCCCCCACGAAGGGTGGTGTGAAGGGAGCGTACCAGCGCTCACGTAGTATTCAAGGTTTGTAATGATTAACTTATTTTGTGTTTTCAACTTTACCCTTATAGCTGGTGTTCGGTGTTATAAACAGGGCAAGTCGGGTTTGGTGGAACGATCGGCGGTGTGCACGCCTAGTGATGCTCTAGATTAGCTCGTTGGATGGAGGGGGGGTTCTTGCCGGTCCTGCCCAAACCAGTTGTCTTACAGAAAAGTTTGTTTTGCGTGCACTAGGTAGTCAGCTTGCATCCAAAAGGGATGAAGCCGACTGCCAAAGGGAAATGGGGGAAAAAAAACTTGGTGTACCTCCATGGAGATAATTTTTTAAAGCGAAAATACTTCAGCCAACGATGAGAGAGAGAGAGGAGAATACTTCAGCCAACGATGAGAGAGAGAAGAGAATACTTCAGCCAACGATGAGAGAGAGAAGAGAAATGCCAATTTTATGCTGATTATTTTAAGCACATCGTTTTTTTTCTCATTTAATAAACAATTACTTTCTTTTACAAATTTATCAATAATAATAATAAAAATAAAGGAACAATGACCAAAAAAAAACGTCATTCAATCCTGATTGATATTAATAATAATTCCAAATTCTTTTCTTTATCTTTCTTTTTCTTTCTTATATCGAACAAGAGTAACTACGATCTTAGTTTATAACTAGTTACTCAAAAAAAACAGTTTTAACTAACAGTAGCGAGCAAAAGAAATGTCCTTATTTCATTAAAGATACATATCTATCCAATATTTATTAATAACGGGTATTACAATCAAAGAAAAGTGTATCTTTCAGGAGACACTATATACCTATTTTTCTAGAAACTATTTCAAACGGAAAAAAAATATCGAAATTACGCAATTTCTAAATAAAATCAGTTCAGCGAAAGAAAAAGACCAGAAGAAACATTAATAAAAAACAACCCATAAAAATTAAAATTTTTCTTGTAAGGGCACTCTGAAGTAGAGTGTTGGGTCTGACAACCCCACGGGCCCTAGTCCGGGGAGTAAAACCACGTCAACAAACCTTGGTTCACCTGCCCCGGGTGATAGTACCATGTGAGGGGCCCTAGCCAGGGTTACGGCGGAGAAGAAGTCACTGTCAACCTCTCTTGCATGGAAAAACCTGCTCGCCGAGGCTCTGACGACCGAGTAGGAGCGGTATAACTCCCAACCCGCCCGGAGGAAAAGCCGCGGCCAACGAGGGAGCGCGGCATTCAATGAATGTATTAAGACTGGAAGCAATCATTTTGATTTGTCAACTCTTGGGCTGACGTCTGTGGTATTCTGTTACCTGAGTAGGCAAGAGTGAAATTTTGCTGAAATGGCTTTCAGGCTAATGCTACCGGCGCCCCCGTCCCGTTAAAACCCTGGCAGGACTCAAAGTACGCTCAATGTTACGTCGCTATTAAGTTAGTGGTGTAGGTACAGATGAAAAATTCCTGTCTAACACTGATCTGGCTCTGAACACAAGACCCCATAAGGGCTCGTGTCAACCCCCGCATGGCCTCACTGCTTGCATAGATAACCATGGGATCCATAGGTGACTACACACCCGAGCATTGATAACGGCTTTGAGTGGGGACCCAATTTACAATGAATTCCCAGAATTTAGGAGGAGGAGAAGTAGGAGGAGTTGTAGGAGAGGAGAATGTGAATTCTTTTTAAAGGAGTTCGAAGATGGCGAGATCACCAGTGGCCCAAACGTCACAAAGGCGCGAATCACCAGAAACAAGAACAAGAAAGGTGATAAAGGAAGCCAGCCCCGGCAAATCTGACTTTCATAAACTAGGAGAGCAGATCAAGGGACTGGTAGAAATGTTGGAAGATGGAAAAAGACGTTCCATCCATCAAGCCATGCGGGATGCGATTGATAGCATTAAAAACCTCTATGAGTTATCGGCTATCTACATTAATAACAAGAAGACTCAGGAGAAGATGGTTAATCACACCTCATCTCAAACCTCTCCATGGCTCAAAGCTTCAATGGAGCAAAAAAGGAAGCAGCCTATCCACAGCGAAACGCCGAATCCAAAGCGGAGGCAAGAGCAACGTCAGTCCTCACGTAAGCCTATGGTAAATGCGACGGAAGAAAAAACCCAGGAAAAGGGTATTTAAAATGTTAAAAAAACTGGAGAAGGCGAATGGACAAAAGTCGTCGCTAAAACTAAAAATAAAGTGAAGTCAGACGCATCTGCCAAGAAGTCCGCCGTAAAACAAAAGCCAATTATAAGAAAGGCAAGACCTGACGCCATATTCATAGAAGCGAAGGGCGAAATATCCTATGCGCAGATATTGCGCAACGTGAAGGCTGATCCAAAACTAGAAACAATTGGAAAAGCAGTATCTAGGATCAGAAGGACACAAAAAGGTGACCTCTTAATTCAATTGAAGGAGACAAGTGACAAGACAGCGGAATTTAAAAGCGTCATAAGTGAGGCGTTAGGCGAACAAACAAACGTAAGAACCCTCACCCAACGCACTAGCATCGAGCTGAAAGACATCGATGAGATCACCACAAAAGAAGACATTTGTGAATCAATCGAAGTCCAAGCCAGAGTCGAAGGCGTCACACCGTCAGACTTTATATCGCTGAGGAAAGCATATGGTGGAACCCAAACGGCGACTATCAGCCTTCCAAATGCAAAAGCAAAGAAGCTGCTGGAAGCAAAGAAGATAAAAATCGGGTGGGTAGTGTGTCGCATCCGCGAACGGACACTCCTCAAAAAGTGCTTCAAATGCCTGGAATTTGGGCACATTGCCAAGCAGTGTAAAAACGGAGAAGATCGCTCCAAGCTGTGTAGAAGATGTGGGGATGAGGGCCACATAGCTAAGTCTTGCGCAAAGGAGCCTTCGTGCATGTTCTGTAGAAAGGAACACCCAGAAGATGCGAAGCATGTAGCGGGCAGCAGCAAATGCCCAGTCTTTAGGAGAGCTATCGCCAGCAGAAAAGTATGAAGGTTATCCAGATAAACCTAAATCACTGCGAGATAGCACAGGATATCCTGTCACAGACGGCTAAAGACGAGAGAGCGGACATAATTTTAATAAGTGACCGTACAAATCTCGTGACATCAACGCTTGGGCATGTGACAAAACAGAAAAAGCTGCAATATGGATTTGCGGGAGACATGCCTTCCAAGATGTAGACGGGCAGGCGGAGGGCTTCGTACGGGCAAAAATAAATGGAATCAACTTTTATAGTTATTACGCAAGACCCAGCTGGACGATGAGCGAATACTCAGCAATGATAGAAAATTTAACGACCGATGCTCGAGGAAGAGCTCCAGTGGTTATAGGCGGAGACTTCAATGCCTGGGCAACAGACTGGGGCAGCAGATTTACTAATAGCAGAGGACATTATCTGCTAGAATCGTTCGCCTCATTAAATATAGGCATAGCTAACACGGGACGAGCAAATACGTATCGCAAATCAGGAAGGGGATCGATCATCGATATTACCTTCGCTAGCAGTTCCCTCCTGTGGATGATAAAATGGCGCGTCAGCGAAGACTATACGCACAGCGACCACCAGGCGATTGTAATTGAAATTAAAGAAAAAAAAGCCGTGCAACGCCCAAAATTAGGGGGACCTAAATGGAAAGACAAGTTCCTTGATAAAGAAATGTTTGAGGAAATCATAAACTCAAGCTTCCTAATCGAAAGCGGAACATCTGAGATCCTGTCGCAACAACTTACCAGTATAATCACTACAGCGTGCGACGCAGCTATGCCCAGGAGAAGACCTAGCAAGAGAGGTGTACACTGCTACTGGTGGAATGAGCAGATAAAAGCACTGAGAGCTGCCTGCTTACAAGCCAGACGTAGAATGCAGCGCTCAAGAAGGGGATCAGACATTCAAGAACGTCTTGATATGTTAAGATTAGCTAGACGAAATTTAAAAAATGCAATTAAAGAAAGCAAGTCGAAGTGCTTCAAACGACTATGAGAATAAGAGAAATTAGCACAGAAAGTATTCCAAGGCTAACAGTTGATGAACTCGTGAACGCAAGTAAAAGAATACTAGACAACAAAGCTCCTGGACCCGATGGCATTCCTAATAAAGCATTGAAAGCGGCCATCCGAAGTAGGCCGGACATGTTCATGACATGCATGCAACAGTGTCTAGATGAAGGAGTTTTCCCTGAACCTTGGAAACTGCAGCATTTGGTATTGCTTCCAAAGGGAAACAAACCACCGGGCGAACCATCATCGTACCGCCCAATATGCCTACTAGATACAATGGGAAAGATACTCGAGCGGATCATATATGACAGATTTATTAATATAGCGGATAATAAAGGAGCACTGTCAGATCATCAGTTCGGGTTTCGAAAATCGCGCTCGACCGTCGACGCTATAAAGGCGGTGGTCAACATAGCAAAGAATGCGATTGAAGGAAAAAGATGGCGGTGGGGCACAAAGGAATATTGTGCAGTAGTGACACTGGACATAAAAAACGCCTTTAACTCTGCAAAATGGTCCTCAATAAGAAGATCACTCGCCAGAATGGATTCACCATACTATATAAGGAAGATAGTGTCAAGCTACTTAAGTTATAGAAGGTTGAGGTACGAAACCAATGAGGGTACAAAGTACTATAACGTCTCCGCAGGAGTCCCACAAGGATCGGTGCTGGGTCCCCTTCTATGGAATATTATGTACGATGGAGTTCTAAGACTAGCATTACCACCAGGCGTACAAATATTTGGATTCGCTGACGACATCGCCGTTGTCACGGTGTCAAAGACAATCAATGGAATAGAGTCAGCCACGAATGAAGCAGTTGGCCAAATCAAAAAATGGCTAGTATCCGTCGGTCTAGAATTAGCCGACCATAAAACGGAAGCAGTCCTGATTACCAGCCGGAAAAATATAGAATACATAAATATACGAGTTGGTAACCAGACTATTAGATCAAAGGATTTTGTCAAATACCTAGGAGTAATGCTTGACAATAGGCTCCGTTTTAAAATACACGTGGACTACTCGAGCAAAAAGGCTTCCCAGATGCAGGCAGCATTATTCCGGATTCTGCCAAACGTTGGAGGACCAGGATATACAAGGAGGGTCCTAATGTCTAGAGTAGTCAGCTCAGTCCTCCTTTACGCAGCCCCAGTTTGGGCGGATGCACTGGTGACTAAAGAAATAAGAAGAAACTTATCGTCTATATACAGACTCAGTGCACTAAGGACGATCAGCGGGTTCCGAACGATCTCCGATGATGCTGCCCTCGTTATAGCAGGAATGGTTCCAGTAGATATCCTCGCAGATGAAATGCTTAGGATCTACAATAGAAGAGCCTTATCACAACAGGACCAACGAACAATCGAAATGATCAAATGAGGCCACCTCAATGGCTGTGTGGCAAGACCGGTGGGACATAAGTTTGAAAGGAAGATGGACCTACAAACTGATCCCGAACATTGAGAATTGGACAAACCGATCTCACGGTAACTGCAACTACCAATTTACGCAGTTTCTGTCAGGCCATGGCGGCTATCGAAAATATCTTTATCGATTTGGACACGATAGCTCATCTTTTTGCCCAGATTGTCCAGACATAGAAGAAGACACAGAGCATGCGATTTTCCATTGCAGACGCTTCAGAGAATGGAGAAGCAACCTGCCAAGTCCACACGTCCTTTTAGAAGAAATGCAAAGATCCGAGGATAAGTGGACAGAAGTGTGTGTATTCGTAACGAATGTGCAAAACGAGCTGCGAAGAATCGAAAATATAAGGCGATCAGCAGCAGCAAAAGATGCACAAGGCATAGAGTAATCTGCTAACCAGCCCCGTGATGTAATACCTAACGGCAGTCCCATGGGGAGAGTGGTTGAAGTGTGTAAGGAGGGTTTAGTACGTATGCGTAATTCCTGGTACGAACATTCAGGTTTACGAATCGTGCATGCTAGTACCCCTGGAGGGCTCTACTGGTATCTTTTAGAAGATTCCCCACCTTTGGCACAGCCATTAAAAAAAAAAAAAAAAAAACACACACACGCACACACACACACACACACACACACACACACACACACACACACACACACACACACACATTGCGTGCTCGTCTTGTGGCAAAATTATCCACCAAATGACGCAGCGGCAGCGAACAGCGCTGCTCACAAAGCACAGAGCAGACTTTTCCGTGATGCGACATAGCGATATTTAAAAATTGTATATTGGGGTCCCCAAGGGGCTGTTCGCTCCAAATTTTTACAAAAAGTGTTTTCCATCGAAGACACACATGTGTACAAAATTTAAAGAAAATCGGGTAAATTTTGTAAAATATTTGTATGGGAGCCCCCCGAACCCGAGGTCCGAGGGGCCTCAAATTTTAATAGAAAGTATTGTCACCGGAAATATACATGTGTGCAAAATTTCAATAAAATCGGGCCATAGGAAGTGGGCCAAAAATTGATCAGAAAATCTGACCAGCCAGCCAGCCGGCCAGCCAGCCAACCAGCCAGCCACGTGCACGCGAAGTTAATATAGAGAATTTAAAAAGGGAAAAAAATTTTCTTTTTACATGGGCAGTAGTTTCTCCCAAACCGAATCAAAGCAAATACAATAACAAATATATATATCCAATTACCTTGTGTTACAATTTCATCCGAAACTTCTTCATTGGCAGCGCTGACGAGTCCGACGTTCGGCATCTGTTTGGGAACAAAATTATGGTTAATTGATCAGAGGATAAAGTATAGAAAAACATTATGAGCCTCTTAAAAATTTCCTAGTTTTTCTTGTATCACCGGAGTGGGTCTAGAGCCACACTACCATCTACTTTCTTTCGCTGATGCAATGATATATAATATATATAGTTATATAATATTATACAATATTCAAAACAGAAATGCAAACTAAACTGTTGAATGCAGAAGAAAGGTTTTTTTTTCCTTTTTTTTCCTTATCTTTTGTTGTACTTCTATATTTAAGAGATAATCCAGGAACTAGTGGTGGACCGCCAATTTAGACTCAGGAATACGTAAAACCAAATATGATACAACCTCTTAGATCCGTTGAACGATTTGCAGGAAACTTGGTGGACCGCCATTTTTAATTAATCAAGGTACAATCAGAATCTCACAGCAATCTTAAAAATCCTTTTAGATTTCGCCGGAACACATGGTTGACCGCCATTTTTAAATAATCAAGCATATTTAGAATTTCGTAACAATCTTAAAAATTCTTTGATTTCGCAGGAACCATTGGTGGACCTCCATTTTTAACTAATCAGTGCACACTGAGAATGTTCCAGCAATTCAAAATTCTTTAATTTCGCAGGAACCATAGCTGGACCGCCATTTTTTTAAATAATCGAGCACAATTAAAATTTCGTAGCAAATCTTTAAATTCTTTTATGTCGCAGGAACCATAGCTGGACCGCCTTTTTTAAAATAATCGAGCACAATTATAATTTCAGAATTTCGTAGCAAATCTTTAAATTTCGCAGGAACCATAGCTGGACCGCCATTTTTAAATTCTCTATATTAACTTCACTTGCCCGTGGCTGGCTGGCTGGCTGGCTGGCCAAATCTTGTGATCATTTTTTAACCCACTTCCTACAGCCCGATTTTATTGAAATTTTGCACAAATGTATATTTCCGGTGACAATATTTTCTATTAAAATTTTAGGCCCCTCGGGCCTGGTCAGATTTTCTGATCAATTTTTAACCCACTTCCCATAGCCCGATTTTATTGAAATTTTGCACAAATGTATATTTCCGGTGACAATATTTTCTATTAAAATTTGAGGCCCCTCGGACCTCGAGGTCGGGGGCTCCCATACAAATATTTTACAAAATTTACCCGATTTTTTTAAAGTTTTATATAAATGTGTATCTCCGATGGAAAACCCTTTTTGTAAATTTTTTGGAGAAATCGGGCCCCTGGGTCAGGGGGGCACCCATACAAATTTTATGAAAAAAGTTCCCGATTTTCTTCAAATTTTATACGCATGTGTATCTCCGATGGACAAAACTTTTTGTAAAATTTTTGAAGCGATCGTGCTCCGGGGTCGTGGGGCTCCATACAAATTTAAAATAAAAATTACCCGATTCGATTTTTTCAAATATTACACACATGTGTATACCCAATAAACAATACTTTTTCTAAAATTTGGTAGTGATCGGGCCCCGGGTTCGGCCGCAAGGCCCTTATACATTTTTTTAACTATCATAAAGTGGCATCAGATTCCATCGCAATTTAATGACTGTGTGCGGTGTGTGCTGCGCAGTTGGCTGCGCTGCTTGGTGTTGGTGGTGGAGAGAGAGAGAAATCAAGCTCACGCACAAATGAACCCAGCAAATGAAACGAGACATAAATGTTTTATGCTTAATTCAAATTACTTACTTATTTACTGAATTGTATTTTTATTGATGTCGTTTTTTGTTATCGATATCAACTTACAGATAGAATAACAAGTTTTCACAATATTCTGTCATTTGGCGTTTTCATAAATTAGTTCAGAGCAGTCAAAGAGTTCTCAAGAAAAATGCTCGTGTTTCTTATTTGCTCAGAGTATGAGCGTGCTCTAAGTGCTCAAAATAAAATGATCAGAGCATTTTCAATTTTAACATCTGATGTCAAATGTCTCTTTCGATTATTTTCTCCTACAATAAAAAAATAAAAAAAATAAAAAATGAATCAGGATCGAGGGGCTCCCATATCAATTTCTGCGATTAGAGAATTTAGATGAAAAATTTTAATTTTTATGGGTTGTTTTTTTTTACCGATATCAACTTACAAATAGAACAACAAGTTTTCACAATATTCTGTCATTTGGCGTTTTCATAAATTAGTTCAGAGCAGTCAAAGAGTTCTCAAGAAAAATGCTCGTGTTTCTTATTTGCTCAGAGTATGAGCGTGCTCTAAGTGCTCAAAATAAAATGATCAGAGCATTTTCAATTTTAACATCTGATGTCAAATGTCTCTTTCGATTATTTTCTCCTACAATAAAAAAATAAAAAAAATAAAAAATGAATCAGGATCGAGGGGCTCCCATATCAATTTCTGCGATTAGAGAATTTAGATGAAAAATTTTAATTTTTATGGGTTGTTTTTTTTTACCGATATCAACTTACAAATAGAACAACAAGTTTTCACAATATTCTGTCTCTTGGCGTTTTCATAAATTAGTTCAGAGCAGTCAAAGAGTTCTCAAGAAAAATGCTCGTGTTACTTATTTGCTCAGAGTATGAGTGTGCTCTAATTGCTCAGAATAAAATGATCTGAGCATTTTTAAATTTGACATCTGGTGGCAAATGTCTCTTTCGATGATTTTCTCCTACAATAAAAAAATAAAAAATGATCCAGGATCGAGGGGCTCCCATATCAATTTCTGCGATTAGAGAATTAAGAATTTTAATTTTTATGGGTTGTTTTTTTCTTTTTCCTTTTGTTCTTCAAACATACACGTGTGAATTGTGTGGAAGCGGCGTCGGCGTCGACGGCAACTGTCAGGAAATGTGGGGTAAGTGTTTATCGAATATTAAATATGTTTTTATTTGTTTTGTGTTGGACGTGAACGTAACACAACAAATTCCAACAAAAGTGAAAAAGAAAAAAGTATTTCATAATTTTATTTTATGAAAAATACTACTTAACTACTACTACTACTACTTAACGCAACTTACAAAAAATATTTCATAATTTTATTTTATGAGAATTTTTTTTAAAAAAAAACCAACTTATTGAAAAACATCTAATTATACAAGAAAATTAATAAACAAATAATTAAACAAGAAGACGAATTATATACATATCATCAGAATCAAAAAAAAATCAACGCAGAAAATCAACAGAGAAGTGAGAAAACAAATTATACAACAAAACAAGAAGTCGAATAATATACATATCATCAGAATCAACAGAAAAAATCAACAGAGAAGTAAGAAAACAAATTATACAACACTACCGTCAGGACAACAAAAATAAGAAGGTTATTAAGATTAATTTGTATTATTCTATACAAAAAAAACCATATATCATACAAATATATACATTTTTTTTTATTATTATACAATATTTAAAGTGAAAATATATACAAAATGGCAACTCAAGAGAATAATGTGGTGATAAACCCAATTAAATATTTAAATTCACTCCCATATTTTGATGGAAACCCAGACAATTTACTAGTCTTTTCAAACTTAGTAGACGGAATAGACCCACTCCTAATAAAATATGACGACCTATCCAAATATTTATTTTCTGACATAATTAAAAGTAAATTAATCAAAAAAGCCAGAAAAGTAATAAAAATAAATACTCAAGCCATTGCATGGAGTGATATTAAAGTTGTTTTACAAAATAATTTTAGTGAAAGACGTAGCCCAGAAGAACTCTACGATGAGCTGAGAGGCGTAACTTTCAAAAATAATGTATTAATCTTCTATAATGAAATAAAAGACAAATTAAGAAAATTAAATAATAAAACTTTACTAGTTTCTGGTCCAGCTGAAATAGCAAAACAATGTGCACTAAATTATATACGCACTGCATTAACCGTTTTCAAAAGCAAAATACCCAAACCTATGAAAACTATCTTAACTTGTAGAAATACAGAAAATCTTGAATCTGCAATCGACATATTAAGTCAAGGAGGTTACGCAGACCATTCAAACTCAGACCAATCTTATAATGAAATAAATCAAATTTAACAATAGACGAATTCGTAACAATAATACAAATAGATACAATAACCAATTCCCTAACCAACAAGGATATCAAAATAGAAATAGACAATTTAATAATAACAGGTACGAACAAAATCAAAACAGAAACGAACAATTTAACAATAATAGGTACGAACAAAATCAAAATATTTACAGACAATTTAATAATAATAATAGGTACGAACAAAAATAGAAACGAACAATTTAACCAATCCAGAAAAGGGCCATTTAACCATAGGTATGAACAAAATCAGAATAGGAACAGACAAAATACCAAAATAAAAATTTACAATTTAATAACTATAAACATAATCAAAATCAGAACATGTATAGACAATCCAACAATAACTATAGATACGACAGTAGACAACAGAACTACAATAGATTTTTAGGCAACATTCAGGATAATTTACCAAGCGTTCAAAAAAAATTCGAATCAAGCGAAAAATTTTCACTTACAAGTAAAAATAAAATCTAATAAAAATCCATTAAAATTCATTATCGACACTGGAACAACAAATTCAATCATTAATCCGGGTCTCTGTAATCCTAAGTGGAAAAGACCACTTAAACCAACATAAATTAAAACATTAAAACATAACATAAATATTACCGAAAGAGTATCAGTTCCTCTTTTCAAAGAATTTGGCAGTTCTGAGCAAAAAATTGACTTTTTGGTTTGTGCATTCAATGATATATATGACGGTATCATAGGCAATGACATATTGAAACGATTTAACGCTAAATTAGATTATAAACAAAATCTATTAGAAATAAATGGCCAAACAGAAAAAATCTTGTTCCAAAATTCAAAACAGCATACTATACACTTATTAGTAAACCAACAAAAAGGTTTAGCCTATCTCAAGAAGAAGATGTTCTTAGAAGGTGAAGTTATTGCTGATGAAGGAATTTACAACGTTGAAAATCATAAGATTGAAATTCAAACCAATGTAAAATGCATAGGCACTATTGAAATTAGACCTAATGAAATCGAACAAGAAACTACTGAAAACTTTTGTGCATTAGATTTACTTGAAAATATACCGCTGATGAAACAACTACGAACTCAACATTTAAACTTAGAAAAAAAAGAAAAAAAAAGACTATCGTAAACTAAATGAAGTTACAATAGACGACAAGTACCCTCTACCAAACATTGATGAAATATTAGATAAACTGGGCAGATGCCAGTATTTCACAACCATTGATTTAGCTAAGAGATTTCATCAAATAGAAATTGAGGAAAAGGATGTTCATAAAACCGCCTTTAATGTAGAAGGAGGACACTATGAATTCTTACGAATGCCATTTGGATTGATGACAGCCCCAGCGACATTTCAAAGACTTATGAATAATATCCTTAAGGATCATATCTGGATGATATTATCATCTTTTCAACGTCGTTACGAGAGCATAAAAACTCTATTAATTTAATTTTCAATTGTTTAAAAAGAGCTAACTTAAAGATTCAATTAGACAACTCAGAATTCTTAAAAATGGAAACAGAATTCCTTGGACACATAGTTATACAGGACGGTTAAAAAAAATTGAATGCGTGACAAATTTTCCCATTCCAAAAACTACAAAACAAATTAAACAATTCCTATGACTCACTGGTTACTATAGGAAATTTATTAAAGAGTACTCATTGATAGCTAAACCAATGACATTATTTCTAAAAAAGGATGCTAAAATAAATATTTCACAACACAAGATATCAAGACAGTTTCAACACACTTAAAAAACTATTAAAATATGATCCAATATTGACATATCCTGACTTTACTAAGAAATTGACGCTTACAACAGATGCTAGTAACTACGCGTTAGGCGCAGTACTTTCGCAAGATAATCATCCAATATGTTATGTTATGAACATGAAATTAATTACAGTACAATAGAAAAAGAATTATTAGCAATTATCTGGTCAACAAAATATTTCAGACCATACCATGGGGAAGACGAAAACATTAATATATTAGGTTATTTGCTGAAGCGCTAATTTACTTGGGAGGCATGTTTTTGAGGTGAGACTTATGTACTCGTTTTCCATTGGCTGTGGTTACTGTAACAATGTTATCTATTAGTAATAATAATAGAATAACCGAAATTTTAGACACAAATAATACAGGAAAATATGAACAAATACTTTTTAACAAGCTACTACTTAAAGTCTACTTAAAGACGATATCAGAGAAATAGTTTTAGCAGGACAACTTGCCAAAAAGTATAGTTAACTCAAATTTAATAAATAAGGCTGATATTGCTGACTTACTTTCCAAAACAGGAACACTTCCTTTTAAAAACGAACTTCAGGCCATCGAATATTCTGAACCCATTATGATAATAAAAGATAATCTCCTATTATACGTTATTTGCTTGCCCCACACAAAAGAGGTAGTGTTCAACAACATCATAATACGACAACAATAAAAACAACAAAAGGGATCTAGACTTTTTTAACTTGTTTATATCCCAAACAACGAAGTTTGGTGTCAGAGAAAAATGTACCCTAACTTAAGATACGACTATCTGTAGAAAAATCAACTTCAAAAACTAGCTCCAAATCATTGCATTATTAAGCTCTTAAATAGCGAAGATGAAATATGTAATTACCAATTCCAAAATAAACCAATTGCCGAAATCATAAATGAGGGTACCTTATTCTTAACTAATTACTACGGCAATCTTTCATACAGTTGAACCAATCCTTAACGGTACTTTCCTAATTAATTTTCAAAATGAATCAATTGAATTAGATAACATTAAATACACAAATTGGGAAAGTCGATCATACCATATTTTACCTCCATTACTATATAATAACTTGACAGAAAGTGGTATGAAATTAGATCTCCAGTATCTTCACAAACTTCATTTGGACAACGTTAAAAAATTATCCAATTTTTCATCCTATACGGCGTTCTCAATAGGCTCAGATATATGCATCTTATTAATTAGTATACGGCTAAATCTTATTCTAATCTTTTGTTTGAAATATAAAAAACTGAATGAACCCCTTGATGCCAATTTTTTAAATTTCAAATCTAGAACCCATTAAGATTAACTTTTGATCAGCGGGACGCCGATAGTTCAGAAGGGGGGAGTTAACACAAATATTGGTTGTTACACAATCCCACACTGAGTTTCCACTTAATTCCTTTTACCAATGACACTGCATAATATTTCACCTGCCCAAACACACAATTTCCCGTGTTGCAATATTGTAATTCTTAAACTTAGAATTATTAAAACGAAAACAGTAGAATAAGCATAATTTGTAACTTTGTAATTCCTAGAATAAGTATTATTAAAAAGAGTAGAATAAGCAAATTAAAAATAGAGGAAATGAATAAATTATTGGTTGTTCTGATTCGACCTCGAAGTTGATGTGTTGTTATTTTTTTTGGAGACTCAAACTTGTATGTGTAGACATTTTATATATTTATATTTTAGTATGTAAAAATGGAGCGACAGGGAAACCGACAAGTTTGAATATGAAGACGTCATTCGCCGATACAAAACAAGTAAAGTAAATGAAGTAAATGCCGAGTTGGATCGACTCCCACACCTAGTAGGAATCTTCACAGCCATCGATAGTTGGAATCCAAATGAGAACTGACATTAAAATTACTGGCAGTTTTCCACCAACACCTCACATAACGATAACGAAAAATAACTAATGTAATAAAAATTAAGATAAAAAACGACGCATGGAGAATGGCCGTCCGAGGACAACCTAATTAATTAGCTAAGGACTGCAAGAATCCGCCTACTAGAGAAGAACCTACTACCTGCACAACGCATGATCTCTATTACGACATCAGTAGATGATCACTACGGCACCCAGTAGCGAATTCGCCGGAGAGAACGTCTGTCCCCCTCACGCTCAGACATTAGGTACAGACGTACTCCCACGCATAACAGACAACAATCAAAGCACCATGCAACGGCTGATGGTGTTAATGACCTGAGCACCGCTCAGACAAGAAATTACCAAGTGGGCTCGCCAACGCATGTAGACAACAACATGCGTTTTCGAAACTGAGACGATAATGGATTTGTGCATACACACACACATGTTCAATCTAATGATTCAAACAAACACTTTTGAAAGAATAAAGAGATCCATTTAATTTTCCACAAACCCAAAACCACAAATTATATTGTTACGACCCCCCTTATTGAACCCTGGTCACACTGAGGTCTACCCCGGCTGGGAAACCTCGTTACAGTCGTAGGCGTAATAGCCAGGACTACTGGAGACCAATAGAAGAACATCAGGGCTCGTTTGGTTATTAGCGTTATCTTTTAGTAGTGAAGCACATTATATGGCGATCCTGCTCCAACCATTACACCATCATCCATGCATAGTATTTTGATCGGGCGACCATTTTGTTTTTCAGCTCATTTCACATAAATCTTCAGATTATCGATGACATTTGACTTTTGCTTCAGAAAATAAACTTTTCGAAAATGTGAATAATCATCTTTGAATAATAAAAAATATCTTGTACCACCTAATGAAGTCTCTGAAATTGGTCCACACACATCCACATGAACGATTTCACCCCATGCCATTGCTTTTTCTTCGCGTAAACTAAAACTCAATCGATCCATTTGCCATCATAACCAAATTCTTCGTCAGCAAAATCGATGTTGTTTTTTCGTAAAATCTCACGAACGTGTAAAAGAACGTAATAAAAAAATATACCGACACTTGTGATGTTTGTTGTTCCAACAATTATGACACACATCCACCAAAACCTGAATTGTAACCAACCCCAATTCCGTCATACCCAACCGAGATATTACATATGGACAACATCGAAATTAAAAGAGAAAAATTCATAACATGTGTGGACAAATTTTCAAAATTCACAAAATTTATTCACATTAAAAATAAATCAGTTTTACACGTTAGAAACAGGATAATAAAATTATTGCATTTCTTTGCTGTACCAAAGATCCTGGTAACAGATAATGAAAGTAGTTTTAGAAGCCCAATCATCCTTAATTATATAGAAGGTCTCGGAGTAACTCTCTACCTAGCCCCCCCTAGAATAATTTATCAGAATTAAACAGATTTTAAAAACATAATTAATACTGATTTAAGATACGAAATTTTACGTAATCAAAGGAATCAGATCAATAGCCACAATCGAAAAAGGTCTCCACCCAAAAACTACAATCCTGGTGAAACAGTATATAAAAGAAATAAACAAATAAAGGGAAAAGAAAAACCCATGTATCATAAAGAAACTGTATGATTAGATAACATTGTTACAGTAACCACAGCCAATGGAAAACGAGTACATAAGTCTCACCTCAAAAACATGCCTCCCATTTCAGATTAAACCCCCTATGTGCAGAAGCCGTTGTGAACGTTTACGACTACAATAGCTCTCTCATTGCTGTGAAACAAGGAACGGGAAGAATAATAAACGGAAACTATAAAATAATACATACCAACATAACATTTTGGCAAAAAGCAATGAACTAATTAATAATAACAATAAGCAATACCAAGTAAATTAGCGCTTCAGCAAATAACCTAATAGATAAATATAATAGAATAACCGAAATTTTAGACACAAATAATACAGGAAAATATGAACAAATACTTTTTAACAAGCTTGGTCTACTTAAAGACGATATCGGAAAAATAGTTTTAGCAGGACAACTTGCCAAAAAGTATAGTTAACTCAAATTTACTAAACAAGGCTGATATTGCTGACTTACTTTCCAAAACAGGAACACTTCCTTTTAAAAACGAACTTCAGGCCATCGAATATTCTGAACCCATTATGATAATAAAAGATAATCTCCTATTATACGTTATTTGCTTGCCCCACACAAAAGAGGTAGTGTTCAACAACATCATAATACGACAACAGTAAAAAAACAACAAAAGGGTAGATCTAGACTTTTTTAACTTGTTTATATCCCAAACAACGAAGTTTGGTGTCAGAGAAAAATGTACCCTAATTCAAGATACGACTATCTGTAGAAAAATCAACTTCAAAAACTAGCTCCAAATCATTGCATTATTAAGCTCTTAAATAGCGAAGATGAAATATGTAATTACCAATTCCAAAAAAAACCAATTGCCGAAATCATAAATGAGGGTACCTTATTCTTAACTAATTACTACGGCAATCTTTCATACAGTTGAACCAATAGAATCCTTAACGGCACTTTCCTAATTTCAAAATGAATCAATTGAATTAGATAACATTAAATACACAAATTGGGAAAGTCGATCATACCATATTTTACCTCCTGTATAATTTCGAAGCCTTTTTGGAAATATATTTTATATTTGGGAGTCCAACACCAATCCAGCCACACACGTACACAATATATACACCGCGCACTTAATATTTTATATACAATATATCTTGATTTCTTTTATTATTTTAATTACATTAAATTTATTTATTATTTAGCAAAACTGTCCGTCTACTCTCTGCTACCAATTTACACTGCCAAAAAAACCCAACCGCATGTTCCCTTTTCAAGCAACAATTCTATCATTCAAAACCCCACTTTGGTTTTTTTGTGTGTCACGATAACTGCTCAATGTTTATACAGCGAGAAAATATCTGTAATTTGCATGTTCATATATATTTGACTGATTGTGGAATCAGTCGCAATACATAAAAAATCAATATATACGTCTATTCTACAATTACAGTCGAACACACAGAACCAAGCAATAGAGTACAATAGAAAATGCTAATGTTAATTAGATTACAATATCTTCAATATAGTAGAGTTGAGTATTGGTGAATAGGTTTTACAAATTTAGTTAATACATTGACATTAGTTAGTCGAAACTGCAACATTCTCCCCCCGTTGAAAGAATCGATCTTTCAACTGCTCTTCCAAGTCATCCATAGGCATAAGACATAATTTAGCAATTGGACGTTTAATTATGCCCTGTAAGGTTTTCAACGGTCAGCCATCAGCAGAAATAGGGGGAATAACACATAATGCTCTAGAATTGCATGTGGCCGTAACTATCACTGACTGGTGGAAGTGCGATCAAACCTCTACGTGGTGGCCGCTGGTAATTTTCCTCCAATGCAGGAAAAGCTGAATGACCGGGCTAGTCCCTTCAAAGTAAGGTTAGCGCGAGGCCAATAACCTCGCCTGTAAAAAAATTATTATTACGGAACCCAAAATCAGCCTCGGATACACTGATGAACGATGACGACCACGGCAACGAAAACGGCTAAACGATTTAAGAGTTTTCTCATGGAACGTACGCTCACTGTATAGAGCTCGAGCTTCACAGCAGCTAGCCGATACCCTGTCCAAATATAATGCTGACTTAACAGCAATTCAGGCGATGCGGTGGACAGGAATGGTGTCTTACAAAAATCAGAATATGACATATATTACAGCTGTCATGCAAGACATCATGTGCTCGGGGTGGGGTTTCTAGTCAGCAAAATAATGAAACCCACCGTTATCGGCTTTAATGCAGTAAATGAACGGCTATGCACCCTTCGCGTGCGGGGCAAATTTAAAAACATAAGCCTCATAAACGTTCACGCTCCTACAGAGGATTCCCCAGATGATGAAAAAGAGGAATTCTTTGAATCAGTCGAACGGGAACTCCATGCCTGCCCTCAGTATGATGTAAAAATCATTATGGGGGATGTGTGCTAAAATAGGTAGGGAGCCAGTATTCAGGCAGTACATTGGCACCCACAGCTTACACGAGAACACTAATGACAATGGACAACGAGTCATAGAGATGACAGCAAGCAATAATTTGGTCGTTGCGGGTACAAGGTTTGCGCGTAAAAATATCCACAAAGCCACCTGGGTATCTCCCGATGAAGCCACTCGCAACCAGATAGACCACGTGTTGATAGACCGCCGCCACAACCCGAACCTGATGACGGTACGAACGTACCGAGGTGCCAACGTCGACTCGGACCACTATCTTGTTGGTATGGTGCTCCGAGCGCGGATTGCATCATCACGGAAGACTGCATCCGCGAATCAGATTCGAGTCAACACGGCTGTCCTTCGCAATGAAGAGACCAGAAACAACTACGGTCAAGCGATAGGACTCACCCTAAATGCAGGGAGAGTAAGTCCAGGGGCTGAGATGTCGGGCGTAGAAGAGAAATGGACACGCCTTAAGAATACTGTCATTAGTACTGCTGACTCCATCTTAAGCAGTAGTCGTAGAGATCGAGACGACTGGTTCGATGACGAATGTGTCCTAGCGATTGAACGTAAGAATGTTTCGTACCGAGCAATGCAACAATCTCATAGAACGCGGGCACGCGAAGATAAATATAAAGAGCTCAGAAGATATGAAAAAACAGTTCACCGGCGAAGGAAAGCAGCCTGGGAGAAGAATCTCGTCCGTGAACTGGAACAGTAGAGAGAGCAAGGACCGCACCAGGCACGGAAGTTCTACCAAAGAGTCCGCGGTATACACCGCGTTGCACATACTGCAAGGACAAAGAGGGTAATCTGTTCGCCGATCTTAAAGGCATCTTAGAGCGATGGGAAGAGCACTTTCATGAGTTGCTAAATGGCCAGCTAACTGAGGAATTGGAGGCTCCACCAATGACCGAAGATCATACTATGCTGCCGCCACCAAACATAGTCGAAGTTAGCAGAGCGATAAATCGGCTCAAAAATAATAAGGCCCCGGGATCTGATGGGATCCCAGCGGAACTGATAAAAATAGGAGGCCCCACATTACACCAAGCAATTCATGAAATAATAGTGCAAGTATGGGAAGAAGAAGTTATGCCAGAAGACTGGCGAAGAGGCATCCTGTGCCCCATACATAAGAAGGGAGATATCACAAAATGCAGCAATTATCGCGGTATAACGTTATTGAGTACCGTGTATAAGATTATCTCCTCTATCCTTCAAGACAGGATAGCCCCATACGCTAAAGTCATCATTGGTCCATACCAGTGTGGGCTCATCCCAGGCAAATCAACAACTGATCAGATTTACACCCTAAGGCAGGTGATGGAAAAATGTCTAGAGTTTCAAAACTCACTACACCATCTTTTTATAGACTTTAAAGCCGTCTATGATAGCATAGCCGGAGTAGAACTTTATAAAGCCATGAGAGAATTCGGCATCCCAAATAAACTGACATGACTATGTAGGTTGACCATGACCAATGTTATAAGCCAAGTAAAAATATCCGGATCACTATCAAGCCCATTCAACATCTATAACGGGCTCCGACAAGGGGATAGACTGGCCTGCGTCCTCTTCAACCTGGCGTTGGAGAAAGTGATTCGAGACTCTGACGTAACGGCGAGAGGAACAATCCTCTATAAGTCCATTCAGATACTGGCTTACGCAGACGATATTGACATCCTTGGTAGAAACCAAAGAACTATACAGGAAGCTTTCATCCAGATAGAGCAGGCGGCACGAAATCTGGGGCTGCACATTAATGAGAGCAAAACAAAGTACATGGTGTCCACGTCTGCGAGTAGAAGATCCAACATTGGTCCCTCAATTCAGATAGTGGAGCGCGAATTTGAAGTAGTGCAATCCTTTAACTATCTCGGGTCAGCTATAGCAGCCGATAACAGCATGGAACCAGAAATACGCGCACGGTTGCTTAAAGCCAACAAAGCCTACTATAGCCTGTCAAGACTCTTCAAATCCAGGAACTTAACCATAACATCCAAGCTGCTGATATATAAGACAATGGTCATACCAGTACTTACATATGGATCCGAGACTTGGGTGCTAAGCAAAAAGCATTCTGACCTCTTAGCCGCGTTCGAGATAAAAGTCTTACGGAGAATTGTTGGCCCCGTATGTGAGGAAGGACGATTCCGGAGACTCTATAATGATGAGATCTACGCGCGTTACCGCGATGTCGACATCGTGAAGAAAATTAAGCTCGGTAGGCTGCGGTGGGCAGGACACCTAGCTCGCATGAGCGAAGAGGATCCTTTGCGGAAGGATTTACGGAACACGACAGCGAGGCCGGCCAAGCCTACGCGTAGAAGATGGCGTAGACCAGGACGCCCAGAGTTTAGGGATGCCAAACTGGATGACATCGATATCGGGACCGGTGGAGAGACTTTTTGCGGGAGGCCAGGACCGGACCCCGGTTGTAGAGCCAAATATGATGATGAAGGTTTTCTTACGCATCCATCAATTTAAGGGGTGGCAAATTGTCTTCCTTGATAACTACCAAATTATTGATAGCAACGTTTTCTGAAACCTCAGTCAACTTCCGGCGTTGTTGTAATTGAGTAAGGTACTCCTTGGACCAACGTCTCCAACATGTTGTTCTACCCACCATCGTTTTAGTAGTGGGACCTTTTCGTCTTCAATGTGTGGCTCGGCAATGGATGTGAGCGGTCTATTTATCAAAAAATTACCGGGTGTTAACACTTGTAGGTCTGCAGGATTTGAAGAGAGCGGTGTAATCGGTCTGGAATTCAGTACAGCTTCTACCTGCTTTACTAGCGTGTTGAGTTCCTCATAAGTGAGTGCTGCATTTGCCATAACTTTTCGCAGGTGAAGTTTGGCTGATTTTACCGCTGCTTCATAAATACCGCCGAAGTGAGGTGCACTGGGTGGTGCGAAGTGCCATTCAATTTGGTCTGCGGTGCATAACTTCCGTAATTCGTCGATGTGTTGTTCCGATTGAAATTGTTTGTGTAGGGTATGCAAGTTGGAATTGGCTCCAACAAAGTTGGTGGCGTTATCAGAAAATATTCGTTTGCACATACCTCTCGTTGCGATGAAGCGCTTTAAGCTTCCAATAAACGAAGCTGTGGTAAGATCCGAGACCAGCTCCAAATGGACGGCTTTAACTGCAAAGCAAACAAAAACAGCGATGTATGCTTTTGTAGCTCCCTTTCCTCGTATTCGGTGGTGTATGTAAAATGGTCCACAATAGTCCAGACCAGTATTGTAGAATGGAGGTGCAGCTGTTATACACTTAAGTGGTAAGTTTCCCATAAATTGTGATAATTGTCGTGGATTTATTCTTGAGCATCTTATACAGTTCTGAAACACCCTTTGCGCTAGGTGTTTTCCGTTTATTGGCCAAAATTGTTGCCTGACTGCTGCTAATAGTGCTTGAGGACCTGCATGTAAATGAGTAATATGGAAATGTTTAAGAATTATTAACGTAAAAGGATGGTCGGAGGGCAAAAAGAGTGGATGTTTGGAAGAATATGCCGAGGAAGCGTAATAAAGGCGACCTCCCACTCGAATCAAATTATTGTCATCCAGGAAGACGGACAGTGACTTTAGATTACAATTTCGATTCAGAGGCTTTCCTTGCATCAATAAATCTCTCTCCTGAGTGAATTTGGATTTCTGCATAATTCTGACTATGCTTCTCATCCCGGATTCCTGTTAATTTGTTGTCAACGCCCCACTTAATTTCAGTTTTCTAGATTGAATGTTGTTTATGTAACGCATCACATAGGCCATGATATTTCGGACAGATGACAAATTATTCCGATACTAAATGCTTTCGAGAATATCTGGTTCGTATACTGCTACGTGAACAATCTGCTTATTTAATCGGTATTCAGGGATAATAGCTGTTTTCAGTGGTATTGTCGATATCCACGAACTCTCATCCCGTACAAGAAAGATGGACCGGTGACCCATTGAGATGATTTAATAAGGGTTGATGGAAGCGCTCCTCTAGATACAATATCAGCCACGTTTTCTGATGACGGAATGTGGTACCAGTTGCCTATGTCCGTTAGTAGCTGCACCTTGAGAACACGATTAGAGACAAATGTATTGAGTTTATTAGGTGACATTTTCAACCATGCTAGCACTATTGTTGAATCACACCAATAAAATATTTTGTTAATGTCGATGTTCAACGTTGGAATCACCCGGTCAGCTAGCTGGGCCACTAGAAGTGCTGCACATAACTTCAACTTTGGAATAGTTAATTTTGATCTCGATTTTGGTGCTACTCTTGATTTAGAACATAGCAGTGCGGATAGAACGGAACCATCCGGTGACACACTTCTTGCATAAATTGCGGCACCATACGCAGATTGGCTGGCATCTGCGAAGCAATGTACTTGAATATTGGATGAGGTTGGCTGCAATACATGACGCTTTAGCTGTAGCTTGTTAAGTAAATGTAGCTCTCCATAAAATTTCTGCCACCGCGTGAACAGTTCTTGTGGTAGTGTTGCATCCCAATCTTGCTTTAAATTCCATATTTCCTGCATTAACAGTTTTGCGATAGTGATTACCGGTGACGCCAATCCCAGCGGATCAAAAATGCGCGAAATATCTGACAGAACTGTACGTCTTGTTATCTGGCGACGATGGGTGGTTTCGTTTACATTAAAACAAAAAATATCTTGCACAGGATTCCAAAACATCCCCAACGTTTTAATGTAATCGGAGTCATCAATGTGCAAAAATGATTCCTGATACTCCAGCGGTATGTCAGCTAATACTTCTTCAGCGTTAGAGCAATATTTTCGAAGTTCCATTCCGGCCGCGCTGAGCATGTCGCTAATTTCTAATTTGATTTGTTTAAGCTCTGCTATTGAATTCGCGCCTGTAAGCAGGTCATTAACATACATGTCGGATTTAATTATATTAGTCGACAGTTTGTTTTATATCTCTCCGTCCAGAGCTAACTTCTGAAGGCACTTTGTGGCTAAATACGGCGCACAGGCGGTACCATACGTAATAGTGCATAATCGATAGATGTTCAATTCTGCTAACGGATCATTTCGCCAGACAATGCACTGAAGATCAGTGTCTGTGGGATTCACCAAAATTTGGCGATACATTTGTTTAATATCGGCACTCAATTCAAACCGGTGTGTGCGGAATCGTAGCAATATGGAAAACAAGTCCTGTTGCACAACTGGTCCTACCATGAGAATCTCGTTCAATGAGACCCCAGATGATGTTTTCGCAGAAGCATCAAAGACGACGCGGAGCTTGGTTGATGAACTGAGTTCTTTGATGACACAATGATGCGGAAGAAAATAATGATTTTGTGGGACCATATCAGGTGTAATAAGCTGCATGTGCCCTAATTTGAGATATTCTTCCATGAACATTGCATATTCCTTTTTCCGTCTTGGGTTTTTACCGAGGCTTCTCTCAATACTGTGGAACCGATGTGTTGCCATTTGTAGCGAATCTCCTAAAATAGATGGATGTTTTGATAATGGTAGAGATACCACAAATCTACCATGTGGATTTCGATGAACGTGTTTCGTAAAATGTTCTTCGACTAATTTTTCTTCTGTCGAGTATTTTTGCTTGGCTTCCTCAATATCTTCAATTTGAAAGAATTTCTGAAGTTGGTTGTTTAGGTTGAAATCATCAATGCATTCAGACACATGATTAATTTGTCTGATAGTTGGATTTCTGACTAAATTGACATCTGACTGTGCGGTGGAATTTCCAACGACAATCCAACCCAGTAGTGTGTTTTGAAGAAGAGGCATATTTTCGGCTAACGAAATCTGGCCTACAGATAGTAAATTGTAATATAATCCAGCGCCAATTAGAACGTCGATTTTTTGAGGTTTATTGAACTGAGGATCAGCCAACTTTATGTTATTAGGTATTGGCCATTGTTTGATGTTGAATGGTGAATGTGGCTGAAAATTTGTGATATTTGACAGCACACATGCTTCGACATTGGCTGAGAAGTTATTTATTCTTGATTTGATCATGAAACATACCTTGGCCTTTGAATTCAGTGTTGTATTTCCGATTCCACCCAATTGAGTTTGCTGCGGTTGTCGTTTAAGTCCAAGTTGTATGGCTAGTGATTCAGTGATCAAATTGATTTGCGAGCCACTATCTAAGAGAGCACGACAGTGAACTTGAGAACCATTGACATCGGTTGCAATGATTAACGCTATAGCCAAATAAACGTAATTAACGGTACGAGAAACTGTGTTTAAAATATCAGCATTAACAGTTTCTTGTGAACATGAGGCTACGAACTTGGATGTCGATGATTGCGGATTGTCAAATGGAGCTTGACCACTTGGCACTCTATTTGATAACTCATGAGTCCTTTCGGCTCCGTCAAATTGATGTAGCAGTGAATGATGTCTTTCATTGCAGTTAGGTAAATTACAGTGATATTTTGAATCACAAGTACTAGTTTGATATTGAGACTACAAACAGTTAACACACAAATTTAAACGTTTAACATTTCGTATACGATCGGGCCTCTTAACAGTCAGAAAATTTCTACATCGATATATACGATGACCGGCTTTGGCACAAAACTTGCATTTCGAAATACTAACTGCTACATGTGTGTCTGCACGTTGAACTGGAGTTGATGATTTGAACCCAGCGGTTACCTTTAATGGTTGAGACATGCAATCGAGTATCTCACAGCGTTTGTTTAGGAACCCTATCAATTCATCTAGGGTTTCCAATCTGTTAGTTGGAGCTTCATCGTCCCTCTTGTTTAGAGTCTCTGAATCCAATTTTAATTTAGCATTTCTACTATCAGGTCATCCCATTGCTTTGGCAGCATGACAAGTGAATGAAGTGACCTTAAATTAGAGTTAAAAGTATCAATTAAAAATTTTAATTTTACAGTAGTTGGTTTATCAACAGCCTTTGCTGAAAACAGTTGTTGTATATGATGTCTGCATATTATTTTTCGATTTTCAAACCGATTTCTACGGATATCCCGGGCATCCTCATAATTAGTTTCCGTTAACTCAAGTGCGGCTATTGTATTAGCAACGCTGCCTCCAATAGCATTACGGAGATATTGAAATTTAGTAATGGCATCGTACGCGTCATTGCTATGAACTAGACTATCGAAAGATTTAATAAAATCAAACCATTTTGTGTAGTCACCCGTGAATGGTGTAATCGAAATTTTAAGAAGTTCGACGGGATGACGAGGTTTCTGCTCTAAATAGTTACCAGTTGTGGCTGCGGGTTGCACCTTTACGTGAGCTTTGTCACGTAATACTTCCAGGGATGGCTTTATTATAAAAAACATTTCTTCGAATTCAGCACCATTTTTTGTTGTACATTCATCATCATCTAACAACTCCAGTTGACCTTGTAATGTAGAGAGAGTTTCAAATGTTTTATCCAAAAATTGAATACGTAATTCGATTTCCGCAATTGTCGCATTTTCAGCTTTTGTTTGAAGAAATTCATTAGCTTGATTTAACTGTTCAAGTAACACTGTACGTTGTTTGTTCAACTTTGCTATCTTTTGTTCGGCCATTTTATACAAGAAAAGGTTAAGCACCTTGTGTATGACCAGAACTTATTTGTTTAATTATTTCGCACTGCCAATTTGCACAATAAATTCCACCAATATATAAAAATTTAAATAAACTAATACTTAATGATTTCCTGATAAATGCACTGATGATTATATTTGCTGGTAAACACGCCGATCCAGGGAAAACGCTTTGATGAATAATTGATTGAATAAATGAATTGACCAGTGTAGTCAAACCAAAAACAGCTTCACTGTTGTATCCCACCGCTGTCACCATGTATAATTTCCAAGCCTTTTTGGAAAAATATTTTATATTTGGGAGTCCAACACCAATCCAGCCACACACGTACACAATATATACACCGCGCAAGTTACATATACTTGTACACCTGTTCATCGACCTCAAGACGACGTCGACAAATTTATTGAAGAAATCACCGGATGCACTTTGCACAAGGTAGAACAAAACGCTGACCTAATGTCTGCGAAATAACCCAAATTCACAAGAACTTGCAATTGTTTGATTGCACATACATTGATTGCGAAAGCGCCGAATTACGAGGTGATGAACGGAGGTACCTGTACATGGCAGCGGCAGAAGTGTTGGAGCCGTGATTATACTTAGTCGAATTGTGTTTAATAAAATAATCTATCACATAAAATTAAAAGTTGTGTTTTTTTTGCAATCCACAACGTAAATGGCGCAGTCGGTAGGATTCTTGTAAAAATAAGAATCCAGTGATACGAATCTCCCTCAGTCGTGTGAAATTAATTAAATTAAAATTAATAAACGCGTACCTACTAAATCGCAATCGACAAAGAAGTTTTAAAGTGTTATTAAAATTATTGAAAAGTCTAAACAACATCGATAAAATTTTAAGTGTTTGTAAATTGTACGACTAATAATAAATACACATCAGTGAACATCATACATCATGGCAACCAACGAACAACTTCTCGAGGAACTCCGCAGGAAAACGGAGCAATTGGAACAAATCCGTCAGGCTTATCATACAATGCAACAACATCGAGACACAAGTGACCGAGAGAAAGTTCTTAAGGAAGTGCGGTACATGTCAACCTTCACCGGGACCGGTGAAATCACCATCAATTCATTTATGAACATGGTCGAATACTATCTAGCTGGAGTCAACAATGAAGAAACCAGAAAACTGATGATCAGGACCATCTACTATGAAAAAATACAAGGCGAGGCAAAAGACGTACTCATCAACCTTCCACATGCTGATGACTGGGACAGGATCAAAGAAGCCCTAAGGATGAGATATCGACCAGACACCGAACCAGCGGACATCTATAAAAGAATAAGTAGTTTGAAAGTTGATAATGTAAGTGATTAAGCTATTAAATTACAAAATATTAAATATAAAACAGATGAGCTAATAGTCTATCATAGAGGTGAACATTATATTGATTTAAGCAACGTAGACGCCTTTTAATGAATACTGCTAAGCAAATGACCCAAGGGACATTATTAGACAGAATTTATAATGACGAAGATTTAGGGACAATAATTTCCACAATGCGTAGACGACATTTTGAAGATTCCTGTATAAGACCGGAATATCGGAAAAACAGATATCAACCAAAAGTTTATACGCCACGCCAAATTAATCCAAATATGTCAGGAAACCCTAGAGGACATTCGGGCCAAAATCGCTTTAAACAGAATGATCATAGGCAAGGACAGATAGAAAGATTTAATTACCATACATCAGGAAACCCTAGAGGACATTCAGGCCAAAATCGCTTCCAACAGAATGACCATAGGCAAGGACAGGTAGACAGATTCAATTACCATACGTCAGGAAACCCTAGAAGACATTCAGGCCAAAATCGCTTTCAATCGAATGACAATAGGCAAAGACAGGTAGAAAGAATGGAGGTAGACAATATACAAGATCGGAATACTGACCAAGTCAATAATATTAATAATGAACAATTTTTTACCAACTAGCCTCGGACGAATTACCAATGATAAAAATAACTATAGATAAAATAGCATACATAGCACTTATTGATACCGGATCAACACTAAGTATAATTGACGACAGAATAAAAAAATGTAGACATATTAAAATAAAACCTATACACTTTTCCACTATAAACGGAAAGGACTCGATAAACTACGAGGTTCACACCAGTGCCCCCGAAGAATGGAGGTTGAAAAAAGGAGCTTTGGTCCGATGGAAAGTTAAACGTTTACCAGATAGGAAATATAAATTTATCATAGGAAGTGATTTACTAATTAATCTAAATGCACTTATAAACTTTGAAGAAGGAATAGTTATGTTAAATGATCAAAGAATTAAATTTTCAAACATACCATATATGCCAAACGAAATATGTACACTTGAAGCAACACCTTCTGATACATTAAACCGGTTATCGTTACAACATTTAAATAAAGAAGAATACCAGGAAATAGAGAATTTGCTAAAGCGTTTTAGTAAAATATTCTTTAAAGGAGGTGATCAATTAACGAGTACACCAGAAATAGTACACGAGATAAAAACTTGTACCGAGCAACAGATAAATGCCAAATTGTATCGTTTTCCACCCCGTCATGAAGAAGAAGTTACGAGACAGGTCGCTGAAATGGAAGCACAAGGGATAATACGGAAAAGCTGCTCAAAATATTCGAGCCCTTTAATAGTCATTCCTAAAAAATTAGACAGTTCGGGAAAACCGAAATTTAGAATTGTAATAGACTACAGGAAACTTAACGACATCACGACAGACGATAAATTCCCCCTTCCCAACATAGACTCTATTCTAGATAAAATAGGCAATGCCCAGTACTTTACTACCCTCGATCTAGCCAAGGGCTACCATCAAATTTTAGTGAAAAAAGAAGATCAGGAAAAAACCGCCTTCGCTACTCCTCATGGCTTATACGAATTTATTCGTATGCCTTTTGGACTCAAGAATGCCCCTGCGACATTCCAGAGGTTGATGAACGAAATTCTAAGAAAATTCATTAACAAAACATGTGTTGTATATCTTGATGATATACTTATTTTCAGCACAACACTAAAAGAACACATTAAAGCCATTTCGGATATTTTCGAGGTACTCGAACAGAAAAATTTAAAAGTCCAAGTAGACAAGTGCAACTTTCTTAGAAAAGAAACCGAATTTTTAGGGCACATTTTAACTAGTAAAGGATTAAAACCAAATCCCGACAAAATTAAAGTAATACAGAAACTAGAACTGCCAAAAAGTCAGAAGCAAATTAAAAGCTTCCTAGGTATTACAGGATATTACCGCAAATTTATAAAAGACTATGCCAAAGTGGCACAGCCTCTTACAAAATACCTCAAGAAAGAAACAAGAATAAATACGAATGATCCCAACTATATTGAAGCGTTTGAAAAACTTAAATTTTTAATTAGCAGTCATCCAATTTTAAAATACCCCATTTTTGATAAACAGTTCCAATTAACAACAGATGCATCTAACTACGAGATAGGAGCAGTTCTTTCACAAGAAGGCCACCCTGTCTGTTTTGCATCAAGAACATTGAACAATCATGAGCGTAATTATTCAGCAACGGATAAGGAATTCCTTGCTATTATGTGGTCTATAAACTATTTTAGACCATATCTTTATGGCAAGAAATTCAAGATTTTTACAGATCATATGCCAATTAAATTCCTACATGCGAAATATAAAGGAAAGGATCTTTCTCCAAGACATCAAAGATGGCTATTGAAATTAGGAGAGTATCAGTTCAACATAGAATACATCAAAGGAAAAGGGAATAAAGTTGCAGATTTTTTAAGTCGTATAGAAAGAAACGAGGACGTTAATTCTAATATAAAGAAGGGAGAGGAAAGCAGAGACCCCACAAATTTTACGCAAATGACTGACGACATAGAATCAGACATAAATGACCTTTTTAATATAGAAGACGAAGACGTGACAATGGCAACAGTAGACTCAACAGATGAAGATTTAGCCGATCATATTTCGATTAAAGAAGAGATCGTGAATAAATATATGACCCAAATTATAATAACTAATAACAAATCTAAAGAAATAGAAGTTATTAACGGAAGAAGAATAATATATATTGCAGAACACGATTTCAATATATTAGGAGAAATATTTAGACGTTTTATAAAAAATGGAAAAACCGGCATATATTCCGAATTAGGAGATGACAAATACAACATAGTTCAGCAAAAGTTGATTGAACTATTCGGAAATAATAATGCAGTTAAATTCGTTAAGTGTTCATATCGAGCACAAGACATTGAAACGGAAGTAGAGGCAATAAAACAAATATCTTTGTACCATGTAAGAGAAAGCTTACATTCAGGAATTCAGGAAACTTACAATCAATTAAAAATCAGGATTTACTACCCAAAGCTGTTAGAAACGATACAGATCGTAATAAATCAATGCGAAATATGCCAAGGGGTAAAATATGATCGAAACCCTATAAAACCAAAATTTAGATACACAGAAACTCCAATGGATATAAACCAAATCATTCACACCGACACATACGTTATTAGAAGATATTCCTTTTTAACCATCATTGATAAATTCTCGAAATTCGGTGCAGCATACTATCTGAACGAAAGAAATCACATTACAATAATCGAACAACTCGAAGATCACTTTGCCAAAATAGGAAAACCTAAAAAGATAGTAGCGGACAATGAATTCAAGGCATTACAAATTAAAGAATTTCTGACATCAGAAGGAATCGAACTACATTTAACGAAAACTAACAGTCACACAGGTAACGCGGACGTAGAAAGATTACATAGTTCAATCGCCGAAAAGTTTAGGACACTTGCTTTTGAGAAGATTAATTACTCAGTTAGACGACTAATGCAACAGGCAGTCAGGAACTACAACGAACGTTTTCACTCTTCGATTAAATGTAATCCAGTAGACGTACAAATGAATAGGATCAGTAAAGACAAGATTAGACAAAATTTAGAAAGAAACAAAATTAAAAGATTACAAAAAGAGAATATAACTAGAGAAGACTATACAGAAGAAAGAAATACAGGTTTTATAAAAAACTATAAAGCTGTTCGACATAAGCACGAACCTAAATATAAAAGACGAAATTTACGAAACGTACATGTTACAAACATAAAACGACCACTTAAATTTTCAGCTGACGTTTTGGAAGATATGGACAATAATTCTGATAATCATTCAAGGAACATACGGACAGAAACTGCTGGACATACAGACAATTAATGAACAAGAAGGATATGTTAAATTACGACTTACGGAAACAAAAATACCAAAAGACACCGATATTATCTTACACATTATTAATCCAAGTGAAATAATAAACTTAGTGGACAACATAACCTTAAACATAAATTTATTAGATCTAGACCAGGCGAAGTCATTAAAAGAGGAAATATCAAATATAAAACATAAAGTTCAAACATTAATTCCCATGCAGACTAGAAAACGAAGAGGACTAATTAATATAGTTGGAAGCGCTCAAAAATGGCTATTCGGAACAATGGACGAATCAGACAGACAACTAATAGAGGAACAGTTAGAAATATTAAAAGAAAACAATCATAATACTATAACAGCGTCAAACAAGCAAATCAAAATTAATGACTATTTTAACAGAACATTTAAAGACTTGACAGAAACTATAAAAAACGACAGACAAACTATTTCAAAACAACTTAATGCAATTCATAAAGTAGAAAAGCTAATATTAACAAAACAGATCTATTTCGATCAGTTGTTTAAACTTAAATATCTCGAATCAAAGGTAGATAAAATCCAGGAAAACATAGTTTCAGCCAAAATTAATATCGTTCACCCTAACATTTTAACATCAGAAGAAATTGAAATTTATAAAATAGACTTTTGGAAACTACAACAAATTAAATTAGGTGTTACTCAATACAAAGAAAATAAGTTAATATTCGCTATCAAAATACCTAAGACATATATAACTCTACCACTGAAATTACTGATAGCAGTACCAAATAAGAATCATCTGGAAATAAATGAAGATAAAGAATTCATACTAGAATATCATAATAAAACATTAAAATATGAAACAGGCAAATATCTAAATGAACTAACTGAAAGTAAACATTGTGCACTTAAACAAACTTGTAATCTTGTAACATATAAACAAACGGAAGTAATCACTTTAGATGATGAAACTATTTTTATAAAAAATATCAACGCCAAGTTAAACCAAACATGCGATGATAGAAACATTAAACTTTCAGGTAACTATTTAATTAATTTTAACAATTGTACATTAACAATCCTAGATCAAAAATATTCAAATGTAAAACATATGTGCGAACAAAAATTCATTTATCCTAATAATAATGAAATAGCTAATGTTTCAAATACTATTAATTTTAAGAAAATCAGTATAAGTAATTTTGAAAATCTAAATGAAATCAAAGAAAACAAATTGCAGAAAAACGTATTTTATAATGTTACCATCATTTTAATTACCATAATCATAATCATGTTTCTAATATTATTCTTTCTATGTATACAAAGTAAAATCATTAAGATTAATTTAAATAATAGAATTCAGGAGAATTCGAATTTAAAGGAGGGAGAAGTTACATATACTTGTACACCTGTTCATCGAACTCAAGACGACGTCGACAAATTTATTGAAGAAATCACCGGATGCACTTTGCACAAGGTAGAACAAAACGCTGACCTAATGTCTGCGAAATAACCCAAATTCACAAGAACTTGCAATTGTTTGATTGCACATACATTGATTGCGAAAGCGCCGAATTACGAGGTGATGAACGGAGGTACCTGTACATGGCAGCGGCAGAAGTGTTGGAGCCGTGATTATACTTAGTCGAATTGTGTTTAATAAAATAATCTATCACATAAAATTAAATGTTGTGTTTTTTTTGTACTCAACCGCAATCCACAACGTAAATCGCACCTAATATTTTATATACAATATATCTTGATTTCTTTTATTATTTTAATTACATTAAATTTATTTATTATTGAGAAAAACTGTCCGTCTACTCTCTGCTACCAATTTACACTGCCAAAAAAACCCAACCGCATGTTCCCTTTTCAAGCAACAATTCTATCATTCAAAACCCCACTTTGTTTTTTTTGTGTGTCACGATGTTTATACAGGAAGAAAATATCTGTAATTTGCATGTACATATATATTTGACTGATTGTGGAATCAGTCGCAATACATAAAAAATCAATATACTCGTCTATTCTACAATTACAGTCGAACATACAGAACCAAGCAATAGAGTACAATAGAAAATGCTAATATTAATTAGATTACAATATCTTCAATATAGTAGAGTTGAGTATTGGTGAATAGGTTTTACAAATTTAGTTAATACATTGACATTAGTTAGTCGAAACTGCAACATTCTCCCCCCGTTGAAAGAATCGATCTTTCAACTGCTCTTCCAAGTCATCCATAGGCATAAGACATAATTTAGCAATTGGACGTTTAATTATGCCCTGTAAGGTTTTCAACGGTCAGCCATCAGCAGAAATAGGCGGATTAACACAGAATGCTCTAGAATTGCATGTGGCCGTAACTATTCTGACTTGTGGAAGTGCGATCAAACCTCCACGTGGTGGCCGCTAGTAATTTTCCTCCAATGCAGGAAAAGCTGAATGATCGGGCTAGTCCCTTCAAAGTAAGGTTAGCGCGAGGCCAATAACCTCGCCTGTAAAAAAATTATTATTACGGAACCCAAAATCAGCCTCGGATACACTGATGAACGATGACGAACACGGCAACGAAAACGGCTAAGCGATTTAAGAGTTTTCTCATGGAACGTACGCTCACTGTATAGAGCTCAAGCTGCACAGCAGCTAGCCGATACCCTGTCCAAATATAATGCTGACTTAACAGCAATTCAGGAGATGCGGTGGACAGGAATGGTGTCTTACAAAAATCAGAATATGACATATATTACAGCTGTCATGCAAGACATCATGTGCTCGGGGTGGGGTTTCTAGTCAGCAAAAGAATGAAACCCACCGTTATTGGCTTTAATGCAGTAAATGAACGGCTATGCACCCTTCGCGTGCAGGGCAAATTTAAAAACATAAGCCTCATAAACGTTCACGCACCTACAGAGGATTCCCCAGATGATGAAAAATAAGAATTCTTTGAATCAGTCAAACGGGAACTCCATGCCTGCCCTCAGTATGATGTAAAAATCATTCTGGGGGATGTGTGCTAAAATAGGTAGGGAGCCAGTATTCAGGCAGTACATTGGCACCAATGGCTTACACGAGAACACTAATGACAATGGACAACGAGTCATAGAGATGACAGCAAGCAATAATTTGGTCGTTGCGGGTACAAGGTTTGCGCGTAAAAATATCCGCAAAGCCACCTGGGTATTTCCCGATGGTGCCACTCGCAACCATATAGACCACGTGTTGATAGACCACCGCCACAACCCGAACCTGATGACGGTACGAACGTACCGAGGTGCCAACGTCGACTCGGACCACTATCTTGTTGGTATGGTGCTCCGAGCGCGGATTGCATCATCACGGAAGACTGCATCCACGAATCAGATTCGAGTCAACACGGCTGCCCTTCGCAATGAAGAGACCAGAAACAACTACGGTCAAGCGATAGGACTCGCCCTAAGTGCAGGGAGAGTAAGTCCTGGGGTTGAGATGTCGGGCGTAGAAGAGAAATGGACACGCCTTAAGAATACTGTCATTAGTACTGCTGACTTCATCTTATGCAGTAGTCGTAGAGATCGAAACGGCTGGTTCGATGACGAATGTAACCTAGCGATTGAACGTAAGAATGTTTCGTACCGAGCAATGCAACAATCTCATAGAACGCGGGCACGCGAAGATGAATATAAAGAGCTCAGAAGATATGAAAAAACAGTTCACCGGCGAAGGAAAGCAGCCTGGGAGAAGAATCTCGTCCGTGAACTGGAACAGTTCAGAGAGCAAGGACCGCACCAGGCGCGGAAGTTCTACCAAAGAGTCCGCGGTATGACGCAATATACACCGCGTTGCACATACTGCAAGGACAAAGAGGGTAATCTGATCGCCGATCTTAAAGGCATCTAAGAGCGATGGGAAGAGCTCTTTCATGAGTTGCTAAATGTCCAGCTAACTGAGGAATTGGAGGCTCCACCAATGACCGAAGATCATACTATGCTGCCGCCACCAAGCATAGTCGAATTTAGCAGAGCGATAAATCGGCTCAAAAATAATAAGGCCCCGGGATCTGATGGGATCCCAGCGGAACTGATAAAAATAGGAGGCCCCACATTACACCAAGCAATTCATGAAATAATAGTGCAAGTATGGGAAGAAGAAGTTATGCCAGAAGACTGGCGAAGAGGCATCCTGTGCCCCATACATAAGAAGGGAGATATCACAAAATGCAGCAATTATCGCGGTATAACGTTATTGAGTACCGTGTATAAGATTTTCTCCTCTATCCTTCAAGACAGAATAGCCCCATACGCTAAAGTCATCATCATACAAGTGTGGGTTCATCCCAGGCAAATCAACAACTGATCAGATTAACACCCTAAGGCAGGTGATGGAAAAATGTCTAGAGTTTCAAAACTCACTACACCATCTTTTTATAGACTTTAAAGCCACCTATGATAGCATAGCCAGAGTATAACTTTATAAAGCCATGAGAGAATTCGGCATCCCAAATAAACTGACATGACTATGTAGGTTGACCATGACCAATGTTATAAGCCAAGTAAAAATATCCGGATCACTATCATTCAACATCTATAACGGGCTCCGACAAGGGGATGGACTGGCCTGCGTCCTCTTCAACCTGGCGTTGGAGAAAGTGATCCGAGACTCTGACGTAACGGCGAGAGGAACAATCCTCTATAAGTCCATTCAGACACTGGCTTACGCAGACGATATTGACATCCTTGGTAGAAACCAAAGAGCTATACAGGAAGCTTTCATCCAGATAGAGCAGGCGGCACGAAATCTGGGGCTGCACATAAATGAGAGCAAAACAAAGTACACGGTGTCCACGTCCCTCAATTCAGATAGTGGAGCGCGACCAACACCAACACCAATCCAGACACACACGTACTCAATATATACACCGCGCACTTAATATTTTATATACAATATAACTTTATTTCTTTTATTATTTTAATTACATTAAATTTACTTATTAATAAGCAAAACTGTCCGTGTACTCTCTGCTACCAATTTATACTGCCAAAAAAACCCAACCGCATGTTCCCTTTTCAAGCAACAATTCTATCATTCAAAACACCAATTTGGTTTTTTGTGTGTGTCACGATAACTGCTCAATGTTTATACAGCGGGAAAATATCTGTAATTTGCATGTACATAAATATTTGACTGATTTAATTGATTTGATTTGATTTGATTTGATTGAATCAGTCGCAATACATAAAAAATCAATATATACGTCTGTTCTACAATTACAGTCGAACACACAGAACCAAGCAATAGAGTACAATAGAAAATGCTAATATTAATTATATTACAATATCTTCAATATAGTAGAGTTGAGTATTGGTGAATAGGTTTTACAAATTTAGTTAATACATTGACATTAGTTAGTCGAAACTGCAACACCCCCATTACTATATAATAACTTGACAGAAAGTGGTATGAAATTAGATCTCCAGTATCTTCACAAACTTCATTTGGACAACGTTAAAAAATTATCCAATTTTTCATCCTATACGGCGTTCTCAATAGGCTCAGATATAACCATCCTATTAATAAGTATATTGCTAAATCTTATTCTAATCTTTTGTTTGAAATATAAAAAACTGAATGAACCCCTTGATGCCAATTTTTTAAATTTCAAATCTAGAACCCATTAAGATTAACTTTTGATCAGCGGGACGCCGATAGTTCAGAGGGGGGAGTTAACACAAATATTGGTCGTTACACAATCCCACACTGCGTTTCCACTTAATTCCTTTTACCAATGACACTGCATAATATTTCACCTGCCCAAACACACAATTTCCCGTGTTGCAATATTGTAATTCTTAAACTTAGAATTATTAAAACGAAAACAGTAGAATAAGCATAATTTGTAACTTTGTAATTCCTAGAATAAGTATTATTAAAAAGAGTAGAATAAGCAAATTAAAAATAGAGGAAATAAATAAATTATTGGTTGTTCTGATACGACCTCGAAGTTGATGTGTTGTTATTTTTTTTGGAGATGCGCGACTCAAATTTGTATGTGTAGACATTTTATATATTTATATTTTAGTATGTACTATGTTTTTGAGTCTTCGGACTACTATAAATAAGCACCAAAATTATAAACCAGAGTTGCATCATCGTAGTTGCCGAAATCACCTTTATCAGCAGAAAAGACAGCAAAATATGACATAAAAATGAAGCGACAGGGAAACCGACGAGTTTGAATATGAAGACGTCATTCGCCGATACAAAACAAGTAAAGTAAATGAAATAAATGCCGAGTTGGATCGATTCCCACACCTAGTAGTAATCTTCACAGCCATCGATAGTTGGAATCCAAATGAGAACTGACATTAAAATTACTGGCAGTTTTCCACCAACACCTCATAACGATAACAAAAAAAAAACTAATGTAATAAAAATTAAGATAAAAAACGACGCATGGAGAATGGCCGTCCGAGGACAACCTAATTTGCTAAGGACAACAAGAATCCGCCTACTAGAGAAGAACCTACTACCCGATTCTACAGAACGTAAACTATCAATACTACCAAGCCTTATACAACAATTGGTGCCAAAAATCAACAGAATGAATTCAATATCTGCAAATTCTTCAGTTACGGGATCATATGATGTTGGTGACGTTTCGCCAACACAACAGCTAGATGCAAATATCAGTCAAATATCCTAGACATCAGGAGTAGCAAATAACAAAAACAATCAATGCAGAAAAGTTGATAGAATCAGGTTTTGAAAAATTATATCCAGACTTAGTAGGACCTTTAGGAGAATCAGAAGATGGCTCAAAGTATATTCTGACAATACAAGACAAATTAACAAAATTTATGGAAGCTATACCACTTCCAAATAAAGAAGCAGTCACAGTAGCAAAAGCTTTAGTAGAAGGTTTTATTCTAAGATATGGAGTACCACTTAGAATAGCACCAGATCAGGGAACCTAGTTTCTAAATCAGGTTTTCAAGGGTTGCTGTAAATTTTTAAAGATAGAACAATTACAATCTACAGCGTACCATCATGAAAGTTTAGGGGCATTAGAAAACTCTCATAAGGTTTTAGGAGCATAACTCAGAAGTTATGTTTAGGATAAGCATACTTATTGGAGCACCTGGTTGGTTTTCCTGTTTTCTGTTATAATACTGTTTTCTGTTATAATACTTCTGTACACTCAGAGACGGGTTATACCCCTCCGAACTAATATTCGGAAAACAGTGTAACATATCAACAAATTTAACAAAACATATAGAACCAGTATACAACTATGATTGACTTAAAGAATAAATTACAAGTTGCTCATAGTGATGCTCGAGAAACTCCAATAAAAAAGAAAAATGCTAGGAAAGAAAGCTATTTTTTTTTTTTTTAAAGGACTCAATGCCAAGGAATAAGTCCCTGAATGACTTTCGTCACGGCAAAAAGTTGGGCTATGCCCTTTATTAAAATTAAAAATTAAAAATTTGAAGGAATGTGAATTACAATATAACACATTCCTCACGTTTGTAGCCGGTTTCAATTTATTTTCTCAGAATTATCTCTGATTCATTGAAAAAAGCAATACGAAAAAACGAACACGAAACTAAAACGACGCGAGTCCAAATACTTTTATCAGTGAATCATGGTCAGGGAAAACTACAAAAAACCTTGACCAAGAAAATATTACAAAATAAACAACAAATATTATAAATAATACAAAAAATACAATCAATAATAATTTTATTATATAAAATAATCGTATCCTCTAATAAACACTACGGTCGTCCTTCAGGAAGTTGTTGACAGCTATTTTGAAGGCCTGTAAATTATAAGATTCGGGAAATACGGAGTCGACCAATTGATTCCACATCGAAGTCACTCTTGGATAAAAGGACGATTTGAAGTGTTGGGTTCTACATGAGAACGGTTTTAAGGCAAATCTATGTTGATTAGACCTCAAACGAGTGTTAACGTTGCTGACAAAAGGACCTGGGAATAGAGAACGGGTTTCTGAAGAACATCTACCGTTGTAAAATTTGTAGAAAACAGATAAAGCTCCAACATTACGTCTATGCTCCAAAGAATCAAGAGATGAAGTAATGGTTACATCATTTATCAAACGGATAACTCTATTTTGAATTCCATCGAGATGAACCAAATGAGATCTTGGAGCCCCTTCCCAAACAAATGAATTAAATTCTAAAATTGGTCTAACATAAGATTTATATAATCTTAATACTTCAGAGGGGCTGAAGTAATAGTTACAACGTCTTATAAAGCCCAAGCATTGGCTCGCTCTTTTTGAGATTTCATAAATATGTTCCTTCCAGGAAAGTTCACTAGAAACTTTCAAACCTAACATCTTTAGTGAAACTGATCTCGCAATAGTGGCACCATTAATTACTGGTGCTACGTAATGTTGAATTGCCTTTTGAAAAAAAAGACAAGACTGGAATTTATTTGGGTTAAATTCCACCATATTAGATCTTCCCAAATCAAGAATAACTTGAATGTTCGACAGAATTGTCGAATTCATTAATTCACGCGAACCAATCAAGCGAGAATTGCATTCTTTTTGACTAACAAACTCCATTGAAGCCGATAACGTCGTATCATCAGCAAATGAGTGGATATCACATGTTGTAGAAGACAACAAGTCATTGATATATATTAAGAATAATGTAGGCGATAAGGAAGACCCTTGAGGAACGCCAGCATTGATCTCATGCGAAGATGAGGAAAAACCATTCAATACCACTTTTAATTTGCGGTTCCATAAATAATCCTCAATCCATGTAATGAGAGAGGGGTGTAAGTTGAGCGCACGAATCTTATTAATAAGACAATCATGCCAAACTCTATCAAAAGCCTTAGAAATATCCAAGGACACAACGCTTGATTCGCCTAGATTTTCAAGGCTTCGCTCCCAACAATGAGTCATGCACGTCATTAGTTCACCTGAAGATCGATTTTTTCGAAATCCATACTGTACATCAGATAAAAGAGCATTCGAATCCAGATAGCTCATTAGCTTGAATTTAATGATAGATTCCATTACTTTTGACAAAACTGACAACAGAGCAATAGGGCGGTAGTTAGTAGGTGCAGACTTATCACCTTTTTTCGGGACGGGTTGAATATTATCTATTTTCCAAATTGACGGAAAAACACCTGTCTTCATTGAGAGATGAAACAATTTGCTAAGCGGATTAGCCAAAGTATGATGACATCTTTTCAATAATAATGGTGGAATACCGTCGGGTCCAGATGCTTTATTGGGGTCAAGTTCTTTAAGAATTTTGGAAACAACCCGACGACGGAAATAAATTGAAGACATACCTAGGCCTACATTCGGAAGAATTGGTGGACTTTGGTTAGAAAATGGAAGGGTTGACGCACTAGCAAAATGCGAAGCTAAGAGATTGGCTTTCTGAATATCAGTTTTATAATGAATACCATTATGGAATAAAGTAGGAACAGAAGAAGTCTTTTCTCCAAAGTTTCTTTTAACCATTGCTGCAAATGTCCAAAAGCTTTTAATGTTTGAATCATAATCTAAAATTTTCCGCATGCTATCTCGAATCTTTTGGTCATTTATTATTTTAGACCTGTTAATTATAGCGTTAGCTCTATTTCTGGCTATTCTAAACTTAACAAGGTTAAGTTTACGGATGGGCAATTAACGTAGTCCAAATGGGCTGATTTTTTACTCGCGACTGCTGACCTGCCGTTATCATTAAACCACTTATTCTTACGAATATTGATTTTCTTAAATGAGGAAGGAATGAAATTTTTCATTCCTAGCAGAATGGTTGACGTGATCAGTTGAGATGCTTCATCAGCATTATTGTTGGTAAAGCAGGTTGACCAATCAAATGAGCTAAAAAATTGATTCAGGAGTTCCCAGTTAGCATTTTTGAAGTGCCAGAGTAGCCTTTTACTTGTTGACTCTACATTGGTTGGGGTTATTGAAAATTTGGCTAATACCAGAGCGTGGTCGGAAAGACCTAATGGAGCAGATAAATCAATTGAATATTTATCTGGCATAGAAGTTAGAAATAAATCTAAAAGGTGAGGTGATTGACCAGATGTATCGGGATACCTAGTTGGCTTATCGACGAGTTGTGCTAGAAGATTGGTATCTGCAAATAGTTCTGCGGATTCACCTGATCGATCTCTGCCATTCGAATATGTCACCCAAGAATCATTATGGACGTTAAAATCTCCCAAGACTACTAATTCTGAGGTTGGTGAGGATTCGTAAATCTTGTCAATTGTTTCCGATAAATTATCAAATTCAATAATAGTGTCATCAGGTGACAAATTAGGACTACGATATAGGGAACAAATAAACATTGAATGGTTTGCTATTAAAATTTCAATCCATATCGTATTGAACCATGGATTACATTTCGGAACATTAAAATTTGGAACAGAAAAACAGATATCATCTCTAATAAAGAGAAACAAAACCTCGATGCGGAACCAAAAAGTCGACACGAGAATACCCCGGACATTGGAAATCATAAGCGTTTCACATAAACTAAGAACCGCAGGTTTATTCGCGTGAAGATGCGCTACGATGGAGTTAAAATTACCCTTAAAGCCGCGAATATTAGTGAAATGAATTTCAAAATAAGAATTCATTTCACAATGTAAAAATAACTAAATACTCGAATAAATATGTTAATTAAATTAAAATAAAAACAATTAAAAATTATAACAAAATGAAGATTTTTTTAAAAGACAACAGCCCAACAGAAAATCGCAACGAATTCGCTTGTAGTACCAGGCCTTACAAACGAAAGAGTCACGAAAAATCAGTGAGCTGATTTGATTTGAGCGGCTTTCCAAAAAATTCAACTTAAATAAATACTTGTATAAAAGTCCAATTTGATCTTGTTAAGAAAGTTGATAGCTTTCTTTAACAAGCTGAGCTACGTTCGGTGTTGTCCAAGATCACGTTTTGTAGTTATCTAAATTAGCAAACATGTATGAATCCAAAATGTTTTCTTGAAAAATTCTTTGTGATGTTAAGCAAAATAATAAAAAAAGAAACACCAAAATAGTAAACTTTTCAACACAACAAAACTGAAGGATTAAAAACACAACTTGTATAAATTTTAAATTAATACGAATAAACAAAATTTTTAAATTATTTCAATTAAATTTTTATATTTTTTTTTTTAATAAATTTTTTGCTTGCGATAAATCTCAAGGCATAGATGGGCATAGATTTATTGAGAAATGAGGCTAAAAAGAAACTAGATATAGGACCATATGAAGTATTGTCACAAAACGCTGTGAATTGTGAAATCAAATACGAAAACAAAAGAATGACGGTACATAAAAATAGGCTAAAGCCATTTTATATATATTTAACGCGGATAAACATAAATTTGATTAAAAAAAAAAATGTTTATAAAGGGTGAGAGAATGTATCACCAAATTGTAAATAAATTATCCAAAAAAAATATATATACATACATATAAAGAAGCAATAATAAGTAAAAACAAAAAATAGACAATAATGGATACAAACAAAGTAAGTAAAAATAGAATTTAAGTTAAAGTCTAAATAAATAAGAAAATTAGAATTAGGCCTATTAAGAACACGTTAACATAATATAAAGAAAACATTTCATTTAAGAAAAATATAATTTAAGGAAAATATCTATACAACATAGTTATTAAGAAAAAAATAATAATATCGACTATCAAATTAGAATGAAAAAATAGAACTAAGATTTAAAATTAAGAGAAAAAAAAATTTCATTCACGATTTAAAATCATCTCATATAAATTAGAATTAGAAATAAGATTTAAAAATTAATTTTTAGACTTACAATTATTACTACAATTACAATTATAATCAAGATTGAATATATTAAACTTAAATTAAAAGATAGGATATAAATATAACTACATATGTACTTCTCCAAATTAACGTAACCTTTTTACGATAGAAACAAAAATTTATATCGAAGAAATAGTAAAACAAAAAAAATCTTCCACCTGGTAACCAAACCAGAAAATGATACACTCGTGGCGCCTAAAAAGAAGAAATAACGATGTGTCATGATTTCTCCTTTTTCCTCCAGGATGGGTGGTGTGAAGGGAGCGTACCAGCGCTAACATAGAATGTACGGTATATTGGTATGCTATAATGCAATAATGCTGACAAGCACAATATAGAGTATTGGTTCGGGAATCGATCTAAACTTGTATGTATGTGTAGATATTTTAGATATTTATACTCTAGTATGAACTATGTTTTTGAATCTTCGGACTTCTATAAATAAGCACCAAAATTATAATAAAGTAACAATTCAATATTGGACATCCAACTGATACCAACTGCGTTTTATAAGGCTTGCGAGCCTTAAACTCTAAAGTATTCTTAGGATCCACTTTATTGGAATCCCATCTTGGGTGCAGGAAACTGCCAAAGGTTTAAGACGTAGGCGTAATAGCCAGGACTAGTGGAGACCAATAGAAGAACATCAGGGATCGTTTGGTTATTAGCGTTATCTTGTAGTAGTGAAGCACATTATATGGCGATCCTGCTCCAACCATTCCACCATTATCCATGCATAGTATTTTGATCGGGCGACCATTTTGTTTTTCAGCCCATTTCACATAAATCTTCATATTATCGATGACATCTGACTTTTGCTTCAGAAAATAAATTTTTCGAAAATGTGAATAATCATCTTTGAATAACAAAAAAAAAAATGAATAGCAAAATCGATGTTGTTTTTTCGTAGAATCTCACGAACCTGTGCCGCATTTTTATGTCCAAATCGTTCGTGCCACATTTGTGACGTGTTCCTTTTGACTGTTAAATTAGTTACCGACACATTTTGTTCAACTACCTTAAAAACATTTGGAATAATCCACCTCGACGTGCTCCCACTTCCACGATACGATCCTCATCCAAACCTTGAATTTCATCTTTGTATGCTTTAATCATGTGGGCGCCGTGGCTCAGTGGTAATGCACATGGCTGCTGCACAGGAGGTTCAGGTTCGAATCCCAGCAACACCAAAAAAGAAAGAAAAATATTATTATTATGCTTTAATCATATAACCACTATCAAGTGCCTTCGTTTCTGAAAATAAATTTGCATACAATTCCGGAACGTACAACGCTTTTCCCAGCGTTTTTTCGATCCAATTCGTGCCATTGTATGCCAAAATATCGATGTTACCACGACCCGTTCCATAAATTACAGCACCATTTCTAAGCGTCATTAGTCATGGTGTGTTCAATTCAACGAAATCACGAAACCATTCACGACGTTTGCTCATGTTAACCATAGCACCTGAATCACTATACCACGTGTCATCAATTGATTTACTGATATTTACTTCACTGAAAAATATTTTGCTCGATCCCTTTTCATCCTTCTTTGGCTTTGACTGGCCGTCTTTCGATGACTTTTGACCATTGCAATCCTTTTTTCAATATTTAAATGAACCACATTTGAAACTACCTTTTTATTTCTCTGCATATGAACCGCAAATTAAATATTAAAGCAGTAACACTCAACGAGTGAACGAACAAAAAAAGAGTCTAATTACTTTGTTGGCACACTCCATGCATGAGCCCGACCCGTTCAATTAATTACAGCACCATTTCTAAGCGTCATTCGTCGTGGTGTGCTCAATTCAACGAAATCACAAAACCATTCACGACGTTTGCTCATGTTATCCGTAGCACCTGAATCACTATACCACGTGTCATCAATTGATTTACTGATATTCACTTCACTGAAAAATATTTTGCTCGATCCCTTTTCATCTTTCTTTGGCTTTGACTGGCCGTCTTTCGATGACTTTTGACCATTGCAATGCTTTTTTCAATATTTAAATGAACCATATTTGAAACTACCTTTTTTTTCTTTTCTTTTTTTTTCCAGTTTGTTTTTCCTTTCGATGAATTACGCTTCACCTTTTAACGCATGCACCCGTATCCCTTGGCTGTTTTTCAATCATTTTTACAATCGACATGTGTTATTGCTCTTTGACCCAATGATGATTGCGAGCCCGAAGGGCGAAGCTAATAATCAGAGGACAAGAAAATTTTTCTAGCGTACGTGTGTCGGTTTGTGGGTTTGTCCAATTGTATATCGCGACTTCTACCAGTCCGAATTTGATGGGACTTGTTTTAAAACAATTGGTAAGCGCTTGGCTTGCGATGACGTGACGCGCGTCGCGTGTGGGGCGTGTGTGTGTTTTTTTTTAAATTATTTGTTTTAAAACTTGGCTTGTGATGACTTGACGCGTGTCATGTGTCGCGCGTCACATGTGGTGCGTGCAAATACTTTTTTTAAAACTCGGCTTGCAATGACGTGACACATGTCGCGCGTCGCGTGTGGCGCGTGTAATTTTTTTTTAAAGGTACTTATTTTAAAACGCGTGTCACGTGTCGCGTGTGGCGCGTGTAAATTTTTTTTTTAAATATTTGTTTTAAAACTTGGCTTGCTATGACGTAACGCGTGTCACGTGTCGCGCGTCACGTGTGGCGCGTGTCAATTCTTTTTTTTTTTAAACAGGGACTTGTTCTTAAACTTGACTTGCGATAACTTGACGCGTGTCACGTGTCGCGTGTGGCGCGTGTAAATTTTTTTTAAATACTTGTTTTAAAACTTGGCTTTCGATGACTTCACGCGTGTCACGTGTCGCGTGTGGTGCGTGTCAATTTTTTTTAAATAATTTATTGTTTTAAAACTTGGCTTGCGATGACGTGACGCGTATCACGCACGCACACGTCAACAGGTCCGAATTTTTATGGGACTTGTTTTAAAACAATTGTTAAGCGCTCATCTTGCGATGGTGTAATTTTGAGTTTTTTTTATTCATAGGGGTTAGGAGAAAATGTTTTTTTTTAAAAGTAAAATCCTTTCAAGATAATTCAGTCTGAATTACAACTATCCATATGGTGAGCTGAGAAGCTCGCTTTACTATCTTACGATGATATTTTGTGATTTTGTGTCCTATCTTTTCGATTCTGCTATTGCTCTATTCGCTTCCGTAGTTGCTGTAACCTCTGCATCCGCTGCTCCCGTAGTTGCTACAGTCTCTGCAATCGCTGCTGTCGGTGCTCGGTGCTGGTTTCGTTTCATCACCAGAAACCACTTCAAAAATTTATTTTGCCTAAAATGCAACACGCAGTTGAAATTTCCATGTTGTAAATTGCGTTCTTGCAATTTTTCAGTTCATACGATATCTTGTTCCATTTCAATTTTTCTAAACAATAATTCAATGCAAAAATAGCAGCTATCCATCGATTCTCCGTAAAAATTCACAAAACTATTACAAAAAACTTACGTGTCATTCTAGCATGCAATGCACATTTCATTCGCATACACGTAATTGTTGTTCCTGCTTTGTCTCCGAATTTCACAATCCTACACAGCTGTGCGTTATCGAATAAAATAAAATGGAATCCGATTTTATTTTTTACACAATTTATTCTTTATTTTTTTTTTTTCATTTTTTTTTTTTCATTTCAATTGTCGTAGTAGTCGGTCGTTTTTCGGAATTAAATTTTTAATTTTTTAATTATTTCTTTTTAAATCATATAAATTTAAAAGAAAGGAATCAAATTTCAAATCATCATGAAAGGCCTGAATTGGAGGAGGTTGCGAGGAACCGCAGAGAATCATCAAGAGCTCAATTTGAGTCAAGATTTTTCGCTCATCCTTGATGTGGTGTTTGGCGTTGGAGCTTGTCGGCTCGATAGTTGAGCGTGCCATTTTCGTTTGTTAGGCCTGGTACTCCAAACGAATCCGGTACAATTAACTGTCGAGTTGTGGGCATTCAAGAAAGAAGTCAGCTAGTTCCTGAAAGACCGAATTTTTCAATAGAGGCTCCAAGAATTTTGAAGGCTCCCGTATGTCATTTATTTTTTTTTTAATGTTTTCTTGGTCAAGGTTTTTTGTAGTTTTCCTTGACCATGGTCCATTCATTAAAGCATTTAGTCTCGCGTCGTCTTAGTTTCGTGAACGTTTTTTACGTATTGCTTTTTTCAATTGATCAGGGAGAATTCCGAGAAAATAAAATTGAAACCGGCTACAAACGTGAGAAATGTGATATATTGTAAGTCACATTTCTCCGATTTACTTCTTAATTTTATTAGAGGGCTTAGCCCACCTTATTGCCGTGGCGCAAGTCATTCAGGGAGTATTCCCTTGGCAATAAGTTCAAATATATAAAAAAAAAAAAAAAAAAAAAAACTGGGCCAATAACCAGTTGATTTATTTCTTTGAGTTTTCACAAATAAAAATAATGAATTATGTTTGTGCTGTAAATTTAATGAGAGAAAATAACTTTTTATGCTTTAAGTATACAATTGCTATATTGCTTTCAACAAAATGAGTTAGGTATTTTTTGTGTTTAACGGCTGATCAAAGCAACAGCAAAAACTAACCAAATTTTGGTCAATTTTTTGTTTCATGTGTTTTCCAACTTATCCAAATATAATTTTTAAAAGTCGACTCTGGTGGTGGGAATTATAAAAAAAAAAATTCATTCATTTGGAATAATCCACCTCGACGTGCTCCCACTTCCACGATACGATCCTCATCCAAACCTTGAATTTCATCTTTGTATGCTTTAATCATGTGGGCGCCGTGGCTCAGTGGTAATGCACATGGCTGCTGCACAGGAGGTTCAGGTTCGAATCCCAGCAACACCAAAAAAGAAAGAAAAATATTATTATTATGCTTTAATCATATAACCACTATCAAGTGCCTTCGTTTCTGAAAATAAATTTGCATACAATTCCGGAACGTACAACGCTTTTCCCAGCGTTTTTTCGATCCAATTCGTGCCATTGTATGCCAAAATATCGATGTTACCACGACCCGTTCCATAAATTACAGCACCATTTCTAAGCGTCATTAGTCATGGTGTGTTCAATTCAACGAAATCACGAAACCATTCACGACGTTTGCTCATGTTAACCGTAGCACCTGAATCACTATACCACGTGTCATCAATTGATTTACTGATATTTACTTCACTGAAAAATATTTTGCTCGATCCCTTTTCATCCTTCTTTGGCTTTGACTGGCCGTCTTTCGATGACTTTTGACCATTGCAATCCTTTTTTCAATATTTAAATGAACCACATTTGAAACTACCTTTTTATTTCTCTGCATATGAACCGCAAATTAAATATTAAAGCAGTAACACTCAACGAGTGAACGAACAAAAAAAGAGTCTAATTACTTTGTTGGCACACTCCATGCATGAGCCCGACCCGTTCAATTAATTACAGCACCATTTCTAAGCGTCATTCGTCGTGGTGTGCTCAATTCAACGAAATCACAAAACCATTCACGACGTTTGCTCATGTTATCCGTAGCACCTGAATCACTATACCACGTGTCATCAATTGATTTACTGATATTTACTTCACTGAAAAATATTTTGCTCGATCCCTTTTCATCCTTCTTTGGCTTTGACTGGCCGTCTTTCGATGACTTTTGACCATTGCAATCCTTTTTTCAATATTTAAATGAACCACATTTGAAACTACCTTTTTATTTCTCTGCATATGAACCGCAAATTAAATATTAAAGCAGTAACACTCAACGAGTGAACGAACAAAAAAAGAGTCTAATTACTTTGTTGGCACACTCCATGCATGAGCCCGACCCGTTCAATTAATTACAGCACCATTTCTAAGCGTCATTCGTCGTGGTGTGCTCAATTCAACGAAATCACAAAACCATTCACGACGTTTGCTCATGTTATCCGTAGCACCTGAATCACTATACCACGTGTCATCAATTGATTTACTGATATTCACTTCACTGAAAAATATTTTGCTCGATCCCTTTTCATCTTTCTTTGGCTTTGACTGGCCGTCTTTCGATGACTTTTGACCATTGCAATGCTTTTTTCAATATTTAAATGAACCATATTTGAAACTACCTTTTTTTTCTTTTCTTTTTTTTTCCAGTTTGTTTTTCCTTTCGATGAATTACGCTTCACCTTTTAACGCATGCACCCGTATTCCTTCGCTGTTTTTCAATCATCAATCGACTTTTCAATGTGTTAATGACCGAATCCCATGCACTTTTAAAGTATTGATATTCCGATGGCGATGTCGTTATTAATCATCGAATTGTCGATACCAACATCCGCATTTCTAATTCGATGAACCAACATATTCATCTTTGAAATGAATGATGCCATGTCATCCCCTGATTCCCACGAAAACGAAACGAAAATAATTTTTCTTGTAATTGCGATTTGCTTAGCTAGTTCCTTTGTCCGTAAATTGAAATCATACATTGCAATAAAATTTTTACAATCGACATGTGTTATTGCTCTTTGACCCAATGATGATTGCGAGCCCGAAGGGCGAAGCTAATAATCAGAGGACAAGAAAATTTTTCTAGCGTACGTGTGTCGGTTTGTGGGTTTGTCCAATTGTATATCGCGACTTCTACCAGTCCGAATTTGATGGGACTTGTTTTAAAACAATTGGTAAGCGCTTGGCTTGCGATGACGTGACGCGCGTCGCGTGTGGGGTGTGTGTGTGTTTTTTTTTTAAATTATTTGTTTTAAAACTTGGCTTGTGATGACTTGACGCGTGTCACGTGTCGCGCGTCACATGTGGTGCGTGCAAATACTTTTTTTAAAACTCGGCTTGCAATGACGTGACACATGTCGCGCGTCGCGTTTGGCGCGTGTAATTTTTTTTTAAAGGTACTTGTTTTAAAACGCGTGTCACGTGTCGCGTGTGGCGCGTGTAATTTTTTTTTTAAATATTTGTTTTAAAACTTGGCTTGCTATGACGTAACGCGTGTCACGTGTCGCGCGTCACGTGTGGCGCGTGTCAATTCTTTTTTTTTAAACAGGGACTTGTTCTTAAACTTGACTTGCGATAACTTGACGCGTGTCACGTGTCGCGTGTGGCGCGTGTAAATTTTTTTTAAATACTTGTTTTAAAACTTGGCTTTCGATGACTTCACGCGTGTCACGTGTCGCGTGTGGTGCGTGTCAATTTTTTTTAAATAATTTATTGTTTTAAAACTTGGCTTGCGATGACGTGACGCGTATCACGCACGCACACGTCAACAGGTCCGAATTTTTATGGGACTTGTTTTAAAACAATTGTTAAGCGCTCATCTTGCGATGGTGTAATTTTGAGTTTTTTTTATTCATAGGGGTTAGGAGAAAATGTTTTTTTTTAAAAGTAAAATCCTTTCAAGATAATTCAGTCTGAATTACAACTATCCATATGGTGAGCTGAGAAGCTCGCTTTACTATCTTACGATGATATTTTGTGATTTTGTGTCCTATCTTTTCGATTCTGCTATTGCTCTATTCGCTTCCGTAGTTGCTGTAACCTCTGCATCCGCTGCTCCCGTAGTTGCTACAGTCTCTGCAATCGCTGCTGTCGGTGCTCGGTGCTGGTTTCGTTTCATCACCAGAAACCACTTCAAAAATTTATTTTGCCTAAAATGCAACACGCAGTTGAAATTTCCATGTTGTAAATTGCGTTCTTGCAATTTTTCAGTTCATACGATATCTTGTTCCATTTCAATTTTTCTAAACAAGAATTCAATGCAAAAATAGCAGCTATCCATCGATTCTCCGTAAAAATTCACAAAACTATTACAAAAAACTTACGTGTCATTCTAGCATGCAATGCACATTTCATTCGCATACACGTAATTGTTGTTCCTGCTTTGTCTCCGAATTTCACAATCCTACACAGCTGTGCGTTATCGAATAAAATAAAATGGAATCCGATTTTATTTTTTACACAATTTATTCTTTATTCTTTTTTTTTTCATTTTTTTTTTTTTTCATTTCAATTGTCGTAGTAGTCGGTCGTTTTTCGGAATTAAATTTTTAATTTTTTAATTATTTCTTTTTAAATCATATAAATTTAAAAGAAAGGAATCAAATTTCAAATCATCATGAAAGGCCTGAATTGGAGGAGGTTGCGAGGAACCGCAGAGAATCATCAAGAGCTCAATTTGAGTCAAGATTTTTCGCTCATCCTTGATGTGGTGTTTGGCGTTGGAGCTTGTCGGCTCGATAGTTGAGCGTGCCATTTTCGTTTGTTAGGCCTGGTACTCCAAACGAATCCGGTACAATTAACTGTCGAGTTGTGGGCATTCAAGAAAGAAGTCAGCTAGTTCCTGAAAGACCGAATTTTTCAATAGAGGCTCCAAGAATTTTGAAGGCTCCCGTATGTCATTTATTTTTTTTTAATGTTTTCTTGGTCAAGGTTTTTTGTAGTTTTCCTTGACCATGGTCCATTCATTAAAGCATTTGGTCTCGCGTCGTCTTAGTTTCGTGAACGTTTTTTACGTATTGCTTTTTTCAATTGATCAGGGAGAATTCCGAGAAAATAAAATTGAAACCGGCTACAAACGTGAGAAATGTGATATATTGTAAATCACATTTCTCCGATTTACTTCTTAATTTTATTAGAGGGCTTAGCCCACCTTATTGCCGTGGCGCAAGTCATTCAGGGAGTATTCCCTTGGCAATAAGTTCAAATATATAAAAAAAAAAAAAAAAAAAAAAAAAACTGGGCCAATAACCAGTTGATTTATTTCTTTGAGTTTTCACAAATAAAAATAATGAATTATGTTTGTGCTGTAAATTTAATGAGAGAAAATAACTTTTTATGCTTTAAGTATACAATTGCTATATTGCTTTCAACAAAATGAGTTAGGTATTTTTTGTGTTTAACGGCTGATCAAAGCAACAGCAAAAACTAACCAAATTTTGGTCAATTTTTTGTTTCATGTGTTTTCCAACTTATCCAAATATAATTTTTAAAAGTCGACTCTGGTGGTGGGAATTATAAAAAAAAAATTCACAAATAAAAATAATGAATTTTGTTTGTGCTGTAAATTTAATGAGAGAAAATAACTTTTTATGCTTTAAGTATACAATTGCTATATTGCTTTCAACAAAATGAGTTAGGTATTTTTTGTGTTTAACGGCTGATCAAAGCAACAGCAAAAACTAAACAAATTTTGGTCAATTTTTTGTTTCATGTGTTTTCCAACTTATCCAAATATAATTTTTAAAAGTCGACTCTGGTGGTGGGAATTATAAATAAAAAAAAATTTTTGGTTAACGCTAAACCATTTCTGGTCTATCCAATGTGTTTGTTGTTGTAATTTTTATTTTTTTGTTGAAAGCAATATAGAAAATCTGAATGTGAAGTGAACAACTGGTTTGACGTTTACGTTACTGAAATAATGACAAGAGAACAGGTGCGTTCAATAATTCAAAATAAAACTATGCTCAACAGGAATACGGAGATTTCCAGTCGTGCATACTAGATTTGGAAACATATCATCTACTAGTTTACCAAGTGCATTAAATCCTCTTTTGAAATTAAACTTCGAGAACTTTAACACTAAATGAGAACAACTCACTAATCTCCAGTCAAAGTTGCTGTATGAGGATTTTGACAATCTATCTGAACGACTTCATTCATCAAACACTCATCATCATGTGGTCAGCTACCTTGCACTCACGCTATCCACGGTAGTTATTATCCTGTTCATTACTTGGAAGTTGATCAAGTACTGCCAACCAACACCGACACACAACATATCAACAAATCGTCAACTGACACATGACATCGCAACAAACCCTCAACCGACACCACGTCAACAACCTTCAAATTTTAATATTTGTGAGTCAGTTCCTCAACGGGGGGAGGTGCAAAGTGTATCCTATTACAACACAACAGCAAGCACTGCAGTTATTGGCGAATCAACAATTTTTTGTTTTTTCTTTGATTTGATATTTGATATTACTCACATGACAACACGACGGCGACGACAGTTATTTGCCGCATCAGCCATGTCTATTTTTGTATTTTTTATTGTTTTATGTTATTGGAATTAATTGTATATTGTTATTGAAAGCAATTTTTAATTAAAAAATTAGATCAAATTCAGCCTTGTGTGTTTTGATTTCGCTGTGTATTGAGTATGGGTTAAAGTGCAAGTACTCGCTGTATTGTCTGAATTTGTAGTGGACAAATCAGATCATCAACATCAGGTCCACAGATTGAGTAGTGGTTTAAGTGCCTATACTTCCTCGCTGGACACATATCAGATTAGTAGCGCCAAGAGTATTGGCTTAAGTGCCTATACTCTTTTCAACAACGGATTTGGTTTGCTCCTTATCTGAAGCTACAAGTACTTAGCTGCATTTGGCAACGTATATTTATCTTTTACTTTCTTTTGCATAGTCAAAGGAGGTATAGAAATAATGAAAATTTTTGGACTCGGGATTTTTGCAGATTACCCATTACCGTCTCTTCTGAGCCAGAAAAAACGAAAATAAAAATATGTCTGTCTGTCTATCTGTCTGTGTCCACTCTACAGCCCAGGCGGCTGAACTTATCGGGATGAAAATTCATATTTAAACTTTTTTATGTAAATTGTGAGGGGCCAGATGATTTTGAGGGAAATCTGAAGTGACAGTTAACTTAGACAGTTTTTCGAGTTTTTGCAAATAGCTCAAAAAGTATAGCACTTAGGAGAAATCTGTTATAAGAAATTAAAACAAAAAAAACTAAAAAAAATTAAAAAACTGTTTGTTATTTTTGCCGATATTAGTATCGATTATATAGTTTGCTGTGTGGCTGAGGTGTTCGATTGTTGGTGGTCAATGGGCCGGCGGTCATTGGGTATTTCAGCTAGTTAAAGCATATTCATACTAATATTATAAATGTGAAAGTAACTCTGTCTGTCTTTTACCTTTTTACGGATAACGGCTGAACCGATTTGGCTCATTTTTTTAATTCTCTATACAGCATGGAGGCGGACCTGTGGGCAAGTTTCACCATGAGCTCGGAATAAACAGGTTATGAGTTCTTATATAAATTAAATAGGATAATTTTAAAGTTAATCTCACCCCATCTCTTTTATTTTGCATATACAAATCGTTTATATGCTCATATGTAAGATTAAACATAAAACGCCTTAAAAAAATAAACCATTCCTTGAAATTATCTGGTTGTGTTGTTAGTATTGGATTATGATCATTGGCATTGGCATACACTAGTAAAATCACACTGACGGTAAAACAAACAATATTGACCAAACATACTCGCTGATCGCAGGACTTTCGAACTAAATGTTACTGTATGAAGGGTTTTCTTAAACTAAATAAGCTATGCACAAATTCAAAACTATCTACTTCATTATTTAGGTGCGTGTTGAATAGATTTATATAAATGAAATTTTTTTTTAAAAGGCAAGAAAAGATAATTAAATGTCTATAAACACACAACACACACACAACAAATTCGGTTAAGCGCTAGGGTCAGTGTCATTGTCACTAATGAACCACGTAGCTATGTAATTAGTCATTACTACAATGCTAAAAACTTTAATTGCAAATACATAAACCAAGATATGCAAAATAGGATACTTTTATTTTTATTTATTTATATTTATAGGTTTGCTTGCTCTGGTATACAGGGTGGTATGTTGTGGTAAAAACTTATTTGTGTTTGATTTATTCATAGATACTTTTTTTCCATTTTTACAGAACCGGAACCTCTTAATAAGATATTTTTCGGCAAGTCTTTGGTATAGCGGGCAACGGTATTTACGCCCCTGGTTTGGCGGAAACGCACTCTTTCGTTTGGAAAGGATTCCAAACTGTTGATCTTTCTTTCATTTATTTATGATTTATGCATTTTTCTAAGGGGATTAAAATAGGTCGGTTGTTAATTGCTATCAAATGGTCTGGTTTGTTTAATAAATAATAACTATGTCACCTTAATACAGGTGAAGCCAATAACTCAATTTGTCACCACAACAGTATCAGATGATATTTGTTATACATAAGCATTCAATTTTTATGAGCGTGATGTGGAAAATACTTAAGTTAATATAAAATATCTTGATTTTGTTTTGCACGCTAATGGTAAAAAAGATCGGATAGGGCTATGTCGGGTGCACCGCCGTTGGTTTGACGTGAAACGTCTATGTCAACGAGGCGCTTTTAGTGTAATGGATTAAAATGGTACATAATTATTTATTTCGATTAATATTCGACGACAATTTCGTTAAATATTGACCTGTTATATGAGAAATAAGATACATAAGCATAATATCAACGTTATATATAAACTAGCTATTCCCGGCGCTTCGCTACCTGTACACGTGAACCCCTGGATGGGGGGTGTACTATAGCCAATAACCTTCCCCACCACAATGAGCAGTCATTTAAATAGCCAATAGATGGCGGATCTAACCTATCGTTTTAAATATGCATTACATGTTACTGATTCGAAGAGCTCATTCGGCGTGTTTTTCCGAACATAGCGCAAAACTTCAAACGAACGAACGAACCATATTGACGGCGAAAAACAAAGATGTCAATGATCTCAACGATTGTTTTCCTTTAAATCAGTTGCCACAGTTGTCAACCAGGATAAATTAGTCAACTGTCCCACAGAAAATTGCGTTTGTTTCATTTATAATCTACAAACAAGTACTGTTTGGATCAGCATAAAGTTTAGGTGCAACGGACAACATACAAGCAACGAAATACATCAAGGCCAACATAGCATTCAAATTGCTGACCTTGTGTCTACAGCAAAAAAACACCGTTGGAATCGTTTATCGCTGCATCGTCAGTGGATCCTATTGCAGCACCACAGAAAGCATTGAAGTTGTTGGCGAATTAACAATGTTTTGTATTTTCTTTGATATGCATCAAGATATTACTCATATTTTTTAGCACGACGGTGACGACAGCTATTTGCCGCATCAACCCAAATATCTATTTTTGTATTTTTATTGTTTTATGTTTTTGTAATTAATTGTATATTGTTATTCTAAGCATTTTTTGTCTATAAAAGGCACCAAATTTTTAATTAATAAATTAGATCAAATTTAACCTTGTGTGTTTTGATTTCGCTGTGTATTGAGTATTGGTTAAAGTTCTAGTACTTGCTCTATTGCCCGAATTTGTACTGGACAAATCAGATCATCAACATCAGGTCCGCAGATTGAGTACTGGTTTAAGTGCCTATACTTTCTAGCTGGAAACATATAAGATTAGTAGCGCCAAGAGTATTGGATTAAGTGCCTATACTCTTTACAATAACTGATATGGTTTGCACCTATTCTGAAGCTACATTTTGGTGACCCCGACGTTATGAGGTTATCACGGTTAGCGCTTCTGCAAGGAGCCTCATTGGACAAATTCCTAGTTGGACACACTCTCACATCACATCATGGACGACTTATTCACACTTATTCAACTTGAGGACGAGATTAAAAGAATAAATCGAAATTTTAAGTAGGATTCCGAAGAGCGGAAAACTGTAAAATACTACAAGCTGCGGCTCAGCCAGCTACAATCATCAGTGCGTTACAAATGAAACAGAGCTCCGTAAATTGAAAGAACGTCAACACGAGTACTTTATAGAGGACTAATATGTCAAAACGACGACATTCTGCGATACTTATACGAAACGCATTCAACAAGAAATCCAAACGTTAGAAGCAAGCAGCGTCGATGACAGCGTCGAAGAAGGTTTTAACACAAATAAAGCCAAACAAACTGAAGAAGTGTGCATTTCAAAAATCGGTGGCTTAATTAGAAAGGCATATCGAAAAAAGGCAACACTGGATGGCAGACTTTCAAACATCTTGCTCTTGGAGAAACAATCCGGACAATATTACGACGAAAAGAAGAATTTCGTCAATGAACTTTGGCAGGACATATTTACAGTCGATGATATCATTTGGGAGCAATCATCCGATACAACGTCAGCAGGCTACGATATGCAAAGATTTGAAGATCTGGAGCAAAGGGTGCATCAAAAAATCACCGATATCACTTTAATGCATATGGAACCAGCATGCATATGTAGCAGCCTGGAAACTATTAGATTAGCGCTATAGTAACCATAGAATACTGACATCAAAACTTGCAACGAAGTTGCCTTTCAGCATCTACGCCACAAACCATACGGTTAAACAATGCGCCTAAAAGTATAGATATAAATACGATGCATACGTGCACAATTGGTTCCGACACCTGAATATTGATTTTACCACATGACTCGTAGTCTGCCAACTACCACAGTATATGCCAACAAGCATATAAAAATAGAACATGATTTCAGGGGTAACCATCTTGAAGAGAATTCATCGAAATAAGTATGCCGCAGAATAATTCCAGTCAATAGGCATACTACCGGGCGTTGATATTCACATATATTCGGACGTTACTGAAGTGACTTAATGGCGCGATGGGAAAGCTACGAACTAAGAATCGCAAGATACCGAGTTCGCACCCAACCATCAACTCCGACTTTTTTTAAGTCTATCAAATTATGCACAGTCTGTGGTAAAATATTAAAGACATGATTCTGCCCTGTGTCCTCAAAGTAAAACTTAAAGCGATATAAACAATTGGCAAAAGGTTTATAATAAAATGAATACTGTCCGCCTATTAAATAATATAAATAATTGGCCAATATTTATTGGAAATTATTTTTGGTTATTGGCGATCATATAATTCTCAACAAGGTTTAACTAAAGACTTGAAAAAGAAAATCCAAAGCAAAGAGAGAGTAATTCACAATACCAACCTAGGTATACGTCTATCCAAGTTCTACACGAACACAATTTTGAAAGGGAACGGTAGTTGTCAACTGAACCAAATACATATTGAACAGCTTTTGTAGTGCTTTAGTAGGAGATAGGTTGATTCAATCGCCTTTTCTGAAACCCACTGCCCACTGCGACTTCGCAGAAACTCGACAGGCAATGCGCTCAGTGCGAAATAGGTTGATTCAATCGCCTTTTCGTCATTGACGTCATTTTCAGCCGAAACTTTTCTTGGTCTAGTGTGAAATAGGTTAATTCAATCGCTTTTTTTTCATTAGAGCCACTCCTAGTCAATCCGGTATTCCACTTAGGGGGGAAATAGGTTGATTCAATTGCCATTTCTTCCTCAAGGTCGTCTTTAGTTGAAAGTTACAGGGTATTGGATGCAACAAACCTGTACGTAGGAAAATACCAGTCCCCGTATATAAGTATGTATGTAGTTATTTTATCTCTAAGTATATACCAGAAAGCTGTAAAATTAGCATAAGTACCGAGAAAAAAAAGAAGAATAAATACAAGAACAAAACCTGAAATAACAACCGGACTTATTATTTAAACAACAAAAATTCAATTTGTAAAAATCGAAGCCGAGAAGAAGAACCCTGGGTGACCGGCGAGCGTCACCCGAGCAAACATCGTTACAAATTTGGCACCCGAGCAGGAACGACTAGAATAGTCGCACCACCGACCAGAAAGAATACGTTAGACACCAGCTTTATTATAATTAACCGGCTAGAATAAACACGTAAAGAGACATTTACCGGGCTAAATACCAAGGGAAAGTTTTGCTAATATTGGTGAATGCGTCACTACTGACATAGAGTGTGCGTCACCAAATTCAGACCTGAGCAATAAACCTTATTTTTGAAAATGGCAACCGCAGACACTGGACTGAGTGCCTCTTGGGTGTACTCTTTAAGCAAGGAGGAATTAATAAGCGAACTGGAACGTCATGGTTTTTGGAACGCGTAGAGGAGCTGGCCGAATGTTATCAGCTGGCTCTCGACCGTATCGTACGAACGCTACCCGAGGTGCTAAAAGGGAACGCACTGGTGTGGTACAGAATCAATAAGGAATTTCTGAGTACATTGGACGCATTTAGCGAAGAACTGCGCCGTTTATTTTTACCTCCACGCTTCTAGTCGCAACTACTGGACCTCATTCGAAGTTCAACGCAAAGTAGTAAAGAAAGGGGAAAGATTACATCACAGCGATTCAAGTCTTGATGCGATGGCATACTTCCCTCAAGACCGAAGAGAAACTTCAGCGAATTTATGATAACCTGCGCCCTGAATACCGACATTACATCAAACGCAGAGAGTTTACAACCTTGTCGGAACTCACCGCCCTCATCGAGCACTTCGAGTGATTGATGACCGAACAACATCCATTACGACCTACGTAAATACCGAACCGACAAGTACCACTGCGCCCTACTGCACCCCCATTTCGACATTCAGCACCACCGTTTCGACCAGCTGTTGTACCGCCAGCACACTATAGTCCACCAGCACCCCAACAAGTGCCCGTCCCATACCAGATGCCAATAAAGTCAGCTCGACCAGTTTTCGCCCCAATGCAACAAACCAATGATGTAACACATCCGCATCAACCCCCAACCAATAATGTCACATACCCAATCGTGGCCAACAATGTAAAATATCCGCATCAATCCCAAACCAGTAATGTCACATACCCGATCGTGGCCAACGATGTAACACATGCGCATCCACCACCAACCAGCCATGTCCCCCACCAGAACGTCACCAGAAATTTAGCAAACCTGTATCAACCGACACATTCATACCAGACACCCACCAGCAGTATACCATTCACCATCGCATATAATCGGAAAACCAACTGTTGGACGTGCAGTCAACCAGGGCATATTCGAAAGAATTGTCAACAAGCACGACAACTGTTTTGTTCATACTGCGGCACAAATGCTATACAGAGTCGCCACTGCCAATGTAGGCCGGGAAACGCCAAACGGGCCGTCCAATATCATGAGGCATTAGACGCCCCAGCCCCTACTGTCCTCAGTCACGCCTCATACACGTTTTTTTTTTTTTTTTTTATAAAAGACTCCTTGCCAAGGTATAAGACCCTGAATGACTTTCGTCACGGCAATAAGTTGGGCTATGCCCTTTATTAAAATTAAAAAATTCGAAGGAATGTGATTTACAATATAATACATTCCTCACGTTTGTAGCCGGTTTCAATTTATTTTCTCAGAATTATCTCTGATTCATTGAAAAAAGCAATACGAAATAACGAACACGAAACTAAAACGACGCGAGTCCAAATACTTTTATCAATGAATCATGGTCAGGGAAAACTACAAAAAACCTTGACCAAGAAAATATTACAAAATAAACAACAAATATTATAAATAATACAAAAAATAATAATTTTTTTATATAAAATAATCTTATCCTCTAATGAACACTACGGTCGTCCTTCAGGAAGTTGTTTACAGCTATTTTGAAGGCCTGTAAATTATAAGATTCGGGAAATACGGAGTCGACAAGTACCAAGTACCAGTCCGACCGATAGCTATGACTTTCGCCTTAGCTGACAAAGCCACAGTCACCGCTTGTCAGGCATACATGATAAAACTAAAATGGGAAGGCCAAACGTACACCCAAGAGTTTGTCTTCATACCATAACTCATGGACAAGTTCCTAATAGGAACCGACTTCCTATCAAAGTTTGGTTTCACCATTAACTAGGGGAAAATACGATAGCAGCACGAACCGAACCTAGCCAACCAGTAATCCAAAGTCTTCTGACCGAAAGGCAGCAGTTGGACAAATTATTGGCAGTCGAATTGCCACAGAACGTTAGAGGGCCAACCCGTATTACCGAACATTTGATCCGACTCAAACACCAGCGGCCTTTCAAACAGCGGTACATGTCAAGAAAACCCGCCATGCAAGCGATCATTAATGAAGAAATAGACCAATTACTGGCAGAGGGAACTGAAACCATATGCGTTCGCCTATTAAGACGACATAATCGTCATTGGAAGTACCTTCTCCGAGCATATGGTTGCCCTGACCGAAATATACAAACGCCTGAAGATGGCAAAACTAAAGATAAATCCAGAGAAATGTGAATTCGGCAAGGCAGAAATGCGATATCTGGGACATATGGTCATCAGACTGGCATTCACACTGACCCTGACAAAATCGAAGCGGTAAAGTCGCTGGTACCCCCCCCCCCCACCCGAAACATAAAAGAACTTCGTCGCATAATTGGAATCGCATCATGGTATCGACGCTTCGTCCCAAAATTTTCGACCATTACCGCACCGCTTACCAGGTTATTAAAGAAAAACCAGAAATGGTCGCGGGGAGAAGCCCAAAAGGAAGCGTTCGAAACACTGAAAACAAAATTAACCGAGGCACCAGTTCTTGCCTGTCCTGACTTTACCAGACAGTTCGTCCTGCAAACAGACGCTAGCGCCGATGGACTTAGAGCGGTACTCTGGCAGACAATAAATAACCAGGAGCGAGTGATGGCATACGCTAGTCGAACGCTCACCGACGCTGAGCAAAATTACTCCGTCACGGAAAGAGAGTGTTTAGCAGTAGTGTGGGGCATACGGAAAATGAGACTATACTTAGAAGGGTATCATTACCTCGCACAGACTGATCACCAATCGCTGAGATGGCTACACAACATCGATAATCCATCTGGACGAGTGGCACGCTGGGCAATAGAGCTACAACAACATGATAATGATATTCGCTACCGAAAAGGATAATCCAATACTGTGGCAGACGTCCTGTCCATACACCCAACCGAGGAACCCCAAATAAAAATATTACTACCTGTTACCGAAACCTGTCCGTGGTACGACTCCAAGATTGGGGCAGGCACCACGAAACCAGAGGACAACCCATAATACCAGGTCCTTGATAAAACATTATACCGGTACATCTTTAACACAACCTGTTATACTGAATGCGCCCAGTCTGCATTGAAGATTTGCGTTCCCAAACCGCTGTCCCAACAAGTTATGCACGAAAATTACACGGATGTGACCGCAGGCCACATGGGAATAGCCAAAAATTGCCCGAATTGCGAGTACTTATTATTGGCCCGGATTATTTCGCGATACCGCTCGATTTGTCCAAAGGTGCCCTACCTGCATAGAATATAAGATACCGGCCAGCAAACCCGCCGGGAAAATGTACATGACCGCCGCTAGGCATCCGTGGGAAATTGTATGGTCAGACTTTATAGGACCACTGGCACCTTCGACCAAGGGAAATACGATGATACTCGTTTTCTGCGATAAATTCTCGAAGTGGACAGAGTTCTTGGCTTTTCACAACCCCCGCGTTAATAAAAGGATTTAAGGAACGGATACTTACCCGGTATGGCTGCCCAAAAATGTTAATTACTGACAATTGCACGCAATACAGAATCATGCAGTTCCAAAATCTTCTCGCGCAGCTCCAAATAAAACAAAGATTTACACCGCCATACACTCCGCAAGCCAACCCAACGGAGAGGATGAAGCGCGTCATCAAAACCAAAATTTCGCAATACGTGAAGACCGACCATCGCAAATGGGTTGAATACTTACCAGAGCTAATGCTAGCCATCAATACCAGTCATAATGGGGCAACAGGCTATTCGGCGGCATACCGCGAATTACGCCTACCGCCTGCACCAGATATACCGCTTAACTCTTAACCCGATACTTCCGAACGCATAACCAGGTTACACAAAATAATCGCCCTAGTCCTTCTAAATCTGGCAAAAGCATTTGGAATTCAAAAGAGGAACTACGATCTCCGACGCCGCCCGTGGACACCAGCAATAGGAGAGATGGTCTACTACCGGCACCGACCACTCTCTTCGGCCGCTCAGCAATTTGCCGCTAAACTAGCCCCACGGTACGTCGGACCTTACCGAGTGAAGAAACAGATCTCCCCTGTCATACCCATCCTGGAAGGCGATAAGCAGAAAACCCTCACAGCCACCATTAATGACTGTAAGGAGCTACCAGACACCCCCCATGGGGAAAAAACTCAGAGCGTGAATATAGTCTACCGAACCACCATGGAGGTGCCAGTCATCAGCGAGATGTCGAGCAAGCAACACCTCACCGAGTTTACCAGCGAGACAGCCACACCAGGAGCTCATCGCCGCACCAGGCCACAACCACCAACTGCTCCCCAACCTGTCGAGCGCCCCACTACATCTCGGGCCGCCACCGCAGCTAGAAGCGCCAATACTCCGAGGCAGCTAGCAACCACAACAGCCCGGCCCGCCACCAAACCACGGGTAGCCCAAACTCCAAAGGCAGCACCGACACGCAATAGAACAAGGACCCGCCAGCATACCAATAACCCTGATCCCTGACACCACCAGACCCAAATCCCAAATCCGCATCCAAACAATAACCATCTATCCAGCCGACACATCCAGACCAGCTGTTGATACCATAACATCAACACAACAACAACAAGTATCGACCCCAGCAACGACGACCCCAACAGAGACTCAGGAAGGCGAATTTCCCCTGACTGCGTTCAATATTATCAAGCAGAGTGAGCAGTTCAACCACCACGCCCTCGAAGGAGTAAATATGGCTCCGCCAAGGCCCTACCGTCATAAAAAGGGACGTCCTCGACCATTTTGGTTGACCGCTTCCTTAGGCCATCTCTACGGCAAGCAAATAGCAGACGACACGGTCATCATGAAGCATCCACCCACATGACCCTGCGAAACAAAACACACATGGAATAACCGAAAAAAACGAAAAAGATATAATTATATACAAAAAAAAACAGAACATAGCCTTTAATCACAGATTTATATATGAATTCTCTAATTTTGTAACTCGGGCCGGCGACTGGCACTAAGAAATAAAGGTAATCCCATAAACAAAATAAAATAAAAACAACCCATAAAAATTAAAAATTTTCATCTAAATTCTCTAATCGCAGAAATTGATATGGGAGCCCCTCGATCCTGGGCCATTTTTTTTTATTGTAGAAGAAAATCATCGAAACAAACATTTGACATCAGATGTTAAAATTGAAAAAGCTCAGATCATTTTATTCTGAGCACTTAGAGCACGCTCATACTCTGAGCAAATAAGAAACACGAACATTTATCTTGAGAACTCTTTGACTGCTCTGAACTAATTTATGAAAACGCCAAATGACAGAATATTGTGAAAACTTGTTGTTCTATCTGTAAGTTGATATCGACAACAAAAAAAACGACATCAATAAAAATACAATTCAGTAAATAAAAATGTAAGTTGAAGTAAGCATAAAACATGTATGTCTCGTTTCATTTGCTGGGTTCATTTGTGCGTGCGCTAAGATTTCTCTCTCTCTCTCCACCACCAACAAAACCATGCAGCGCAGCCGACTGCGCAGCACACACCGCACAAAGTCCATAAAGGGCGACGAATATCTGATGCCAGTACAGATATTTAAAAAATGTATAAGGGCCTTGCGGCCGAACCCGGGACCCGATCACTACCAAATTTTCGAAAAAGTATTGTTTATTGGGTATACACATGTGTGTAAAATTTGAAGAAAATCGGGTAAATTTTTTAAAATTTTTGTTTGGGAGCCCCCCGACCCCGCAGCCCGAGGGGCCTCAAAATTTAATAGAAAGTGTTGTCTCCGGAAATACGCATGTGTGCAAAATTTCAATAAAATCGGGCCATGGGAAGTGGGTTAAAAATTGATCGCAAGAATCCACGACAGACGACCGACCGACGACCGACCGACCGACGACCCACGGGCAAGTGAAGTTAATATAGAGAATTTAAAAAAGAGAGTGACCACACCGACCGAGCAATTTTTTTTACTAGCTATAGTCATTAAAAAACAGTCTTACTTATATAATTATACTAAGTCATAAACCAGTCGCATTATATTATCAGACCAGTATATTACGTAGAAATATAATTATACTTTGTTATAAACCAGTCACATTATATTATAAGAACAATAAACAGTATATGCCTTGTGCCCGTGATTGATTTTACAAGCTCTAATGCGTCAATAAAACTTTGTAAATTTTCAACAGAGCCATCAAAATCGGGTATGATTTTGGATGCCGTATTTAAAAATTCTACTACAGTCTGAGACATGTTGCCTTGTTTCGTCAATGTCTTTGATTCTATTTCTGTATCTACTTCTTCTTCTGAATCTATGCTCTCGTCAGTGCTGTCAAATTCCTGTTTTATCCTTAATTTCCTTAGTCTTAATAACTGTCTAAACTTTTGTTTATAACCTCTTAATATATCAATTGATTCTAAATTTTGTTTAAATGTAAAATTATTTTTATTTAAATTAATTAAATATTTTACCTGGTTATAATTTTGTAACAGTATTTTATAATGTTTCTTAAATGTTTCGTCTGAAACGTTTTGTTTTCTATATACCGATTTATAGGATTTAGCAAAATTTCCTTTACAAACTTTTAATTTTTTAAGGATGTCTATCCATGACTCCATTTACAGTATTATTATTATACCATGCCACGAAAATTATATATCTATAAAAATCAACTTGCACATTCTTGTTTTAGGAAATTGTGTTTACCGAGGCTGCCCTTTGCAAATACCTCTTTTTTAAATTCTCTATATGAACTTCACTTGCCCGTGGCGGCCGGCCGGGTGGCTGGCTGGCACACCAAATCTTGTGATCAATTTTTAACCCACTTCCTACAGCCCGATTTTATTGAAATTTTTTCCAAGGCAAAATACTCCAAATAATTCCTGAAGCAAAATGGAACTCCCATATATCATACATCACCAACAAAGCTAATAAAGCTTACTTCACTTGCCAACGCATGTTCAGTAAAGCATTATCAGGCCCAGGCTCACTTACGCAGCCCTGATATGGTGGCCAAAAACAGAGCAGTGTAAAACACGCTCAAAACTCAGCAAAATTCAGAGATTAATATGTGTTAATGAAACAGAAGCCATCAAGACTTGCCCAACAGCAGCACTATAAAAACTACTAGGACTCACACCTCTACACTTACACATCAAAAGTGAAGCGGGAGCAAGAGCCATTTCACTCAAGGTAACCAACCAACTCAAAGGTAACAGACCAGAACATACAAGCATCATCACCAAAATCAATTTGGGAAGCGAATTTGTCCTCCAATTAGATTCAATGATAAAAGACCGTAATCAAGTTGAAAATATCATAAATAGCCTCCCCAATCATGCATCTTTCTGGTACACAGATGGATCCAACACAAACTCAGGAACAGGGGCAGGGGTATTCGGACCCAGACTCAAATTACGTATACCCCTAGGAAAATCCCCAACCGTCTTCCAGGCAGAAACAACAGCATTAGAAGCCTGCACACTAAAATGCATAAAGAGAAAATATAGAAGAACCGAGATCTATATGATCTCCGATAGTCAAGCCGCTTTACTAGCGCTAAAAGGCCCGGATTTCAATTCAAAAACAACATGGAGCTGCTACTGCCACCTAAACAAACTGGCAAAAACCAACAAGGTCAACCTGATGTGGTCCCCAGGCCATTCTGGCATTTATGGGAACGAGACAGTAGACCTCTGCGCAAGAGCAGGCGCGGAAGAGACCTTTACTAGCCCCGAGTCAAGTATAGCCTTCAGCAAGAGCCACCTAAAAAATAAAATAAAGCAGTGGGCAAACAACGCCATCGAGGCTGAATGGGAATCATCAACTACGATGAAACAAACCAAAAAGCTTCTCAAATACAACATTAAAGACATAAACAAAGCTAAACCGACAAACACTAAGATCCCTTGTGTGGTATATAACAGGACATGGTCCATTTAATGGAAAATAGGAAAATCTCAGACAGATCACTGCCGCTTTTGTGGAGAGGCAGAGGAGACGCCAGAACACATACGATTTATATGTGATGCCCTCACCCGGAAAAGACTTCAATACCTCAAGGTTCACACAGTTCTATGGCAGAATGCCAGACCTATCGACTTGGCGGATATATTGGCATTCATAAGAGGACTAGGCCACCACATAATGTGGTAGACATCTGGGACGCACAATAGAACTTAAGGTCGCAGTGCACAAGGCTTTTCAGCCCACCAACAATAAATAAATATTAAAATTTTGCACACATGTATATCTCCCATTTCTATTAAAATTTGAGGCCCCTCCGGCCGCGGGGTCGGGGGGCTCCCATACAAATTTTTTTTTTTTTAATTATCGATTTTTAACGCACTTCCTAAAGCCCGATTTTCCTGAAATTTTGTACACATGTGTACTTCCGGTGACAATATTTTTTAAAATTTGGAAGTGATCGGGTCCCGGGTTCGTGGGGCTCCCATACAAATTTAAAAAAAAATGAAACGAGATATAAATGTTTTATGCTTAATTCAACTAACTTACTTTTTTAATGAATTGTATTTTTGTTGATGTCGTTTTTTGTTGTCGATATCAACTTACAGATAGAACAACAAGTTTTCACAATATTCTGTCATTTGGCGTTTTCATAAATTAGTTCAGAGCTGTCAAAGAGTTCTCAAGAAAAATGCTCGTGTTTCTTATTTGCTCAGAGTATGAGCGTGCTCTAAGTGCTCAGAATAAAATGATCTGAGCATTTTCAAATTTGACATCTGATGTCAAATGTCTCTTTCAATGATTTTCTCCTACAATAAAAAAAACGGGAGTGCACTCCGGGAGTGCCGACAGAAGTGAAAACTTATTTTGGCGCGTTAGACATTTTTTAGATGGGTACTAGGGTTATTGGGTTATGAATTGCATTTTTTTTATGATTTTTTTTTTATAATGTACACACCTTTACCGTGTGTTTGCACCCTTATAATGCTTAGCACAGCGTGGGCGTTAGAAAATTAGGGAGAGGAAAAGATGAGATGTCTATGCGCGCGTATCTTAAACGACTGCAGATCATACAAATGCGGAAACACAGAATCAGGCAATTCATTCCACATAACTATCGTGCGGCTAAAGAAGGAATCTCTGAATTGGTTAGAACATCCGAAGATAGGCTTAATGGTGGACCCATGAGCTCGAGTTGAGGCACGGGTATTTCGGTTGGGTTGGAGAATGGGCGGGATGCATCTGGCTATTTCTTTTGAACACCGCTTGTGGAAAAAGCGATAGAACAGTGACAGGCAGGAAACATTCCTACGATGTTCGAGCGATTTGATTGTTTTCGCGATATGTACGTCACCAATAAGTTTTAACGCGCGGTTCTGAACTCTTATTAACTATTAGAATCTTTAAAATACATTTAATATTCTTTTACGAATCATCGTTAACAATTTCGACAACTCCTGTATCATCATCATTATCATTAAAATTATTACAATCTAAAATCGAAACTATAGGTTCATGGCAACTAAAATAGGAAATAAACAATTTTGATTCAAAGTTATTTAAATATCTCGTGAATACCGCATCAATTGTACTTTTATATCTCGTTGTGCTAATATTGCGTTGATTGGACATAGTAAAATTAAATTCTCTATTCAAAAATTCAATTAATGGTAGATTTTTATCGTCTGCCAAGTTTATGTTGAAAACCCCACCCAAAATCATTGGCAAATCATCAATCTTTTTCCAATTTTATCTTGAAGCACTGCAGAACCGGCTTTAGAATAAATGAATAAATTTTCAAACAAAAAATCACGTATCGCATTTAAAGACTTATTAGGCGAAATATAAGCAGCAACCATCACAATGAGCTTCCCATTGTCAGAGTAGCAACGACAAATGCATATATCACCAGCGTCTCGTAACGGTGACGCGAGTCCAGTGATTTTAGCTCATCTAAAAATATGCGTACCGCGCTAATAGAAGTTTTCACTTCAATAAAAAAAATAAAAAATGACCCAGGATCAAGCGGCTCCCATTTTAATTTCTGCGATTAGAGAATTTAGATGAAAAATTTTAATTTCTCTGGGTTGTTTTTTATTATATTATTATTATGTATTTTATTAATTTAAAAACAAAACTTGCACATAATATTACCGTAATAATGAATAACATGATGTTTATAGGTTGTACGTCCAGCATTTGAATCTGCTCTTGTATTGACACATCATTGATTATATTCGCGTTAGCTTTTTCATTTTTCGAAGTTTTACCGCCCATTTTTTGTTATTTTACCGATGACTGAGGGGATGAGCGACGAGGTTTAATGCACGTTTAATTCGGTTTTTATTTTCGAGTTGCCGAATTTTAGTTCACAATTCATAAGAGCTAAACCACAAACCACTGCTTAAATATTTGTTGTTGTGTTGAAATGGGTTGCCATTAAAGGTTTATTATGATTTTTATTATTATTTTTTTTATATCGTATTTTTATATTCGTATTGAAATTGGTTGCCATTAAAGGTTTATTATGATTTTTATTATTATTTTTTTGATATCGTATTCGCCAAAACTGTGGTTGTTGTTAGGTACGAGTATTTAAAAAAATGTATACAAAAATATTTATACTAAAATATTATACAAAACTAAAATGTATCGATCAGGAGTTAACTTTTGTCAGGGTTGCCATGACAATTATATACATATTATATACTGGAAAAAGCCAAAAATGGGATGAATTCAAAACAGATCTTTTACTTTTGGTTGCTTTATTAAATCTGATTAAAATAATGAAGCAATGTCGGCGGCACAGCCGCTTGTGCTCGCAGCCTACGTAGAGATAGACGTATGCCTAGGTTGGTATTGTGAATTACTCTCTCTTTGCTTTGGATTTTCATTCCCCATGTCTTTAGTTAAACCTTGTTGCGAATTATATGATCGCCAATAACCAATATTTATTTAATTGGCGGACAGTATTTATTTTATTATAACCCTTTTGCCAATTTTTTATATCGCTTCAAGTTTTACTTTGACGACACAGGGCAGAAATAAAAAATGACCCAGGATCGAGGGGCTCCCATTTTAATTTCTGCGATTAGAGAATTTAGATGAAAAATTTTAATTTCTCTGGGTTGTTTTTTATTATATTATTATTATGTATTTTATTAATTTAAAAACAAAACTTGCACATAATATTACCGTAATAATGACTAACATGATGTTTATAGGTTGTACGTCCAGCATTTGAATCTGCTCTTGTATTGACACATCATTGATTATATGCGCGTTAGCTTTTTCGTTTTTCGAAGTTTTACCGCCCATTTTTTGTTATTTTACCGTTGATTGAGGGGATGAGCGACGAGGTTTAATGCACGTTTAATTCGGTTTTTATTTTCGAGTTGCCGAATTTTAGTTCACAATTCATAAGAGCTAAACCACAAACCACTGCTTAAAGATTTGTTGTTGTGTTGAAATGGGTTGCCATTAAAGGTTTATTATGATTTTTATTATTATTATTTTTATATCGTATTCGCCAAAACTGTGATTGTTGTTAGGTACGAGTATTTAAAAAAATTTATATAAAAATATTTATACTAAAATATTATACAAAAATAATATGTATCGATCAGGAGTTAACTTTTGTCAGGGTTGCCATGAAAATTATATACATATTATATACTGGAAAAAGCCAAAAATGGAATGAATTCAAAACAGATCTTTTACTTTTGGTTGCTTTATTCAATCTGGTTAAAATAATGAAACAATTCGGCGGCACAGCCGCTTGTGCTCGAAGCCTACGTAGAGAATATAGAGGTGTATTGTCAATTCAGCATAACGTCAGGCAGGCGCAGCCCCTTGTGATTATCCAAGTACTCAAGTATCCTAGAGTATGTACAGGTGCATTTAGTATCGTCAATTCAGCATAATTTCAATTGAGTCGCTGTCTGGGGTGTCCAATTGCCGTTTGCAAAAACATCAACGATGATGATGACTTAAAAAAAGTCGGAGTTGATGGTGAGGTGCGAACTCGGTATCTTGCGATTCTTAGTTCGTAGCTTTCCCCTCGCGCCATTAAGTCTCTTGAGTAACATCAGAATATATGTGCCTATTGACTGGAATTATTCTGCGGCATAGTTATTTCGTTGAACACAACAGGCAAAGAGGAGAGTCAGCATACAGCTCGGATCTCGTCTCAATGCATTTTCTACAAGGATGGAGGCTCATGTGCTCCCAAAAATAGTTGCAAATCAACCCAGCAAGTTCTTTGACATACAATCCTGGAAGATTCCAGACAACCTTCCACTTGCGAATCCCACATTTAACAAACCGGGTCCAATCGACGTTCTGATTGGAGCTGAGTTGTATTACTCACTTCTCTCAGTAGGACAGATCAGATTGGGCCAAGCCATGCCCACGTTGCAGAATACAGTATTTGGATGGACAGTCTCCGGAAAAATAGAAGGCACTCAGGATGTGAATGCAGTGTGTGGAATATGCAGTGCAGACGATACACTTGACCACCAAATAGAGAAATTTTGGCAATTAGAGGAACCACAGCCCAACGAAAGACGCCTTACAGCGTCCGAAAAACAATGTGAGATCAATTTTAACGACATACTTTCAAGAAGTCACGAAGGAAGAGCCACTCGTATTGGGCGAATCAAAAGATGTAGCTTTCCAACGATTTATGTCACTTGAACGCAGACTTGCTAATTCGAAGGAACTTAAGATACAATATTTCGAGTTCATGCAAGAATACCAACAACTTGGCCACATGGAAGAAGTTAACTTTCACCAATTGAAAAGACCTTACTACTTTTTGCCACATCACTGTGTAACAAAGGCTGACAGTACTACAACTAATCTCAGGGTAGTTTTTGATGGATCAGCAAAAACATCATCCAACGTCTCACTAAATGACATATTATCGACAGGCCCTTCCCTCCAAGATGACGTTTTCTCGATTCTACTAAGATTTCGCATGCCCAGATACGTGTTTACTGCAGACATAGAGAAGATGTATCGACAGATACAAATGCACAACGAAGATACAAAATATCAACTAATATGGTGGAAAAACAGTCCCAACGATGCTCTTAAATGTTTCAGACTGAACACAGTAACCTATTGTACAACATCTGCCCCATATCTCGCTATAAAATGCCTTCAGCGATTGGCAGATGATAATCAGGGCCAATTCCCGTTAGCGTCAAGAGCTATACAGAGAAATACGTATGTTGACGATGTGATGACAGGATCCGACAGCATGAGTAAAGCTCTTGAAACACAAACAGAATTACAAAAATTGCTGCAAAGTGCAGGGTTTAAGCTTCCAAAATGGTGTGCAAATCACCAGTCACTAATTCAAACCATACCAATCAGTGATCGTGAAACAGAGCTAAACTTCAACAATAACATCGAAGAACATGTCAAAACCATTGGACTGACATGGTTACCAAAATCTGACGATCTCTGTATTAAAACCTCATGGGTCGGAAAGGAAAAGGTGACAAAAAGAATCGCATACTCTGACATTGCTCACCTCTTCGATCCTCTTGGCCTTATGGCCCCAGTCGTGGTGACTGCAAAATTATTTTTACAACAATTATGGGAACTAAAATTTGATTGGGATGCAGCACTTCCCCAAGAGATGCAAACGAAGTGGACTCGATTTTGAGAAGGGTTAAAAAGACTTCACAACATCAAAATACCAAGGCACGTGTTTTCTCACAAGGTTCCCAAGGATGTGCAATTTCACGTGTTCGCAGATGCATCGGAGAAGGACTACGGAGCAGCAACTTACGTCAGATCGATAGACAAGGACAATATTATTATTGTTAGTTTAATCTGCGCGAAGTCGAGGGTAGCCCCTTCAAAGAAATCAAACATATCGCACCAAGCTACAATTCCTCGCTTAGAACTTTGTGGTGCTAAGCTTGTTGCTGAGCTGACTTATCGTCTGCAGACAGATTTGGATATTCAACGCGATAGAATACACTTATGGTCCGACTCAGAGATTGTCCTCAATTGGATAAACACATCATCATCAGCCACTCTTCCCACCTTTATTGCCAAGCGTGATTCAACAATACAACAACTTACGATTCCACAGCAATGGCGACACGTAGGCTCTAAGGACAACCCGGCTGACGACTTGTCACGTGAAATAGCACCAGATCAACTCCAAAATCACACCCTTTGGCTTTATGGACCAAGATTTTTGCATGGATCAGAAACGCTCTGGCCACCCAAATTTGCGAAGAAACCAGAGATACGTGAAGACATCATCGCATTATCAGCAACAGCTGAAACTCAGGGAACAACAGATTGCGAAATTCTACGATTTATCAATCATGGAAACTCGTTCAAAAGGTCTCAGGGAATTGTAGCATACATGCTCCGATTCAAAAATACCAACAAACGTCGAATCGATGTTGGTAAGGGAACTAAGAATTCATTCATAAATTGTGATGAACTTCAACAATCATCGAACACCATTTTAAAGTTTATGCAGAAGCAAGAATTCCAAGATGACATCAATCACCTAAGGCAACATAGTGAGGTTTCAAGGAAAAGTTCACTCTCCAGTGTCACACCGTTCCTCGATAACCATGGGATCATCCGAGTCGGCGGACGGCTGGAATCTTCAGTTTTATCCTACAACGCCAAGCATCCAGTGTTACTGCCTTACTCCCATACTTTTACAAGACTAATGCTTATTGACATCCATCAAGAAAACAACCATGCAGGACCACAAGCCATACTAGCATTCGCAAGACAAGGATACTGGCCGATCAAGGGTAAAACAATCGCCCGGTCCATAGTACAAGGATGTGTCAAGCGTTCAAGAGCAAGACCAAAACTTTTAACTCAATTAATGGCAAATCTTCCTGCTGACAGAGTTCAACCAGCACGACCGTTTGTAAATACAGGCATCGACTTTTGCGGACCCATATGGACTCATTACAAAGTCAGGGGAAAACAACCCCAAAAATCATACATATCAGTTTTTTGCTGCTTTGCAACAAAGGCTTGCCACTTAGAGCTAGTAAGCGATCTCACTTCGCAAGGATTTATTGGTGCGTTGAAAAGGTTTATGGCAAGGCGAGGTCACTGCAAAAACATTTACTGTGACAATGCAACAAACTTTGTGGGAGCCAAAAATCAACTGATGGAACTTAAACACTTCATAAATTCAACCAAGGAACAAGAACGAATTACCGCAATATGTACGAACAAGGGATGTGACTTCAACTTCATACCTCCACGTTCACCACACTTCGGCTGTGGGAAGCTGCAGTGAAGTCTGCAAAGCATCTTCTTCAACACACATTGGCATCGGCGTCGTTAACATATGAAGAACTCGAAACTGCTGTAATTGAAGTTGAAGCTATCTTAAATTCACGACCGATAACACCGATGTCAGCATTTCCAAATGGATTCAACGCTCTGACTCCGGGTCATTTCCTCATTGGGGAACCACTCACCAGTAACATCGATGTTCTCGCAACACCTGAACGATCATCACTTCTTACCCGATGGAAGCTCGTCACCCACGTGAAGAACGAGTTTTGGCGACGTTGGTCAAATGAATACTTAAATCAACTACAACATCGATATAAATGGAAGGAGAGATATCAGAACGTGGAGCCAGGAATGATGGTTATACTGAAAGAAGATGATCAACCCAGTCTCAAATGGCCACTAGGACGAATAATCAACACAGTTCAAGGAAGCGATGGGCTTGTTAGAGTAGCGGATGTGCAAACTGCCTCTGGAGTCTTTCGCCGTGCTATTCAAAAACTAGCACCACTTCCGATACAACAATCGTCAGAGGAAGAGAACATGGCAAACAAAAATCATTTAAAACGCTATAATAACGAAATCGATACTACATCATCTACACAAGATCATGCTATTAAAGATCCCAGACCAAGCAAACGGAAGAAAGAGTTATCCTATGGATCTGCATTAGTTTCATTGTTTATTGCATGTGCATTCACGATGTTACCCGCAAGTTCGGCAAGTGAAATTGAAACCACCAGATTCACGTCCGGACCGGGAATATATTTTGACAATATTGGGACTTCCACGTTAATAACTCGCTCATGGAATTTAGTCACATACTATGATTTGAAACCATACTGGAAGGAGCTAAGGACAATTGAAAATAGCACTAGAGTATTGCAACATCTTTGTGACAATACGCAACAAAAAACACTATGTACTCGAGTAACAAATTCAATTCAGGCCACATATCAGGAGTTGCTACAAGATGACATGCTTCTTCAATACAAACAAACTAAAAGAAGCAAACGAGGTGCATTCAATCTCATTGGCAATATGGCAAGCTCATTATTTGGTGTACTGGACTCGCAATATGCAGACGAAATGTCGAAAACCATAGAAAAGGTTAAGGGCAATGAGGATTATTTATTAACCCTTGCCAAAAACCTTACATCAGTAACAGAGTCTACCATTAACATCATCAGGGAAATTCAGAAAACTCTGGACGAAAGGCACAGAACATTGCAGCAGCAATTTACTGAAGTGATCAATCGAATCAACAACACCATAGATGAATCTCATCAGCTGAAGCTTCAACAACTCTTCACTTCGTGGTCACTACTCACCATATTATTTATAACCAACATTCAACGAACGCAAACAGCAATAACCAACGCCTTGTCAGAAACTCATCACGGAAGAGTAAGCCACTTACTTATGTCACCACAGCAAAGGAAGCAACGAGCCATCGAAATAAAAAACCATTTACCACCCACCTATCGCTTACCGGTCAACACCGACAACATACTTGAGTTATATAGAATAATGGTGACTGAAAGCCGAATAACAAGCAATTATGTGATCATTCAATTCAAAATCCCACTAATAAGCTCCGCGGATTTCGAACCGTATCGACTTCTCCCGATACCAACAGTTATAAACAACACATTCGTTATAATAGAACCCTCATCGAAGTTCATAGCTGTTAGCCGTCATCATGACCAGTACTACCCGCTTACAGAGCAAGAATTAGCCTATTGCATCATCGTTGAAAAAACGAGACACCTCTGCACTCAGATGCACTCGATTTACCACCGTGGTGCGATGACAAGTAGATGCGAAATACATGTCCTAAATAAAATGGAGAACCTATCATCATGTCAAATAAAAATATTCCGAAACAATACAATTTGGACGCAATACTTACACAACAATCAATGGATATACGCCGTGACTACAAAAACTTCATTAAATGTGGTATGCGACCACCAGGCATCACTACTAACTATTGATGGTTCAGGAATCCTGAAATTACAACCTAGCTGCATCGCCAAGAACGACATAACAACCCTACGTGCTCACGGCATTCATCATCAAAGTATTCACTTATCTATCACAAGATTTAGTGACATACCAAACATTACCATTCAAGAACAAATGGCTATAACAAATCCTATCCATATGATTGTCCAAGAGAGCAAATTAAAAACATTATCAGCACGAATGGATTCAAGCCACCTAGAATTACCAAATATCATCCAACGACATGTTTTGCCTCATACTATTGTAAGTTCAGCCGGACTTTTTATGATCCTCGCAGCATGTATGTAATGGTAGTATTCGCAGCATACGTAAAACCCAACAAAGTTATAACAAGCACCCGGTGTTTTTATTTTTATTTCCTTTTTTTGGGTGACCGAAGTATACTTCCTTTTAAATTTCCCCTCTTACTTATCGAATAGAAATATTCCAGTCAAAACGCCGCTGATTCATGTCGAACTCCACAAATACGTTGACGAAATGTATTCTTATGTTTTCAAGAGCGAGCGAAGTGCCTTTCCCCTGCATTGCGTATGAAATTAAGCCAGAAGCGTAAAATCATCTGGAAAAATACCGGAGAATCATCCGATGTCTCCATTTCCTTGGTTATTAGTTCACACCTGCACGCACATATGTGTAAGAAGATCTAGACCAATACGCTTTTGACACGTTAGCAAGCGAAAAGGGAGAATGAAGGAATCAGCGATGGAAAAAAATACCAACGGTGGTCGACTAGTAGGATTTTGGCAAACTACGCTTGGGTAAGGGAGTGGGAATTTATACTTCGAGCAATACGGTCGTGACGGTCAAGGCAAACTCAACCTTAAGTTAATTTTTAACTAGTTTTTGTAAACTGTACCATGAACAACATGGAGGTGAAAATTTAAACCTTTTTTTTTTGTTTTTTCGGCTAATCTAGCAAATTGTCTGGTTTGGCGGCCCACGCGCCGCATATAAATAAGAAAAAAGGAACTAAGTAAATCCGCCTAAATTTGTCGTGCTAGAGAACTTTCTAGATTTTTTTTTGGTGTTCAACATGTGTATAGGAGATCGTTCGAGTACCTCCTTTTCCTGTCGACTAACGTATTCTCACGTGGAATCTAATAAAGGGAAACTCGTTGTTGTCGACTGAATGTCCATACGTGTAAATTGAGAATCATCGCTGTTGTCCACTTCACGAATGTCGTAGGACGGAAGTGCAGCAGGAGAAACGTGTACCGCAAAGTGAATGGTGTTCACGTCAGTGCGTCAGTGCCTCTATTTTTGTTCCTCACTGGGTAAATGAGAATTGTGAAAAGATTTTACATTAAATTTTGTCTGTGCTCGTCGAGCGGTCCTAGGCCATGGACAGATCACCCAATGCCAAGCGAATGTGCCCAACGTGTGTCATCGGAGCAGCAGCGGAGTAGCCCAACAGCCAGCAGTACAGCGGAGTCCCTGGGTTGTGTGTCAACTCGTGATTCGGAGTATATTTTGAAAGCCGTGTCAAATTTCTTTTTTTCATTAGAAATAGTTTTTTTAAAGCATAATAAATGTGTTATCTTTTGGGCTTTAAGCCGACAAAATTTCATTCATAATCCCGGTGTTGGATGAATATAGAAAGGCTTTAAAAGGGGTCAAATTTCGTTCTCTGGTGTTTGAACCCGTGGGTATAGTGTGGCTTAGTGTCGATGGCGTCCATTTTGTAAGAAAATGATTTATTTGATTCATTTAATTGATACCGTTACACAGTTACCAGGAGGAATGCTAGCACACCTTCAAGTCTGGATTCACGGAGTAAGTACCTTAGTTTTTCTTATTATGATGGGTGTTGACGAGGCTTATTCACCAAGTTCCCCACCCTTTTTTTGTATGTACAGTTTTCTTTTGGGCATTCAACGCCGTTTACGAAGGAATGAATGAAGTTTTGCGCGGAAAACTGTTAAATTTAAATACCGTAGTATACATCACAATTTTGTATAATCCTTGTTACCCACGCTGGGTTAACCAAGAAAATTTAAATTTCTAATACTATGATGATTTATTAATTTGATATAAATAGATAATTCAAAAATGAGTTTTGAACTTACTGGGTATCCCGCTTGGACCCCTTTGATAGTGTTTATCTTTCTATTATGTATATACTTTATTAGTGGCTGTAGAAACAGCAATATTGCTAGATATTTTTGAATTCAAACAAGAGTTGCATGTAGTTTCGAGGTTAGATTGAAATAGCCATGTAACCTTAAATTGATGTCGTAGGCGATTATTGATAGCACCGTAATAGCTAATAGGCTGGTACTCCCCTATGAGGAGAAATTAGATTGTAATTAAGGAATAAATAAGACATCCAGCTCTAAATTATCGTTGAATTGAATATAAATACTTTTGAATTCCGACTAACTTTGAATTTAATGTAGTTTGGATATTTTGATTTTTGATTTGTAGAGATCTTAAGTTATATACATCCGGTATATATATATACCCTTTTTTGTCTTGTAAATAAAAATTAAACCATTAGTCTAGAATGCACTTAGTGTAGTTTTATTCGTATTCTTACTCCAGCTTAGGAAACCAGGATGGAAGGCCAGGACTGACGAAAATATGGGGGTCCCAATGATAGTGTGGGCCCAAGGTAGGGTGGGTAGAGACGGGAGCGGGACGACTTCGGTAGGCGTGTCCCGGTTCTTAACCACCTCAAGTCATACAGGCAGGTCCTGCGATTAAAGGGGGCCTTTCATGAGATTACTTCGCCGTCCATTTTCCCATTTTTTTTCCCTCTTTTTTCCTCTTTTTTTTCCTTCCTTAAGATTTAGCACGCTTTAATTATTTATGCTGATGGGAGGGGACAGGGGCAAACCAAGATCCCACCCCGATTGCCGACGAGCATGGCCGATTTTTTTTTTTTGCGTGCGCCCCGGTTGTTCCTGCCTCCATAGGGAGGGCGGCATGCAAGAATCTCCATTACCATACCGCCCTTCCGCATCCTGAAATTCATTTCAGCCAAGTACCATTACATAAATTGGCGCCCAACGTGGGGCCCGACTGGGTTTGCGTTTTGCAGACTCGGTTGTGGCCTACATCTTTTGTTTGTGGAAACCGCGTTGGTTAACACCAACGTGGTGCCCGAGAATGTCTTATTCTGTTCTATAATTTTCTTGGGTCCTACACGAGTTCTTTCAATTTTTATTTTCGTATAGTTTAATGCGTGCTCTTTGCGTAGCACTTTGTCTTTCTGGTGCAGTACGTGAGTAGAATGCTTGAGAATCGCAGGTACTTAGAAAGCACTTCATATCTGATACTTGACCTTGTATTTTGCTTAGGAAAACTGCGAAGTTGTGTTACTACACCAGATCTCTATCAATGTGGTGAGAACCGCCTTGCTTACAAAGGTTAACGTATCTTTCCGGAACTACCGACATCTGCTAGTGCGGAGGTGCTGGCCAAGAAATCTCACGTTCATCTCGAGGGCACCGCGGCACACCAAATTTCAGCTATTATATCCTTCTTGCTCATAAAATTTATAATAACAGTCTTGCGACTTTTCGAGATTGTATTGTTGGTTTTTTTTGTTCACTATGTCATGTGGAATCACAAGTGTAACGGACTTGTGTCGGAAATCCCTATTAGCGATTTAATGTTCATTTTACCAACGGTTCATTTTTCGGATATTTCAACGGCTATTGGCTTAGTTTGGTTCTTCTGGAATTGCAGGATCTTGCCTGTGACGAGAGGCCTGACTAGAGGATGACCAGGCCACTATGATTCCGAGGATGTATCCAAAACCCTATCTATCATATACCTTGGGTGGCGTTTTAAATTTCAGCCCATAGATTTTAATTGTGAAACTTGCTAATTTTGCTTTGTCTTGATGTGGAACAGTACCGAAGCTGTCGTCCTGGTTGACTTGGCTGGAGGAGGAACTAATTAAGTTGTTTGTGTTAACTGATAATAGATAGTATTAGTAATCAAGGTTTGTTCAAGTTTTTTTTGATTTAGTCTTTAGTATAAATCGTAATGTATCTTAGGAGATATAGTCTTTAGGAAATTAGTTGAGTATTTTGAGGTTTAATTTTCAGAAAGATTATTTTTTTTTTGGTTTATACGAGTATAAAGATCTAATTAGAAATTAAGCAGGATTACCGGCTGAAAGTGGTTAGAATTTAAGTGTGTATTTCATAATTAAATCTTTTCTTAAAAATAATTTTGGGTATAAAAAAAAAAAAAAAAAAAAAGGGACGGGCTATACTGCTTGGCTGTGACGAGTGTACCCTGTTTGCATTGGCATCATTTTCACCATACGCAGTGCCGAGGACCTGAGCCGTCCCCACTCAAGCGTTATTTGTCAGGTGTGTAAGTCAGACCTGACACCTGAGATTGAAAGTTTGATCACACCGTGCGCAACACGTGAACACGTATTCCATCAAACTTGCATTACAGAATTTTTAAAAACCTCAGACAAGTGCCCTACTTGTAAGGTAGTGCTTTCAGGTGAAAGCTTAAATCCTATAACGATAACGGTCGCGCACACGTCGAGTGTAACGCCAGGGCGGAAACGATGTGGGAAACGGACGCCTGCATCAAAAGGAGCAATTCCGAAGACAGTTCAGACTCGAAGTACGGGTGCTGATAATAAACGTAAGACTAAGGGACGTAACCCACTGGACTGGACAATGAATGGCAATTCTCGTAATATCGGCTCCTATTCTAACGTGGATAATAGTCTCGTAAATGAGGACAACTTCCTTGATGATCGACGAATGTTGTATGGAATGCGGCCTAACTCAACGACGGGAAATAGTATCACAAAAGACGAAGTTAATGCTTTGATTAAGTTGGCGTTAGAGCGACATAATTCAGAAACCATCGAGGGCTTAACTAGTCGCTTGTCCAGCATGGTTGCTTCTAATGTACAGCGAGGTTTCGAAAACCTAAATTTTCAACACAACTTGGCTCGACACAAGCAATCGGGTCTCTATCAAATCCGACCGGAGGAATTCACTCGAATCCCATCGATGGCGGTCCCAGAAACGTTCAATGATCAAGGGTTGCAAGCGAATTCGCGAGGTGTTTCATTTGCACCAGATCCTTCGGCGATCTCGGGGCGTTCTTCTGACTTGAGTAAGTCAGATCGCATAACCAGCTTAATCCAAAAATGGCAGATTCGGTTTGATGGTTCATTAGATGGACTTACCGTCGATGAATTTCTGTATCGTATACAGGTCTTGACGAATCAAACACTGTTTGGTGATTTCTCTCTGATCTGCGACAATTTTCATATGCTTCTGCATGGTAAGGCACGTGAGTGGTATTGGCGATACCACAGGGATGTGCTTAGTTGTAACTGGCATGACCTTTGTAAAGCGCTGCGTACACAATACAAAGACTGTCGTACAGACTACGATATCTTAGAAAATATTCGATCACGAAAACAGAGGTATCGAGAAAATTTCGACGAATATTTTGATTCAGTTTCAGTCCTAACCAACCGTCTGGACACTTCATTAAATGAGAGGGAGCTTGTTGAGATAATATCTCGAAATCTCAGACCTGACATTCGACATGAAATATTATATTTACAAATAAACTCGATCGCGCAACTTCGCGACATCTGTCGAAAACGCGAAAGATTCCTGTCTGAAATAAACCGTAATTTATTGATATCTAGAAATCCGTTACCTCGTCGTAACATATCGGAAGTAGAGGTTGACAATGCATCTCCTGAGAAAGTAGATCAGATACACCTTGCGAACGACGTTAATCATGTTCCTGGGACAAATGCTAGTCGCAAATGCTGGAACTGTGACGAACCAGATCATAGATATGTAGATTGCATAAAGGAGAGACGCATATTTTGTTATGGATGCGGTGCGGTCAACGTATTTAAACCGCTTTCTTCAGACGCTCGAACGGGTGTGACCCAGTTTCGTCCTCGAAACTCACACCCTTAGTAGACAAACCCTTGTATAAATTACAATTAGATGTACCACCCTTTATACTAGTACCCAATCTGTCAGACACTACCTTTAAATTGAACGTTAGAAAACCAGTTTTGTTACCAATTAAACCTTATCACCTAAAATTTGACGAGTATCAGAAAGCGAAAGCTCGAATTTTTGGAGAAGATACCTTTACAGAGCAGAGAAAAATTAAGCGATCGACCCTCAGACTACGTAAATTTTGGAAGTCGGTTCGATCAAGTCGACGAAACCTTGTGGATGCGATCATCAACAAGGTGAACGATGTTCGTTCTTATGCAGAAGTAAAGTTTTTAGATCAGTCTATGCTAGGTTTACTTGACAGTGGCGCTACCATTAGCTGCCTAGGTTCCAAGGTAGCAGAGGACCTGTTGCGTGTGGATCACAACATCATCAAATTCATCAGCCATGTTAGGACGGCAGACGGAACCCGTCAACCCGTAAAGGGAAAGCTTAGAGTTGATTTGGAATTTCAGGGACAGACTCGAGACATCGATCTGTACCTCATTCCTAGTCTCTCTTAAAACCTTTATCTAGGAATCGACTTCTGGCGAGCATTCAATTTGGCACCTGAGATTATCGGGGAGTTACACTTCAATTCGAATAACGATGTAGCTGAAGCAATAGATAGCAAATCTCTTAGTTTGATTGATGATCAAGAAACAAGATTGGAAGCGGTTGAGTCCATGTTCCATTCCTACGATATACACGGATTAGGTAGAACCACACTGGTCGAACATTCCATTGACGTACGGGATGCTAAGCCCATTAAGCAACGGCATTACCCAGTTTCACCGGCAATCGAAAAGCTAATTTATGCCGAGCTGGACGAGATGTTAGCGCAAGGGCTTATTGAAGAATCTAAAAGCTCCTGGAGTTCACAAGTCGTGTTAGTTCGCCAACCTGGAAAAGTCCGTTTGTGTCTCGATTCAAGAAAAGTCAATGCCGTAACGATCAAGGACGCGTATCCCTTGCCTCATATAAACGGAATTTTGGGACGATTACCACTTGCGGAGGTAATCTCTAGTATAGATCTGAAGAAAGCATTTCATCAAATTCCACTAGAAGTAGGGTCGCGCAACAAAACAGCGTCCCGGGTAGACCATTGTATCAGTACCAAGTGATGCCCTTTGGGCTGTGCAATGCTCCACAAACGCTATGCCGATTGATGGACCAGGTAATCCCCTCTCATCTCCGAGGTTGTGTATTTGTATATTTAGACGATCTCTTAGTCATCACAGACACTTTTTAAAAGCACATGCTAGTTTTGGAGGAAGTGGCCTGTCACCTGAGAAGGCTGGTCTTACTATTAACATTGGAAAGAGCAAATTCTGTCTGAGGGAAGTAAAATATTTGGGTTATGTCGTCGGAAATGGGTCTTTGAAAGCCGACCCGGATAAGCTCGATGCCATAACAGGGTTCCCAACACCAGTAACGGTTAGGCAACTGAGGAGATTCCTCGGAATGGCGGGCTGGTACCGGCGCTTCATAGCCAATTTCTCAGTCATAGCTCACCCACTCACAGACTTGCTAAGGAAGTCGAAATCGTTCGTATGGTCTAAGGAAGCTGATGATGCTTTTACCAAACTTAAGAAAAGCTTAACAACGGCACCTGTCCTGTCGAATCCTGATTTTAGCAAGCCATTTTTACTACAATGTGACGCCAGTCAAGACGGTGTTGGTAGTGTTCTTGCTCAGATTAATGATAGCGGTGATGAAGTTCCAGTGGCTTTTATGTCACAGAAGCTTAACAAAGCCCAGAGGAATTACAGCGTCACTGAGCAGGAATGTCTGGCTGTGGTCATTAGTATTAAAAAGTTTCGCGCATATATCGAGGGCCAAGAGTTTACGGTCATCACTGACCACGCTAGTTTGCAATGGCTGATGAGGCAAACCGACCTAAATGGCAGATTGGCACGTTGGACTTTAAAGCTTCAGGGGTTCAAGTTTGCAATCAAGCACCGAAAGGGGGCAGAAAATGTAGTCCCAGATGCCTTGTCCCGATTGCACTCAGACGAGCTGTGTGAGTTAGTTGAAGTAGGACCGGAGGTGGACCTGGACTCGAACGAGTTCGAATGTCCTGAATATGTATCTCTCAAAGACAAAGTCTTAGCCAACCAGAGTACACTACCCGATCTCAAGGTGGTAGGTAAATACGTTTACAAACGCAACGAATTTGCATCGGGTAATGAAGATCAGGAGAACGATTCCTGGAAGCTGTGGATTCCTCAGTCTCTAGCTATCTATGTCATTCGTCAAGTCCACTGTCGTATAACTAGTGAACACGGAGGAGTAGGTAAGACTATCGAACGGATCAGACGATATTTCTTCTGGCCTCGCATGTTGAAGCAGGTCAGGGATTTTATTGCCGATTGCGAAACGTGCAAGTGCACCAAGCCAACCAACATAATTTTGCGACCACCTATGGGACGGCTAGCTCCATCAGTCCGACCATTTCAACGTTTATATATAAATCTTATAGGTCCTTACCCACGTTCGAAGTCCGATGCAATAGGTATACTGATTGTTGTAGACCACTTTTCCAAGTTTAACTGGCTAAAAAACTTTAAAGAAATTCTGCGCTCCTGTAATTTGTGAGTACTTGGAAGATTACCTCTTTCACACTTTTGGGGTACCGGAGGAAATTGTTTCCGATAATGGAGTACAGTTCAAATGGGAAAAATTCAAAGCGCTCATGTCGAAATACGGGGTAAAACACGTGTATACTGCCTTGTATTCGCCTCAGTCAAACGCCTCCGAGCGGGTGAATCGATCTGTAATAGCTGCTATTCGAGCGTATGTCAAAGAGGATCAAAAAGATTGGGACATATATCTGAGTGGTATAAGTTGTGCTCTGCGCAGTTCGCGTCACACAACCACCGGCTATAGCTCTTACTATGTCCTGTTTGGTACAAATATGATACATCATGCGTCCGATTATCGGTTGCTCCGTAGCTTGAACATGTTGATGGAGCACGATGTCGATATCATTCCTGGAGATCAACGACTAACTATCCAAGAGAGGGTCCGAGCGAATTTACAACGATCTTACGAAACGAATGCTCGTACGTACGACACGAGAAGTCGTAATGTTGAATTTAAGGTAGGTCAGGAAGTTTTCAGGCGGAATTTCGCCCAGAGCAATTTTGCCAAAGGCTTTAGTAGCAAGCTTGCACCTATGTTCTACCGGCTAGGATTCGCGAGAGACAAGGGAAATCGAATTATGTCCTGGAAGACAGATCCGGTAAATTGGTGGGTACCTATCATGCGAAAGATATTCGGAGATAGCGATCGTTCCGTACTTACTACCTTTTCAAACAATAGAGCCAAATGTTTGACCATAGTTAAGACTTCGGCCTATTGTTTGCTGTGTAATGGTAGTATTCGCAGCATACGTAGAACCGAACAAAGTTATAACAAGCACCCGGTGTTTTTATTTTGATTTCCTTTTTTTTGGGTGACGGAAGTATACTTCCTTTTAAATTTCCCCTCTTACTTATCGTATAGAAATAATCCAGTCGAAACCCCGCTGATTCATGTCGAACTCCACAAATACGTTGACGAAATGTATTCTTATGTATTCAAGAGCGAGCGAAGTGCCTTTCCCCTGCATTGCGTATGAAATTAAGCCAGAAGCGTAAAATCATCTGGAAAAATACCGGAGAATCATCCGATGTCTCCATTTCCTTGGTTATTAGTTCACACCTGCACGCAAATATGTGTAAGAAAATCTAGACCAATACGCTTTTGATACGTTAGCAAGCGAAAAGGGAGAATGAAGGAATCAGCGATGGAAAAAAATACCAACGGTGGTCGACTAGTAGGATTTTGGCAAACTACGCTTGGGTAAGGGAGTGGGAATTTATACTTCGAGCAAGACGGTCGTGACGGTCAAGGCAAACTCAACCTTAAGTTAATTTTTAACTAGTTTTTGTAAACTGTACCATGAACAACATGGAGGTGAAAATTTAAACCTTTTTTTTTTGTTTTTTCGGCTAATCTAGCATATTGTCTGGTTTGGCGGCCCACGCGCCGCATATAAATAAGAAAAAAGGAACTAAGTAAATCCGCCTAAATTTGTCGTGCTAGAGAACTTTCTAGATTTTTTTTTGGTGTTCAACATGTGTATAGGAGATCGTTCAAGTATCTCCTTTTCCTGTCGACTAACGTATTCTCACGTGGAATCTAATAAAGGGAAACTCGTTGTTGTCGACTGAATGTCCATACGTGTAAATTGAGAATCATCGCTGTTGTCCACTTCACGAATGTCGTAGGACGGAAGTGCAGCAGGAGAAACGTGTACCGCAAAGTGAATGGTGTTCACCAAAAAGGTTGTATTAGAACCACAGGCCCAAGTGCGTCAGTGCCTCTATTTTTGTTCCTCACTGGGTAAATGAGAATTGTGAAAAGATTTTACATTAAATTTTGTCTGTGCTCGTCGAGCGGTCCTAGGCCATGGACAGATCACCCAATGCCAAGCGAATGTGCCCAACGTGTGTCATCGGAGCAGCAGCGGAGTAGCCCAACAGCCAGCAGTACAGCGGAGTCCCTGGGTCGTGTGTCAACTCGTGATTCGGAGTATATTCTGAAAGCCGTGTCAAATTTCTTTTTTTCATTAGAAATAGTTTTTTTAAAGCATAATAAATGTGTTATCTTTTGGGCTTTAAGCCGACAAAATTTCATTCATAATCCCGGTGTTGGATGAATATAGAAAGGGGTCAAATTTCGTTCTCTGGTGTTTGAACCCGTAGGTATAGTGTGGCTTAGTGTCGATGGCGTCCATTTTGTAAGAAAATGATTTATTTGATTCATTTAATTGATACCGTTACACAGTTACCAGGAGGAATGCTAGCACACCTTCAAGTCTGGATTCACGGAGTAAGTACCTTAATTTTTCTTATTATGATGGGTGTTGACGAGGCTTATTCACCAAGTTCCCCACCCTTTTTTTGTATGTACAGTTTTCTTTTGGGCATTCAACGCCGTTTACGAAGGAATGAATGAAGTTTTGCGCGGAAAACTGTTAAATTTAAATACCGTAGTATACATCACAATTTTGTATAATCCTTGTTACCCACGCTGGGTTAACCAAGAAAATTTAAATTTCTAATACTATGATGATTTATTAATTTGATATAATTAGATAATTCAAAAATGAGTTTTGAACTTACTGGGTATCCCGCTTGGACCCCTTTGATAGTGTTTATCTTTCTATTATGTATATACTTTATTAGTGGCTGTAGAAACAGCAATATTGCTAGATATTTTTGAATTCAAACAAGAGTTGCATGTAGTTTCGAGGTTAGATTGAAATAGCCATGTAACCTTAAATTGATGTCGTAGGCGATTATTGATAGCACCGTAATAGCTAATAGGCTGGTACTCCCCTATGAGGAGAAATTAGATTGTAATTTAAGGAATAAATAAGACATCCAGCTCTAAATTATCGTTGAATTGAATATAAATACTTTTGAATTCCGACTAACTTTGAATTTAATGTAGTTTGGATATTTTGATTTTTGATTTGTAGAGATCTTAAGTTATATACATCCGGTATATATATATACCCTTTTTTGTCTTGTAAATAAAAATTAAGCCATTAGTCTAGAATGCACTTAGTGTAGTTTTATTCGTATTCTTACTCCAGCTTAGGAAACCAGGATGGAACGCCAGGACAGACGAAAATATGGTGGTCCCAATGATAGTGTGGGCCCAAGGTAGGGTGGGTAGAGACGGGAGCGGGACGACTTCGGTAGGCGTGTCCCGGTTCTTAACCACCTCAAGTCATACAGGCAGGTCCTGCGATTAAAGGGGGCCTTTCATGAGATTACTTCGCCGTCCATTTTCCCATTTTTTTTCCTCTTTTTTCCTCTTTTTTTTCCTTCCTTAAGATTTAGCACGCTTTAATTATTTATGCTGATGGGAGGGGACAGGGGCAAACCAAGAACCCACCCCGATTGCCGACGAGCATGGCCGATTTTTTTTTTGCGTGCGCCCCGGTTGTTCCTGCCTCCATAGGGAGGGCGGCATGCAAGAATCTCCATTACCATACCGCCCTTCCGCATCCTGAAATTCATTTCAGCCAAGTACCATTACATAAATTGGCGCCTAACGTGGGGCCCGACTGGGTTTGCGTTTTGCAGACTCGGTTGTGGCCTACATCTTTTGTTTGTGGAAACCGCGTTGGTTAACACCAACGTGGTGCCCGAGAATGTCTTATTCTGTTCTAGAATTTTCTTGGGTCCTAACGAGTTCTTTCAATTTTTATTTTCGTATAGTTTAATGCGTGCTCTTTGCGTAGCACTTTGTCTTTCTGGTGCAGTACGTGAGTAGAATGCTTGAGAATCGCAGGTACTTAGAAAGCACTTCATATCTGATACTTGACCTTGTATTTTGCTTAGGAAAACTGCGAAGTTGTGTTACTACACCAGATCTCTATCAATGTGGTGAGAACCGCCTTGCTTACAAAGGTTAACGTATCTTTCCGGAACTACCGACATCTGCTAGTGCGGAGGTGCTGGCCAAGAAATCTCACGTTCATCTCGAGGGCACCGCGGCACACCAAATTTCAGCTATTATATCCTTCTTGCTCATAAAATTTATAATAACAGTCTTGCGACTTTTCGAGATTGTATTGTTGGTTTTTTTTGTTCACTATGTCAAGTGGAATCACAAGTGTAACGGAAATTTGTCGAACACTTGACCACTGACTTGTGTCGGAAATCCCTATTAGCGATTTAATGTTCATTTTACCAACGGTTCATTTTTCGGATATTTCAACGGCTATTGGCTTAGTTTGGTTCTTCTGGAATTGCAGGATCTTGCCTGTGACGAGAGGCCTGACTAGAGGATGACCAGGCCACTATGATTCCGAGGATGTATCCAAAACCCTATCTATCATATACCTTGGGTGGCGTTTTAAATTTCAGCCCATAGATTTTGATTGTGAAACTTGCTAATTCTGCTTTGTCTTGATGTGGAACAGTACCGAAGCTGTCGTCCTGGTTGACTTGGCTGGAGGAGGAACTAATTAAGTTGTTTGTGTTAACTGATAATAGATAGTATTAGTAATCAAGGTTTGTTCAAGTTTTTTTTGATTTAGTCTTTAGTATAAATCGTAATGTATCTTAGGAGATATAGTCTTTAGGAAATTAGTTGAGTATTTTGAGGTTTAATTTTCAGAAAGATTATTTTTTTTTTGGTTTCCTTTATACGAGTATAAAGATCTAATTAGAAATTAAGCAGGATTACCGGCTGAAAGTGGTTAGAATTTAAGTGTGTATTTAGTAATTAAATCTTTTCTTAAAAATAATTTTGGGTATAAGCGTTATTTGTCAGGTGTGTAAGTCAGACCTGACACCGGAGATTGAAAGTTTGATCACACCGTGCGCAACACGTGAACACGTATTCCATCAAACTTGCATTACAGAATTTTTAAAAACCTCAGACAAGTGCCCTACTTGTAAGGTAGTGCTTTCAGGTGAAAGCTTAAATCCTATAACGATAACGGTCGCGCACACGTCGAGTGTAACGCCAGGGCGGAAACGATGTGGGAAACGGACGCCTGCATCAAAAGGAGCAATTCCGAAGACAGTTCAGACTCGAAGTACGGGTGCTGATAATAAACGTAAGACTAAGGGACGTAACCCGCTGGACTGGACAATGAATGGCAATTCTCGTAATATCGGCTCCTATTCTAACCTGGATAATAGTCTCGTAAATGAGGACAACTTCCTTGATGATCGACGAATGTTGTCTGGAATGCGGCCTAACTCAACGACGGGAAATAGTATCACAAAAGACGAAGTTAATGCTTTGATTAAGTTGGCGTTAGAGCGACATAATTCAGAAACCATCGAGGGCTTAACTAGTCGCTTGTCCAGCATGGTTGCTTCTAATGTACAGCGAGGTTTCGAAAACCTAAATTTTCAACACAACTTGGCTCGACACAAGCAATCGGGTCTCTATCAAATCCGACCGGAGGAATTCACTCGAATCCCATCGATGGCGGTCCCAGAAACGTTCAATGATCAAGGGTTGCAAGCGAATTCGCGAGGTGTTTCATTTGCACCAGATCCTTCGGCGATCTCGGGGCGTTCTTCTGACTTGAGTAAGTCAGATCGCATAACCAGCTTAATCCAAAAATGGCAGATTCGGTTTGATGGTTCATTAGATGGACTTACCGTCGATGAATTTCTGTATCGTATACAGGTCTTGACGAATCAAACACTGTTTGGTGATTTCTCTCTGATCTGCGACAATTTTCATATGCTTCTGCATGGTAAGGCACGTGAGTGGTATTGGCGATACCACAGGGATGTGCTTAGTTGTAACTGGCATGACCTTTGTAAAGCGCTGCGTACACAATACAAAGACTGTCGTACAGACTACGATATCTTAGAAAATATTCGATCACGAAAACAGAGGTATCGAGAAAATTTCGACGAATATTTTGATTCAGTTTCAGTCCTAACCAACCGTCTGGACACTTCATTAAATGAGAGGGAGCTTGTTGAGATAATATCTCGAAATCTCAGACCTGACATTCGACATGAAATATTATACTTACAAATAAACTCGATCGCGCAACTTCGCGACGTCTGTCGAAAACGCGAAAGATTCCTGTCTGAAATAAACCGTAATTTATTGATATCTAGAAATCGGTTACCTCGTCGTAACATATCGGAAGTAGAGGTTGACAATGCATCTCCTGAGAAAGTAGATCAGATACACCTTGCGAACGACGTTAATCATGTTCCTGGGACAAATACTAGTCGCAAATGCTGGAACTGTGACGAACCAGATCATAGATATGTAGATTGCATAAAGGAGAGACGCATATTTTGTTATGGATGCGGTGCGGTCAACGTATTTAAACCGCATTGTACCAATTGTAGGGTACCGGGAAACGCTCGAACGGGTGTGACCCAGTTTCGTCCTCGAAACTCACACCCTTAGTAGACAAACCCTCGGATAAATTACAATTAGATGTACCACCCTTTATACTAGTACCCAATCTGTCAGACACTACCTTTAAATTGAACGTTAGAAAACCAGTTTTGTTACCAATTAAACCTTATCACCTAAAATTTGACGAGTATCAGAAAGCGAAAGCTCGAATTTTTGGAGAAGATACCTTTACAGAGCAGAGAAAAATTAAGCGATCGACCCTCAGACTACGTAAATTTTGGAAGTCGGTTCGATCAAGTCGACGAAACCTTGTGGATGCGATCATCAACAAGGTGAACGATGTTCGTTCTTATGCAGAAGTAAAGTTTTTAGATCAGTCTATGCTAGGTTTACTTGACAGTGGCGCTACCATTAGCTGCCTAGGTTCCAAGGTAGCAGAGGACCTGTTGCGTGTGGATCACAACATCATCAAATTCATCAGCCATGTTAGGACGGCAGACGGAACCCGTCAACCCGTAAAGGGAAAGCTTAGAGTTGATTTGGAATTTCAGGGACAGACTCGAGACATCGATCTGTACCTCATTCCTAGTCTCTCTTAAATCCTTTATCTAGGAATCGACTTCTGGCGAGCATTCAATTTGGCACCTGAGATTATCGGGGAGTTACACTTCAATTCGAATAACGATGTAGCTGAAGCAATAGATAGCAAATCTCTTAGTTTGATTGATGATCAAGAAACAAGATTGGAAGCGGTTGAGTCCATGTTCCATTCCTACGATATACACGGATTAGGTAGAACCACACTGGTCGAACATTCCATTGACGTACGGGATGCTAAGCCCATTAAGCAACGGCATTACCCAGTTTCACCGGCAATCGAAAAGCTAATTTATGCCGAGCTGGACGAGATGTTAGCGCAAGGGCTTATTGAAGAATCTAAAAGCTCCTGGAGTTCACAAGTCGTGTTAGTTCGCCAACCTGGAAAAGTCCGTTTGTGTCTCGATTCAAGAAAAGTCAATGCCGTAACGATCAAGGACGCGTATCCCTTGCCTCATATAAACGGAATTTTGGGACGATTACCACTTGCGGAGGTAATCTCTAGTATAGATCTGAAGAAAGCATTTCATCAAATTCCACTAGAAGTAGGGTCGCGCGACAAAACAGCGTTTACCGTCCCGGGTAGACCATTGTATCAGTACCAAGTGATGCCCTTTGGGCTGTGCAATGCTCCACAAACGCTATGCCGATTGATGGACCAGGTAATCCCCTCTCATCTCCGAGGTTGTGTATTTGTATATTTGGACGATCTCTTAGTCATCACAGACACTTTTGAAAAGCACATGCTAGTTTTGGAGGAAGTGGCCTGTCACCTGAGAAGGCTGGTCTTACTATTAACATTGGAAAGAGCAAATTCTGTCTGAGGGAAGTAAAATATTTGGGTTATGTCGTCGGAAATGGGTCTTTGAAAGCCGACCCGGATAAGCTCGATGCCATAACAGGGTTCCCAACACCAGTAACGGTTAGGCAACTGAGGAGATTCCTCGGAATGGCGGGCTGGTACCGGCGCTTCATAGCCAATTTCTCAGTCATAGCTCACCCACTCACAGACTTGCTAAGGAAGTCGAAAAGGAAGCTGATGATGCTTTTACCAAACTTAAGAAAAGCTTAACAACGGCACCTGTCCTGTCGAATCCTGATTTTAGCAAGCCATTTTTACTACAATGTGACGCCAGTCAAGACGGTGTTGGTAGTGTTCTTGCTCAGATTAATGATAGCGGTGATGAAGTTCCAGTGGCTTTTATGTCACAGAAGCTTAACAAAGCCCAGAGGAATTACAGCGTCACTGAGCAGGAATGTCTGGCTGTGGTCATTAGTATTAAAAAATTTCGCGCATATATCGAGGGCCAAGAGTTTACGGTCATCACTGACCACGCTAGTTTGCAATGGCTGATGAGGCAAACCGACCTAAATGGCAGATTGGCACGTTGGGCTTTAAAGCTTCAGGGGTTCAAGTTTGCAATCAAGCACCGAAAGGGGGCAGAAAATGTAGTCCCAGATGCCTTGTCCCGATTGCACTCAGACGAGCTGTGTGAGTTAGTTGAAGTAGGACCGGAGGTGGACCTGGACTCGAACGAGTTCGAATGTCCTGAATATGTATCTCTCAAAGACAAAGTCTTAGCCAACCAGAGTACACTACCCGATCTCAAGGTGGTAGGTAAATACGTTTACAAACGCAACGAATTTGCATCGGGTAATGAAGATCAGGAGAACGATTCCTGGAAGCTGTGGATTCCTCAGTCCCTAGCTAGCTATGTCATTCGTCAAGTCCACTGTCGTATAACTAGTGAACACGGAGGAGTAGGTAAGACTATCGAACGGATCAGACGATATTTCTTCTGGCCTCGCATGTTGAAGCAGGTCAGGGATTTTATTGCCGATTGCGAAACGTGCAAGTGCACCAAGCCAACCAACATAATTTTGCGACCACCTATGGGACGGCTAGCTCCATCAGTCCGACCATTTCAACGTTTATATAGAGATCTTATAGGTCCTTACCCACGTTCGAAGTCCGATGCAATAGGTATACTGATTGTTGTAGACCACTTTTCCAAGTTTAACTGGCTAAAAAACTTTAAAGAAATTCTGCGCTCCTGTAATTTGTGAGTACCTGGAAGATTACCTCTTTCACACTTTTGGGGTACCGGAGGAAATTGTTTCCGATAATGGAGTACAGTTCAAATGAGAAAAATTCAAAGCGCTTATGTCGAAATACGGGGTAAAACACGTGTATACTGCCTTGTATTCGCCTCAGTCAAACGCCTCCGAGCGGGTGAATCGATCTGTAATAGCTGCTATTCGAGCGTATGTCAAAGAGGATCAAAAAGATTGGGACATATATCTGAGTGGTATAAGTTGTGCTCTGCGCAGTTCGCGTCACACAACCATCGGCTATAGCCCTTACTATGTCCTGTTTGGTACAAATATGATACATCATGCGTCCGATTATCGGTTGCTCCGTAGCTTGAACATGTTGATGGAACACGATGTCGATATCATTCCTGGAGATCAACGACTAACTATCCAAGAGAGGGTCCGAGCGAATTTACAACGATCTTACGAAACGAATGCTCGTACGTACGACACGAGAAGTCGTAATGTTGAATTTAAGGTAGGTCAGGAAGTTTTCAGGCGGAATTTCGCCCAGAGCAATTTTGCCAAAGGCTTTAGTAGCAAGCTTGCACCTATGTTCGTACCGGCTAGGATTCGCGAGAGACAAGGGAAATCGAATTATGTCCTGGAAGACAGATCCGGTAAATTGGTGGGTACCTATCATGCGAAAGATATTCGGAGATAGCGATCGTTCCGTACTTACTACCTTTTCAAGACTTCGGCCTATTGTTTGCTGTGTAATGGTAGTATTCGCAGCATACGTAGAACCCAACAAAGTTATAACAAGCACCCGGTGTTTTTATTTTGATTTCCTTTTTTTTGGGTGACGGAAGTATACTTCCTTTTAAATTTCCCCTCTTACTTATCGAATAGAAATATTCCAGTCAAAACCCCGCTGATTCATGTCTAACTCCACAAATACGTTGACGAAATGTATTCTTATGTATTCAAGAGCGAGCGAAGTGCCTTTCCCCTGCATTGCGTATGAAATTAAGCCAGAAGCGTAAAATCATCTGGAAAAATACCGGAGAATCATCCGATGTCTCCATTTCCTTGGTTATTAGTTCACACCTGCACGCACATATGTGTAAGAAGATCTAGACCAATACGCTTTTGACACGTTAGCAAGCGAAAAGGGAGAATGAAGGAATCAGCGATGGAAAAAAATACCAACGGTGGTCGACTAGTAGGATTTTGGCAAACTACGCTTGGGTAAGGGAGTGGGAATTTATACTTCGAGCAAGACGGTTGTGACGGTCAAGGCAAACTCAACCTTAAGTTAATTTTTAACTAGTTTTTGTAAACTGTACCATGAACAACATGGAGGTGAAAATTTAACCTTTTTTTTTTTGTTTTTTCGACTAATCTAGCAAATTGTCTGGTTTGGCGGCCCACGCGCCGCGTATAAATAAGAAAAAAGGAACTAAGTAAATCCGCCTAAATTTGTCGTGCTAGAGAACTTTCTAGATTTTTTTTTTGGTGTTCAACATGTGTATAGGAGATCGTTCGAGTACCTTCTTTTCCTGTCTGTCGACTAACGTATTCTCACGTGGAATCTAATAAAGGGAAACTAGTTGTTGTCGACTGAATGTCCATACGTGTAAATTGAGAATCATCGCTGTTGTCCACTTCATGAATGTCGTAGGACGGAAATTCAGCAGGAGAAACGTGTACCGCAAAGTGAATGGTGTTCACCAAAAAGGTTGTTATAGAACCACAGGCCCAAGTGCGTCAGTGCCTCTATTTTTGTTCCTCACTGGGTAAATGAGAATTGTGAAAAGATTTTACATTAAATTTTGTCTGTGCTCGTCGAGCGGTCCTAGGCCATGGACAGATCACCCAATGCCAAGCGAATGTGCCCAACGTGTGTCATCGGAGCAGCAGCGGAGTAGCCCAACAACCAGCAGTACAGCGGAGTCCCTGGGTCGTGTGTCAACTCGTGATTCGGAGTATATTCTGAAAGCCGTGTCAAATTTCTTTTTTTCATTAGAAATAGTTTTTTTAAAGCATAATAAATGTGTTATCTTTTGGGCTTTAAGCCGACAATATTTCATTCATAATCCCGGTGTTGGATGAATATAGAAAGGCTTTAAAAGGGGTCAAATTTCGTTCTCTGGTGTTTGAACCCGTGGGTATAGTGTGGCTTAGTGTCGATGGCGTTCATTTTGTAAGAAAATGATTTATTTGATTCATTTAATTGATACCGTTACACAGTTACCAGGAGGAATGCTAGCACACCTTCAAGTCTGGATTCACGGAGTAAGTACCTTAGTTTTTCTTATTATGATGGGTGTTGACGAGGCTTATTCACCAAGTTCCCCACCCTTTTTTTGTATGTACAGTTTTCTTTTGGGCATTCAACGCCGTTTACGAAGGAATGAATGAAGTTTTGCGCGGAAAACTGTTAAATTTAAATACCGTAGTATACATCACAATTTTGTATAATCCTTGTTACCCACGCTGGGTTAACCAAGAAAATTTAAATTTCTAATACTATGATGATTTATTAATTTGATATAATTAGATAATTCAAAAATGAGTTTTGAACTTACTGGGTATCCCGCTTGGACCCCTTTGATAGTGTTTATCTTTCTATTATGTATATACTTTAATAGTGGCTGTAGAAACAGCAATATTGCTAGATATTTTTGAATTCAAACAAGAGTTGCATGTAGTTTCGAGGTTAGATTGAAATAGCCATGTAACCTTAAATTGATGTCGTAGGCGATTAATGATAGCACCGTAATAGCTAATAGGCTGGTACTCCCCTATGAGGAGAAATTAGATTGTAATTTAAGGAATAAATAAGACATCCAGCTCTAAATTATCGTTGAATTGAATATAAATACTTTTGAATTCCGACTAACTTTGAATTTAATGTAGTTTGGATATTTTGATTTTTGATTTGTAGAGATCTTAAGTTATAAACATATTATATATATATATATATATATCCATTTTTGTCTTGTAAATAAAAATTAAACCATTAGTCTAGAATGCACTTAGTGTAGTTTTATTCGTATTCTTACTCCAGCTTAGGAAACCAGGATGGAAGGCCAGGACTGACGAAAATATGGGGGTCCCAATGATAGTGTGGGCCCAAGGTAGGGTGGGTAGAGACGGGAGCGGGACGACTTCGGTAGGTGTGTCCCGGTTCTTAACCACCTCAAGTCGTACAGGCAGGTCCTGCGATTAAAGGGGGCCTTTCATGAGATTACTTCGCCGTCCATTTTCCCATTTTTTTTCTCCTCTTTTTTTTCCTTCCTTAAGATTTAGCACGCTTTAATTATTTATGCTGATGGGAGGGGACGACGAGCATGGCCGATTTTTTTTTTGCGTGCGCCCCGGTTGTTCCTGCCTCCATAGGGAGGGCGGCATACAAGAATCTCCATTACCATACCGCCCTTCCGCATCCTGAAATTCATTTCAGCCAAGTACCATTACATGTATCATACTAGCATGGAAACTGCGGATTTGCAACCAGTGAGCAGCCGAGTATCCTGTTCCCGCTCCAAGAGGATCACAAGGACATAATGTAGAATCATCACCTAACCAGATTATTGAATTACATTCAATGGGCGCAGGATGTTAACACATATTAGTTATAAGTCAATAACCACATAGTAATAACCTCGAATATATTTCGTATTACATTATTTCAGCACAATGCACATATTCTCCTTTATTTTTTGTACAATCACCTTAGCTGCAATAGCAACAGTCAGCACATCAAATAATCCATTTTTTTGTTTTCTTTTCCGCACACTTTCGTGTCATTTACCTAAGTAAGCAATTTCTTGTATTGAATTTGATGTATAGAATTTACGTGCACATTACAATTTAGCTATGTAAGCAATTTGTTTATTAGACTTTAATAATTATTTTATGATTATGTAAGCAATTTTTTATTATAAAAGGTGAATAAAATTTACTGAATACTCAGTTATCGTTAAACTACCAAATTGTTTATTTCATTTTGTTGCGATTTCTCCAATAATGGTGTACCTAGTACTGCACTAGTTACATCAAATTAGTCACGGTACAAGAACCGTGATCTAAAACTATTGGCAGTAAAAGCACTGTCAACACGAATAATCCTCTTCATCTCTTAGTTGACACGGGTGTAGACATATCATTATTGAAACAGTTTAATAATGAATATAATTCTTTAAATACATGTATAAGTAAATAGTAAAAATATATATATTCGCATTTTTAACACAACGACAGAAAATAACATATTCAATAGCAACAATATTGAAACAGAAAGTCTCAACAGCTACAATACAACATAGTCAACCTAACACAAAATCAAAATGACAGAAGTAAAGAAATCCTTTCAGAATTATATCAGAATTTTCCTGATCAATTAAAAGTGGAATTATAAACAAATTATGCACTAGTTACAGCGATGTTTTCGGCCTAGAAACCGAAACAATCACATCAAATAATTTTTATAAACAAAAAATAAGACTCAAAGATGAAGAACCGGTATACATTAAAAATTATAGAATTCCCCATACACACAAGACAGAGATAGATAAACAGGTCAAGAAGTTCGACGAATAATAGCCCTCTACTTTTAGTACCTAAAAAAGTATTACCTAATTCCAATGAAAAACGATGGCGTTTAGTAGTTGACTACCGCCAAATTAATTAAAAAAATAATTGCGGATAAATTCCCACTTCCAAGAAAAGAAGATAATATTGATCAATTAGGTCGAGCAAAATACTTCTCCTGTCTCGTCCTAATGTCTGGCATTCACCAGATTGAACTTGTTGAAAAGTCAAGAAATATTTCTTCGTTTTCAACGGCTCATATCGTTTTAAAAGACTTCCATACGGACTTAAAATAGCGCCAAATTCATTTCAGCGCTTGATGACACTTGCATTTTCTGGCTTAGAGCCAACACAAGCCTTCTTATACATGGATGACTTGGTTGTAATAGGATGTTCTGAAAAACACATGCTAAAAAAAGCGCATATTACCAGATGATAAAAAATACGAAGCTATAAAAAATTATCCGGTACACACGGATGTAGACAGCGCTAGGAGATTTGTTGCATTTGCAACTACTATAGAAGATTTATAAGAAACTTCTCATCCTATTCGCGGCAAATAACGCAACTTTGCAAAAATAATTTTCCATTTCAATGGACAAACGAATTCAATGAAGCATTCAATAATTTGAAATAGAAACTAATGCGTCCGACATTATTACAATATCCCGAATTTGAAAAAGAGTTTTGCATTACCTCAGATGCTAGTAAATATGCTTGTGGTGCCATACTCAGTCAAGAGTACAATGGCGTACATTTTCCAAGTGCATTCGCCTCAAAGACCTTTACACAGGTAGAAAGTAATAAATCAACAACTGAACAAGAAGTGACAGAAATACATTGGGCAATTCTCCATTTTAGACCATTAAATATGGAAAACATTTCCTGGTCAAAACAGACCATAGGCCATTATAATATTTATTCTCGATGAAGAATCCTAGCTCCAAACTGACCAGAATGAGGCTAGATATGAAAGAGTATGACTTTACTGTCGAAAATCTCAAGGGGAAACAAAATCAAGTTGCTGATGCTCTCTCTCGTATAACTATCAATGAACTTGAAGCGAAATATTAAAATAAATACAATTTATAAAGTGACAACACGATCGGTGACTCAGCAAAATAGGCAGACCTGTGCAATTAAGAATTCATTTGAATCAAATAAAATAAGAAATAAAGAAAAGCCCAACGTTTATAAAGTCATTAAATATAATGACGTTAAAAACTTCGTAAAATTAAAATTGTCTTCCAATAAATGCTTCTTGAAGCAAGGGAAAACAGTATTAAAACGGATAAATGTTGATGATTTATGGAAAATTTGACCTAAATCAGTTTTTCCAAAGGCTTGAAAAGGAGGCCGGTGTACTCAAAGTAAATCAACTACAAATGGTACCTAGCGAACAAATTTTCGAATTTGTCTCACCACAATTTTTTAAAGAAATTGGCAATAATGTATTAAAACATTTGAAAGTAGCGGTACTACCAAAAGTTACCATTAAAAACGATAAAAGAGAAATTGCAGCCATTTTGTTGAGATACCATGACGACCCCGCAGAAGGAGGTCATACTCCATCAGCTTTCGACATTGTATTGGTGGAGACCATGGTCCGTTTCCAAAATCAGAAAACGGCAATGAGTATGCCGTCACATTAATATGTGACCTTACAAAATATCTTGTAACCGTACCAATAACAAACAAAAGTTCGAAAACAGTTGAAAAGGCCATATTTCATATACTAACCTACGGTCCAATGAAGACGTTCATTACGGACATGGGTACTGAACATAAAAATTCAATTATTAATGATTTATGTAAATATCTTAAAATAGAGAATACTACCTCAACAACCCATCATCATCAAACCCTTGGGACTGTAGAACGCAGTCACCGTACTTTTAACGAGTATATACGTTCTTATATATTTATTGACAAAAATGACTGGGATGTTTGTCTAAAGTACTTCACGTACTGTTTTAATACAACTCCCTCAATAAAAAAAAACCAGCATTGAGATTTATCGCAAGCAAAAAATTAAAAAAAAAAAAATATAAAAATTTAATTGAAATAATTTAAAAATTTTGTTCTTATTCTTATTAATTTAAAATCTTTCCTTTTTATAAAAGTTGTGTTTTTAATCCTTCAGATTTGTTGTGTTGAAAAGTTTACTATTTTGGTGTTTCTTTTTTTTTGATTATTTTGCTTAACATCACAAAGAATTTTTCAAGAATACTTTTTGGATTAATACATGTTTGCTGATTTGGATAACTACGAAACGTGATCTTGGACAAGACCGAACGTAGCTCAGCTTGTTAAAGAAAGCTATCAACTTTCTTAACAAGATCAAATTGGACTTTTATACAAGTATTTATTTAAGTTGAATTTTTTGGAAAGCCTATCGGCTCACTGATTTTTCGTGACTCTTTCGAGTATTTAGTTATTTTTACATTGTGAAATGAATTCTTATTTTGAAATTCATTTCACTAATATTCGCGGCTTTAAGGGTAATTTTAACTCCATCGTAGCGCATCTTCACGCGAATAAACCTGAGATTCTTAGTTTAAGTGAAACGCTTATAAATCTTATGTTAGACCAATTTTAGAATTTAATTCATTTGTTTGGGGTGGGGCTCCAAGATCTCATTTGGTTCATCTTGATGGAATTCAAAATAGAGTTATCCGTTTGATAAATGATGTAACCATTACTTCATCTCTTGATTCTTTGGAGCATAGACGTAATGTTGGAGCTTTATCTGTTTTCTACAAATTTTACAACTGTAGATGTTCTTCAGAAACCCGTTCTCTATTCCCAGGTCCTTTTCTCAGCAACGTTAACACTCGTTTGAGGTCTAATCAACATAGATTTGCCTTAAAACCGTTCTCATGTAGAACCCAACACTTCAAATCGTCCTTTTATCTGAGAGTGACTTCGATGTGGAATCAATTGGTCGACTCCGTATTTCCCGAATCTTATAATTTACAGACCTTCAAAATAGCTGTCAACAACTTCCTGAAGGACGACCACAGTGTTCATTAGATGATACGATTATTTTATATAATAAAATTATTATTGATTGTATTTTTTGTATTATTTATAATATTTGTTGTTTATTTTGTAATATTTTCTTGGTCAAGGTTTTTTGTAGTTTTCCCTGACCATGATTCACTGATAAAAGTATTTGGACTCGCGTCGTTTTAGTTTCGTGTTCGTTTCTTCGTATTGCTTTTTTCAATGAATCAGAGATAATTCTGAGAAAATAATACAAACGTGAGGAATGTGATATTGTAATTCACATTCCTTCGAATTTTTAATTTTTAATTTTAATAAAGGGCATGGCCCAACTTTTTGCCTTGACGAAAGTCATTCAGGGACTTATCCCTTGGCATTGAGTCCTTTAAAAAAAAAAAAAAAGTACACGAATATTGTCCTTATGAATTAGTATTTGGCAGAATCCCCAATGGATTTAAAGTCTTCAACACTATATACGATATAAAACTTCTGTATAACGTAGATGACTATTCAAAAGAAGTAAGGCATAGATTAGAAATAGCGTTCAAAAGAGCAAGACTAATGCTCTAGCGGGCAAAATTAAAACAAAAAGAGGTGTGTACGACAGACAAAGTAGGAAAATACAGCTAAAATAGGTGACCAAGTACTTCTTACAATAAGAAGAAAACGGCACAAACAGTGCACAAAGATAGGTTAAAACATTACGTGCTATAAAAATAATCTTTTAAAATAATCCCTTTGTATAAAATAATCTTTTAGCGTAAATAAAAATATACAGTTATTAAGAATTAAAATACAATTAAAATAATCCTTTTATATAAAATAGTCCTTTAACGTAAATAAAAATATACAGTTATTAAGAATTAAAATACAATTAAAATAATCCTTTTATATAAAAAAATCTTTTAGCGTAAATAAAAATGTATAGTAAATAAGAATGAAAATAAAAAAAAAATAAAAAATTAGTAAATAGAAATAAAAATACCATAATCTTTAAAGAAAAACAAAAAAAAACAATAATTTCATAAATTACATTATTCTTTAAAGACGGAGATGTAGTGTACATTAGTGCATGTCACTACACCGATCATCATCATCGTAGTGTACATTAGTGCATGTCAGCAGCATTCCATTCACACACTGATCATCATCATCGTTGATGTTTATGCAAACGGCAATCGGACATCCCAGACAGCGACTCAATTGAAATTATGCTGAATTGACGATACTACATGCACCTGTACATACTCTAGGATACTTGCCTGACGTTATGCTGAATTGACAATACACCTGTATATTCTCTACGTAGGCTGCGAGCACCGCAGCAAGCACAAGCGTCTGTGCCGCCGAAATTGTTTCATTATTTTAATCAGATTGAATAAAGCAACCAAAAGTAAAAGATATGTTTTGAATTCATTCCATTTTTGACTTTTTCCAGTATATAATATATATTTAATTTTCAAACCAACAAAAATTCAATTTGTAATAATCGTAGCCGAGAAGAAGAACCCAGAGTGACCGGCGAGCGTCACCCGAGCAAACATCGTTACACACTAATTAAAAAACTTGTGGATCAGCCATCAGGAACATCATCTGCAGCAGCGGTCAAACATCTTCTTGATACTACTACTTGCATTAAACAATTTAAGTAAAACTCGTTAAAGGAAAATTAATAATAATACAAACCGTCGGTCGTCGTGTGTTCGCCTCTCATTATGAAAGGACTAAACCCCTTTCTACCTGGCATGTGATTTTTACTTCTTTGCCGGGTTTTTCCTTCGCCTTGAATATTTTTGCATACATTTTCGTTTACTGAAATCTATTAAGGTGGCTGATGTGTGGAAGGGTTGTGTGTACTTGTACGGAGGTATAGGATGCAAAAGCAAAACATTCTCAACATGCTAAATGTGCCCATCCATGACAGTGTACAAACACATAAAATAAACATTTTACAAAAACACACAAACGCAAGCAACCGCTGGGCTAGTGCCACCCCCACATTAAAGTACGCTTCAGGGGTTAATAGGGCTTTGTTTTTTTTTTTGGGTACATTTTTTTCCTCCTTCTTTAAATCTTTTTTTTCTGTTATTATTATTGTTGTGAGTTGTGAGGCTTTTGGATGTGTGCTCATTTTACTTTTTAGACTTAGATAACTGAAGCGATAGGACAACAACATACACAGTACACAAGGTGGTGATTGAATTATATAGTGGACTTTAATTTGGACCTTTTTTATGGTACAAAGAGTGCTGAAAAGTCATTTGGACCATTTGTATTCCATCTTTAATGCTGTAAGCTGAGTGATCGATTTTCCTTTCAAAACTTTAAAAATCCTGCGTCTAATTGATATAAAATATTCGATAAGAACAAACAGCAGTAATTGTCATCATAATTAGTTTAAGGTCGTTACCTACCTTAAATACGTTCCATAATATCGATTTGATGTCAATCAATTTTGTATCTCTTAATCTAGTTGTTCTAGTCAGCGTTTTGGTGTCCACTTCCCACCCATCCTTTTTCTCTGAGTTTCGGATATGGCCTAAAAAATTTTAGGTCCTGTCCAGTAATGTGCAAATATATAACACGCACATTACCATCGCCTTAAAAGAACTCCTGCGAAATGCTCTCAATAAGCTAACAAATTGGGCAGCTCGTGTGGTTTAGGAGCAAACTCACACAACACTAAACTCGTCCTCTTCACTAGGAAATACAAAATACCACATGTTGACCATCATTCTATTAAAGGTTCAAGCTTAACTTTCTCTGATAAAGCTAAGTATCTGGGTCTAGTACTAGACATAAAGTTAAGCTGGAAACCAAACATTCAAGAAAGAGTTCGTAAATCCACAATGACACTCTTCTCTTGCAAAAAAGCTATTGGCAACAAATGGGGCTTTCAACCACATATCGCCCATTGGCTATATACACCGATAGTAAGACCTATGGTATATGTGACTATGGTGAACTGCGTTAGACAAAGCAGTAAACTGTGATAAACTAGGCAAAGTCCAAGGATCAAGTTGAGCTAGACATTTTCTGCAGACAAATAGCCCCCATTGCGGGTATTCGTATCAATATAATCTCGCAGTGGACCGGAAATGAATTCGGTCACTCTTCTATCCTGAATTTGTTTGGGATTCCGCCAGGTAACATAGACTACACTATTCCCCAACTCCGTTTCAACAAAAACTTCCAAGTCACAGATCATTCTGGGAAGGGGGAGCTGAATTGGAGGATAATGACATTCAATTTTACACAGACGGATCACAGACTGATGACGGAGTTGGCGGATGTATTTTCTAAAAAAGGCTTAATATTAGTCTCTCTTTCCGTCTTCCCGATCACTGTAGTGTGTTCTAGGCTGAAATTATAACGATCAATGAAGCCCTGTCTTGGCTGAAGGGAAATTTCATAACCGCTAAGGATAGCCAAGTGGCGCTGAAATCCCTGGAATCTGTCTTTACGAACTCTATTATAGCCCACAACTGCCGATCATCTCCCACGGAGATGGCGGAGGAGATCAACATTCACCTGTGCTAGGTGCCAGGGCATAGAGACGTTCCAGGAAACTGTAGAGCTGACGAACTCGCCAAACACGGAACTACACTACCCACGCTACCTGAAAATGTTTCTTTAGGCATGCCAATCGCTACATGTAAACTCATGTTAAAGAGCGATGCTAATGAAAAAACTAACTGTCCCGCAGCCCAGTATTACCATATCCAAAATCGAGTTAACGAATAGGAACACACTGCCATCGAAGCGTAATGTATGTCATCGACTGGGAAGAGACAGGCCAAAAGGCTTCTCAAATACAATATTAGTCATATGGATAGGGCCCTCAAACTGGAACGTCATAAGAAAACTAGTCTGGTACTTGACAGGACAAGGCCTATCTCTTGAAAATGAGTAAATAAGTAAATCTCAATCTGATCGCTGCCGATTTTGTAACGAGGCAAAGGAAACATCAGAGCATATACTTTTCATATGTACAGCCCTCACCCGGAAAGGAATAAAATATTTTAAAGCTCATACAGTTTTCTGGCCAAATGCCAAATCAATCGAATTGGCATATGTGGTGGCGTTTACAAAGGAACTGAGCAATCACATTATGAAGTAAAACATCTGGGATGCACAATAGACCTCAAGATCGCAGTGCACAAAGCTTTACAGACCAATCTACAATAATAACAACAATAACAATAACCGTAGATGGTCAAATGGAACCACTGTCTGTCGACAAAACCGATCGGGCCCAAGCTGGATCCGAAACCCTCTAAGTGTTTGATCTCCCAAAAAAGACTTCACATCGGTGCTATTATAGGTGTCCAGCCCTCTCCAAAAACGTAGGCTTCATCGAAGGAGCTACCGAGAGTTAAATAATTTTTATTATTTTTGGAATTGCAGTTCCAAACAATGAAACCAATTAGACACCAAAAAGGCAACTATTACTCAATCATCAACAAAGGTTTGCACCTCGGCAGCATCAACTCATGAAGCGAGGAACCTCTGTTTGTCATGCAGAAGGAAGGTTCACCCGTTACTCTCATGCGACCAGTTTCTTAAATTAAAAGTTAATGACCGCATAAAGTTCATCCAGAAGCACAAACTTTGCTTCTTCTGAAGTATCATCAAGTACAGAGAGAAAGGAAGATTCACCTGCAACTGAAGCAAATAAACCATCCAAAGGGAAGTACTAAATACGTTGTTTTAGCAACCGCTTAGGTAACAATGGTGGCGAACAATGCGCAACCATGTGAAGCACGTGCGGTACTCGACTCTGTTTCACATGTCAATTTAGTGACAGAGAGATTAATCAACAAATTATCATTGGCCACGACAAGATCACCCTAATTGAAGGAATCAAGCTACTTACTGGAAATTCGAAATCGCGAGTTAACCTGAAGTCATCCGTAGGAAGTTTCTCAACAAGAATCGAAGCTTTCGTTCTGCCGCAAATAATTTCAGCGCAACCATCACGAGATTTAGATGTCAGTTATTGGGACACGCTGAACAACATAACACTGGCCAATCCCGAATTCTTCAAATTTGGATGGATGGATCTCTTAATTGGAGCAGAATTTTACCATAATTTCATAAACTAGGAAAACACTTACCATTACTGCAAAATACAGTTCTTGGATGGATCGTCATTCGCAAAACAGAAAACGTTACAATCCTACTGCAACATGTAATGTATCTACACAAGAAGACGAAAGAACCTCAGAAATTTTGGAAAAATTCTGGAGACTGGACAATTTCAGCGAAAAAACAAAGGCCATGACTCCATCAGAAAATTGGATCATTTTTTGAAATACACAAAACGAGACAAAGAGGGTCGTGCTATTGTACATCTAACCTTATCTGAGAATCCAATAGCCCTTGGAAAGTCTCGAGACATGCCTACAAATCGATTTTTTTCAATGGAAAAACGATTGCAAAGGGACAAAACTTTACGTTTAGAGTACATCAAATTCGTGGACGAATATAAAGCGTTGGGACACATGGAACGGTAACGTAGATATTCCTGATGTCAATTATTGTATTCCTCAACATTGTGTAGTGAAGCCCGACAGTAATACTACCAAACTAAGAGTGGTATTTGACGCCAAAACATCAAGTGGATTGGCTTTGAACGACATTTTGCATAAGGGTCCATCAGTTCAGAGCGATCTTTTTTTGATTCTATTGCGCTTCAGGACACACCGTTTTGTTTTCACAGCGGACATTGAAAAAATGTATCGGCAAATTCGCATGCACGAAGAAGACACCGCTCAACAACTCATTGTGTGACAGAAGGATCCAACCAAATTTATACAGTTTTATCGTTTAAAACCGTTACTTATGGAACAACGTCAGCTCCATATCTTGCAACTAAATGCCTCCAGCATCTGGCAAACCAAAACACGCATAAGTACCCACATGCTGCATCAACATCACACGATGATTTTTATGTTACGATTACTTAAGTGGTGACAACGACATCAACACGGCGCTTCACACCCAAAACCAACTCACAACTTTTATTCATGAGGCTGGAATGGTGTGCTTATCATCCAAAGCTAATGGCATACATACCATTAAAGGATCAAGAAATCAATTTAGATTTAGGTGACTAATCAAACAAGACAACAAAAACATTAGGAATCATTTGGCTACCAAAAACTGATGCTCTGTGCGCCCGAGCGCAAGTGTCATCCGGAGTAGCGAGTAGTATCAGATTTGCCTTGAATTTTCGATGCTTTGGTAAATTTTGGCTCCGTAACAGTATCAGCAAAGATATTTATGCAGGACCTATGATAGCAATAATATACGTGGGATGAAGAATTGCCACTTCAGGAGCAACAAGAATGAACGTTTTATTTAATGTATATAAGCACTGAATACCTTAAAAGCGCAAAGACACGTCTGCAACGCAGAGGTACCAGTTTCTGTTCAACTACATACATTTTCTGATGCTTCGGAAAGGCATTTGGAGCAGGTGTTTATGTGCGAGCAAGTTATAAAGACAAAACTATTACGTCAAGATTGCTCTGCGCAAAATCCAGAATAACACCTTTGAAGAAACAAAAACTACCTCGATTGGAATTATGCGCAGCCTTCTTGGAAGCCGAACTAACAGAAACAGTGAAGCAGGAATTCAAATACGAAGACATGCTCATATTTTTGGTCTGACTCTGAAATGGTTTTATCCTGGATCAAGTCATCAGCTTCATCACTACAAAAAATTCGTAGCAAATCGGGTAAGCACAATTTAAGAGCTTTGAAACGCTGTTCAATGGCTCCACGTTTCATCCAAATGTAATTCTGCTGACATAAATTCCCGTGGTAATAATCCTGAAAAATTCAGTTCATGCTCTATATGGTTTTTTGGACCACTCTTTTTACATGGAACCAATGAATTTGGCTAAACCAAGAAATAAGGACATACCAAATAACATCGAAAGAAAAATGCAATCAACAGCAATACCAGCTTCAATACCAGCTTCAACATCATGTGAATCATTAATGTATGGAAATAAACCACAGAAACTAGTTTCAACTTCTACAACGTACGGTCGGATATGTGCTTCGCTTTATTGCAAATCTCAATGGGGAAAGGCGAAAGGGCCAAGTCACAAATCTTTAGGCGCGCAGGAAATTGAGAAATCATTGAGAGTAAAGACTGCACTGCAACTGCAGCGATATAAGCAAGTGAGTAAATCAAACCCTCTGCTAGACGATCAGCAAATTATTCGTGTGGGAGGGCGATTGGAAGCTTCAACATTGTCGTTCGACGCCAAGTATCCAATGATTTTGCCATATAATGACCCATTGACCAAACTCATTTTAAAAATGATTCATGAAGAAAACCAACACTGCGGCCCGAAGGCTTTAATGGCAACCTCTCGGGAACAATTTTACTCAAATCATGGGCAATATTCCAGCTATCGAGTGACAGAAACACGCCCATTTTTGATATCAGGCGTAGATTATTGTGGTCCCATTTGGGTACATCATCAAATCCGAGGAAAAAGGCCACATAAGGCATACATTTCATGTCTTTTGCTGTTTTGACATACAAGACTGTCAAATGGAAACCGTTCAAGACCTAACTACAGAAGTCTTCATCGGAGCACTGAAAAGATTCATTAGTAGTAGAGGAAGGTGCAAAACGTTTTACTCCGACATTGCAACGAACTTTGTTGGTACAAGAAATAAACTAGTTGAGCTGTCAGAAGCTATCTTTTCGAACAATTTCAAAGAAATGATCATCAAATCAAGCAGTGATAAAGGAAAGGAATTCAAATTTTTTCCACCCAGAGCCCAACATTTTGGTGGACTATGGGAAGCAGCTGTTAAATCCTCTAAGTATCATCTGCATCTAAATGTGTCAACCTCATCATTGACATATGAAGAATTAGAAACTGTGGTAATAGATATAGAAGCAATCTTGAATTCTCGACCACTCACACCATTCTCATCAAATCCAAATGACTTAGGAGCTCTTACACCAGGTCACTTCATCATCGGTGAGCCTTTAACGACGCCAGTCGACTCAAGATCTTCAGCGAACAAAACCTCATTGAACACTAGATGGAAACTTGTTTCGGAATTGAAACACACATTCTGGAAAATATGGCATGAAGAATATCTACACGAACTTTAATTGAGATCTAAATGGAAAAGCTCATCAATGAATGTGAAGGAAGGTACGTTGGTAATTCTGAAGGAAGACAACGAACCAGTTCCAGAATGGCCTCTTGGACGAATCACTAGAATTTACAAAGGAGATGATGATATACGCATGTGTATAAAATGTAAAGAAAATCGGATTAATTTTTATTTTAAATTTGTATGAGGCCCCACGACCCCGGGGCCCGGCGTCTGTATGGGGCCCAATGATCTCGGCGCCCGGGGTCTCTAAAATTTTTACAAAAAGTGTTGTCCATAGGAGATACACATGTGTATAAAATTTGAGAAAAATCGGGCCGGGTGTTGATTTATTTATATTTTTGCCGTAAACTTTATTGATAAGAAAAATAAAACTATTGATGCCTTTTGTGTATACAATGTGAATGGGGAAGTGAACATTTGGTTTGACGTTTACGTTAATGACAAGAGAACAGAGTGCGTTCAAAAATTCAAAACAAAACTAGATATGTTCAACACTTCCACTTTTTGTTCTTAAATTTTGCTGATTAAAAATGAATTGCTGTACTTTACTTTACTGTAATCAAAATAAATATTAAAACTAACTCTTCTTTTACAATAATTTTTCTTTTCAAAATCGATTTCAATAAAAAATTACCAAGCATAAAAATTAACAAATAAAAATTCAATTATCGTCCGATTCAATTTTTACAATGTTCAATTTTGACCGCAATTCTTGAAATCGTTGTTTTGGTAATGCGGCCAATTGATCTTCGCTTCTGATGTCTTCCAGCTTCAAAATACCATCGTTTAATTTTTCACGGATAAAATTATATTTGACATCGATGTGTTTGCTTCTTTTATGATTGACCGAATTGTTCGCCAATTTAATTGCTGACTGATTATCGACGAATAAAATCGGCGTAGTGAATTTGTATTGTGTCAGCTCATTTATTAAACGATTCAACCAAATAAGCTCACGTGTTGCTTCAGCCGCCGAAACGTATTTCGATTCCATTGTTGATAAACTGACCGATTTTTGAAGAATAGATCCCTAACTGGCAATACCATTTCCAATGACAAATGCGTAGCCTGACGTCGATTTTCTTGATGTCACATCACCAGCATAATCAGCATCCGAATAACCATGAATTCGATTTTTACCATGACTATCGTACAAAATTCCGTGCGAAATTGTACCCTTAACATACTTTAAAATGCGTTTAGCTGCCACCACGTGTGCTTGTGTTGGTCGTTCTAGAAAACGGCTCACTTTACCAATAGCGAAAGCAATATCGGGTCGTGTTGCAATAGCCAAGTACATCAAACTGCCAACCAATTATCCTACATAGTTAGCAATTTCGGAATTTTCGAAATTTTCAAGTACCTGATTTTGATCGGCCGCTGCTGCCACTGCATTACAATCAATCATTGAGACTATATAAACGTTTATTGAGCTTGCACACCCGTCCGGTGCCATCCTCAAAACCAATGGGTTGTTTCATGTAAACGTTGTCTTGAAGCTCACCGTTCAGAAATCACACATCAAATTGTTTTACTTTGTATTTGCTTCGTGCAGCTATGACCAATAAATTGCGAACTGATGTGAATCGCACCACTGGACTAAATGTTTCATCATATTCGACTACATATTTCTGAGTGAATGCACGCTCAACCAATCGTGCACGATACCGTTCAATCGATTCATTTGGATTTTGCTTCACTTTAAAAACCCATTTGTTGTCAATTACCCTTTTATTGAGTGACTTTTCAACTAAAATCCAGGTAAAAAATGTTGGTCAATGAATTATATTCATCATCCATGGCCTCCATCCATCTTCCTTTATCAATCGAATTCACCGCCTCATCATACGTTTGTGGCTCTTCATTGATAGTGACAAATGCCATTGATGCTGCTTCTTCAATTTCTTCTTAAATTGATCGACTTCGGCCACGCAATCTCTCGCTCGCTCGGCGCACCCATTTTGCTCAGGTGTGTATGGTACCGTTCGTTGATGTTCAATTCCATTTTCTTCCAAAAATTGCTTCACTTCGCGATTAACAAATTCAGTGCCGTTGTCTGTACGTAGTACCTTAATTTGATGACCATTTTGTTGAATCATGTATTCACCACCATCCATGCATAGTATTTTGATCGGGCGACCATTTTGTTTTTCAGCCCATTTCACATAAATCTTCAGATTATCGATGACCTCTGATTTTTGCTTCAGAAAATAAACTTTTCGAAAATGTGAATAATCATCTTTGAATAACAAAAAATATCTTGCACCACCTAATGAAGTCTCTGGAGTTGGTCCACATACATCCACATGAACGATTTCACCACATGCCTTTGCTTTTTCTTCACGTAAGCTAAAACTCAATCGATGAATTTTTCCCATCGCACAGCCATCACAATGAAATTCTTCGTCAGCAAAATCAATGTTGTTTTTTTCGTAGAATCTCACGAACGTGTGTCGCATTTTTATGTCCAAGTCGTTCGTGCCACATTTGCAACGTATTCCTTTTGACTGTTAAATTAGCTACCGACACATTTTGTTCAACTACCTTGAATAACATTTGGAATAATCTTCCTCAACGTGCTCCCACTGCCACGATACGATCCTCATCCAAAACTTGAATTTCATCTTTGTATGCTATAAATATGATCATTATCAAGTGCCTTCGTTTCCAAAAATAAATTTGCACACAATTCCGGAACGTACAATGCATTTTCCAGCTTTTTTTTGATCCAATTCGTGCCATTGTATGCCAAAATATCGATGTTAATACGACCCGTTCCATAAATTACAGCACCATTTCCAAGTGTGATTCGCCGTGGTGTATTCAATTCAACGAAATCCCGAAACCCGATTTACTCATATTCACTTCACTTAAAAATATTTTGCTCAATCCCTTTTCATCCTTCTTTAGCGTTGACTGGCCATCTTTCGATGACTTTTGACTATTGCAATCCTTTTTCCAATGTTCAAGTGAACCACATTTGAAGCAACCTTTTTGTTTCTTTTCTTTTTTCTTTCAGTTTTTGTTTCCTTTCGAAGAATTACCTTGTGCCACGAACGCTTCATCTTTTTTAACGCATGCACCCGTATTCATACGCTGTTCTTCAACCATCAATCGACTTTTCAATGTGTTAAGCGTTTGTGATGTTGGTATGACCGAATCCCATGCAATTTGAAAGTATGTTATGTAGCGAGGTCCCACTAGGGGTTCTGCCACTGGCAATGACGTCGCGACACGCTCGCGGTTGCTCGGCTAAGCTCGCCGGACGGGTGGTCCTTGTCACTTACCAGTGACACCTCGACTTGAACAAAAATTTTATTTATCGTGTCTATAAAAGGAAAGGGTGGAAATTAATAGGGAAACTTTGTGAAGGAGGGAGGGATACAAGGAACTGTCCTTCGGCTCAGGTGTAAGCAGGTCATTCTTTCTAGGACACTTATGCTAAATTATCACTAAATTAAGGCTAATTTAAAAAAAAGTAAATTCCCTTTTTTTTCTTTTTCTGAAAAGTATTTGTACTTCTTAAAAAGATTCTTAAATCTAACTAAAACTAGGAAAAGAATGACCTCGTTACACCTGTACCGAAGCCCCACAGTATCGTCAAGGACTAGACCGACTGAGGTCTGTCCATCTGTCTTTGTCACCAGTCAGTTACAGTCATTTTTGGCGAAACGTCGGATACTTACACGGGGATCACTGATCCCAGCCACATACCATGCTAATTTAATTTAGCCCTGCATCGTTGCTAAAACCTATTTGGAATTACAAAAATAAAGGGCCTCCAAAAGAGGTATCTTCAACCCACCGGGTAAAGATAATTAAAATCTCAGCTGGTTTGCATTCGTTATAATTTTATTAATGAGTATTTACTCGCCAAAAAAATTCAGGTAAAACAATTCAAAAATTTTTCAACATTAATTGTATCTCAATGATTACTATGTATTTACTATGATTAATCAAATCAAATTTAAAAAAGATTAAAATAAAATAAAAATAAAAACGGAATTAATGAAAATTAAATCTGTATTATTTCTCCACTGCCCTTAATAGCCGTTAATTTAATCCAATATATTTGTATTTACTTAGTTTACATTTACCTTGCCTTCCACTTTTAAATGCGGGTCCTGCCGGCAGAAGTTGCTGCTAAAAAGGGAATTGCTAAATGGGAAAATAAAGTTAAAAAAAAGGAAAGGGCACAGACTAAAGGCTCAGCGCCACGCATACGGCCACTAAATGCAGTCACAAAACGAACATACGTTTTAAGTTTTAATGTAATTTAATTAAAAAAAAAATAAAATTAAAGCAAATAAAAGGGATAAGAAAAAATTTAAAAATTAAACTGATTGGTTGAAAATTTAAAAAAAAGAATGAACTAAAATTCAAAAAAAATTGAGGTTTTACAACCACTGCTTCTTCACTGTTCTCAAATGCTTGCAGAATTAAAAAGTCTCTTGGTGTAAGCTTTCAAAAGCTCAATTATATATAATAGAAGCTACTCTTTTTTTTTGTGCATAGATTTAGGCGCTCTCGTTCTCCTCTGTATTTTTTCTTGATCATATATATGAAATTCGCTAAGTTTTACCTTTTTTTTTTTAAATTTGTTGGTAAAAAAAAGTTGGATCTTTGCTGAAAGTGGGATTCAAACCCTGTGTGATGGCACTTTCCTTTGGAAACAATATATGGTTTCTCCTCTGATGGCTTGCACTTGTAAATTACGTCTTTTAAAAACTCATATAGCACATTAACACTGCCAGTGCAAATTGAAGATTTTGAAATTTTAAATGATCGGTTTTAATTTTTACTTCACTAAAGAAAAATGGTGGTTCTTTCCACGACGCTCTCAGAATTTGTATAGCACATTAATACTGCTAGTGCAGATTAAAATTTTGTAATTTTAACTTTCTATTTCAATTTTTAGTTCACTAAAAAAAATGGTGGTTCTTTCCACGACGCTTTCAGAATTTGTATAGCTCATTAATACTGCTAGTGCAAATTAAAATTTTGTAATTTTAACTTTCTATTTCAATTTTTACTTCACTAAAGAAAAATGGTGGTTCTTTCCACGACGCTCTCAGAATTTGTATAGCACATTAATACTGCTAGTGCAGATTAAAATTTTGTAATTTTAACTTTCTATTTCAATTTTTAGTTCACTAAAAAAAATGGTGGTTCTTTCCACGACGCTTTCAGAATTTGTATAGCTCATTAATACTGCTAGTGCAAATTAAAATTTTGTAATTTTAACTTTCTATTTTAATTTTTAGTTCACTAAAGAAAAATGGTGGTTCTTTCCACGACGCTTTCAGAATTTGTATCGCACATTAATACTGCTAGTGCAGATAAAAATTTTGTAATTTTAACTTTCTGTTTCAATTTTTAGTTCACTAAAGAAAAATGGTGGTTCTTTCCACGACGCTTTCAGAATTTGTATAGCACATTAATACTGCTAGTGCAAATTAAAATTTTGTATTTTTAACTTTCTGTTTCAATTTTTAGTTCACTAAAGAAAAATGGTTGTTCTTTCCACGACGCTTTCAGAATGTGTATAGCACATTAATACTGCTAGTGCAAATTAAAATTTTGTAATTTTAACTTTCTGTTTCAATTTTTAGTTCACTAAAGAAAAATGGTGGTTCTTTATACGACGCTTTATATCTGTCTCAACCTAATGGTTAGTCTTCGACTTCTAGAGCACTAATCTCGACTGTCGCTGCTGATGGTCAAAATCCAACTGCCTCTTCTTGCTCTTACGTCGGCTGGCGAAACTACCCGCTTATCCTCGAAAATTCTAGAACTAATTTTTCTTTTTTCTGTGTGAAAGTCTCTTTCTAAAATGCTAAGTCTCTCCTTCTAAAGTCTACATGCAAACTCCTCATCCCGTCCCTTTTTAAAATTTTATCACCCTCACCGATGAACATAAAACATTAATAATATTAGTATGGACATAAGACATGACTACTATTGATATGGACATAAAACATGAATATTATTAGTCTAACACCTACAACGATCACTTATTACACGTATGTATTAATATATTCTATTGTGAATAGAAAACTATCTTCTAATATTATTCAATACACGAACCAGTTTTAGGCACCAAAAAAATGAACTATATAGTTCGGAAATCCGAAATGAATTCATCCACCCCTACTCGTTTGCAATCGCTCCTCTGTTTTTCTATTCGACTTAGTAGACGTCAAACTGCCTTAGTTCTTTTATTTTTATTTGTGATTAGTGCCGTCTTTTAAAGTAAAAATGATATGGGGACGTGAAAACTTCCCCAATTTCCAAGTTAATGCGGACGAAGAAGTGATTGTGATTAAAATATGCAGCTTTAAGTTGTAGTTACCATACTTTTGCTTGGATCAGAAAGGAAGTTCCACAGGTCCCAGAGGTGCCGACCAAATTCATAAAGGACATGAACAAGTCTGGACTTGCCACGGCATTAAGCTTGCCTTTAGGACTTACAAATCTAGGTAATACATGTTATATAAATGCTATAGTACAGTGCTTAAATCGTTTACAGAGATGTGCGACGCTTTTGCTGAATATTCTGTAGATATATCTGCGAATTCCACCCGAATCACCACAAGCCATAACTGCTGCTATGGAATATTTGTTTGATCAAGTGAAAAGGGGGAATACTGTGTAACACCAATAATGTTGCTACAAACTTTCCATAGGGCATCACTACAATCTTCACGAACAGAAGAAAAAGGAACATACCGCCAGCAGTCAAGGTAAATTTTCATACGGGTTTTAGTAAAACCGAAACATGCATGCTTCCCACCCAAATCAACCGGTAAGTCACATTCACTTTTATAGAGAAGTGTCTTCTGCTTTCGTCCCTTTCCTCGTTATTTTTTTGGTCTTATGTTTTGACGTTGACGTCCACGTCAACTGTTAGGAAAAGTGGGGTGAGCTTGTGTCGAATTTTCTTAATTACATTTATGGACGTGGACGTAACAAGTATTGATATTCCGTTGGCAATGTCGTTATTAATCGTGTAATAATCATCGAATTGTCGATCGCAACATCCGCATTTCACATTCGATGAACCAACATATCCATCTTTACAATGAATGATGCTATATCATCCCCTGATTCCCATTTAAACGAAAATAATTTTATGTAATTTAATGTAATTGCGATTTGCTTTGCTCGTTCATTTGTTCGTAAATTGAAATCAGTTTCATCCACATTGCATTAGAATTTTGACAATCGATAACATTTGTAATTTCTCTTTGACCCAATGATGATACGATGATATTTTGTGCTTTTGCGTCCTTTCTGTTCCATTCTGCAATTGCTCTATTCGCTGCCGTAGTTGCTGCAGCCTCTGCATCTGCTGCTGCCGTAGTTGCTTCTGCATTCGCTCCTGCCGGTGCTGGTTTTGTTTCATCACCAGAAACCACTGCAAAAATTTCTTTTGCCTGATATGCAACACGCACTTGAAATTTCCATGTTGTAAATTGCGTTCTTGCAATTTTTCAATTCGTACGATATCTTGTTCCATTTCAAATTTTCTAAACAATAATTCAATACAAAAATTGCTGCTATCCGTCGATTCTCCGTAAAAATTCACAAAACTATTACAAAAAAAACTTACGTGTACTTTTAGCATGCAAAGCACATTTCTTTGGCATACACGTAGTTGTTGTTGCCGCTTTTTCTCCGAATTGTGAAAATCGTACACACCTATTTCGTAATCGAATAAAATCCAATAAAATCCAATTGAATCCGATTTTATTTTTATCTCAATTTAGTTTTTAATATTTAATTTTATGGATTCAGCGCAAACTGGGACCATAACCTGTTGATATATTTATATTTTTGTCGTAAACTTTATTGATAAGAAAAATGAAACTGTTGATGCCTTTTGGTATACAATGTGAATGGGGAAGTGAACATTTGGTTTGACGTTTACGTTAATGACAAGAGAACAGAGTGCGTTCAAAAATTCAAAACAAAACTAGATATGTTCAACACCGGGGGGTCCAAAATGTTTACAAAAAGTGTTGTCCATCGGAGATACACATGTGTATAAAAATTTAAGAAAATCGGGTAAATTTTTATTTTAAATTTGTATGAGGCCCCACGAACCCGGCGTCTGTATAGGGCCCTATGATCCCGGGACCGGGGTCTCCAAAATTTTTACAAAATGTGTTGTCCATCGGAGATACACATGTGTATAAAGTTTTAAGAAAATCGGGTTAATTTTTATTTTAAATTTGAATGAGGCCCCACGAACCCAGGGGTGGAGGGGTGTCCAAAATTTTTAGAAAAAGTGTTGTTCATCGGAGATACACATGTGTATATAATTTTAAGAACATCGGGTTAATTTTTATTTTAAATTTGTATGAGTCCCCACGACCCCGGCGTCTGTATAGGGCCCCATGATCCCGAGGTCTCCAAATTTTTTACAAAAAGTGTTGTACATTGGAGATACACATGTGTATAAAATTCAAGGAAATCGCGTTAATTTTTTTAAATATTTTGTATGGGGGCTCACGATCCCAAGGCCCGGGGTCCTCCTAAAATTTTTACAAAAAGTGTTGTCCATAGGAGATACACATGTGTATAAAATTTGAGAAAATCGGGTTAATTTTTTTTGAAGTAAAACTTTTTTGACGTTGTGGCCGATATTACGATTAAAGATGAGATGAGATGACAATGAGAAATGGCTTGGTTCCAAAAATTCCAGACGCTATTAACCAGATCCCAGAATTTCCATAGGAACAAATCTTACAGTTGCATATTTGTCCTACATTCCGAGTTTCATACGAATCCCTTGAGAAATGGCTTGGTTCCAAAAATTTCAGACGCTATTAACCAGATCCCAGAATTTCCATAGGAACAAATCTTACAGTTGCATATTTGTCCTACATTCCGAGTTTCATACGAATCCCTTGAGAAATGGCTTGGTTCCAAAAATTCCAGACGCTATTGACCAGATCACAGAATTTCCATAGGAACAAATCTTACAGTCGCATATTTGTCCTATATTCCAAGTTTCATACGAATCCCTTGTGAAATGGCTTGATTCCGAAAATTCCAGACGCTATTAACCAGATCCCAGAATTTGTAGGAACAAATCTTA